>CAIGQV010001633.1:23422037-23441306 GCA_903798115.1 Danio jaintianensis | reverse complement strand
TCTCTCTCTCTCTCTCTCTCTCTCTCTCTCTCTCTCTCTCTCTCTCTTTAGCAGGGCCTCCCCTTTTTATTTAAGCAATTTTTGCCTGTATATAATTTTTATTGACCATTATTGATTTAACAAAAATTATATAAACATCAGATTGTGAAATAAGCAGTTTTCCTCTTGTTGTTCTGCCATCCTATTGGTTGAAAAAGAAAATCTGCCTGTTTATAGTTGTTTATAGGTTTTTGTACCTACTGTATGTAGTCGATGTGTGCATGTTAGAGGACTTTCTTGTTCGTAATTGCCTGAAAAAAACATGCAGCGGTGTAAATCAAGCTTTAAAGTGGTCATTAAATCTTTATGTAATACCGCATCATTTAAATGATTTATCCATGCACATAATTTTTTTTTATTTACGTATGGGCCCTTAGTGATGATCATTAATCAAAATAACCTCCCCCACCTTTTCATCTTCATCTGTTTTCTGAAGATGTTTACTGGTGTGTGTGAGGGGTTGGAGAAAACTGTCAATCAAATTAGATCCACCAATAGCAGGCCACAGAGATACAATCAAATCCCAATGAACAAAATCAAGTCAAACTTTTGTTCATTTTAGAAACTTTAGGGAAGAGAATAGGGGAGAGAAGTCTTTTGCAACTTCTGTATCATCCCAAATTTAAGGTTTCACTCACACTGAGGACGATAACTTATGATAAACATATCATTTTAAAAATAGTTCTAAATCAAAAAAGTCAGTGTCCAGACCACACCAGCTGAAAGTACCAGCTGATGTACTACACAAAAACAGTGGCAGCTTTCCAAATCCATCTTATTTTTGAAGAGCATAAGCGTTTAAAGAGACAGACTGCACAACTGCCACACACTATTATAATCAATAAACAAAGCATCATTGTGCACTAATGCTATAGATCTCATTATGAATGAAAAGAAAACACACTGTTATCAGTTGTCTGATTTACTTTATTTGTAAGGCCATGTTCAAATGTACATTGGTATTTTTGCAAACACAGTTTTTCCTCCTTCCTTAAAAAAACATCATCCACACATGCACAGTTTAAAAAAAATTGTAATCATAAAAAAATCCCAAAACGCCCTATGAAGCGCTGTCAAGAGCATACCAAATTAATTGATATGAAAATTAAATTAAATGTAAAATAATTGCCGATAAAATTGTAACTGTAAAGCCACATTTGCCAATTAGAAGTCTCAAAAAAAGGATTATTTTTGGTTTCGGTTTATGTGAACGTGGCACACCAGCCATTGTAAAAAAAAACACGACGCACAATTTGAGGGCACAAAAAGGAAATGAAGCCGTGGACAAGCCAAAAACTCCAGTTTCACTGCATGGCTACATGATTACACAGACTCCGGCACATTTGAAAGTCTTCACCCTCACAGGATTTTTCAAAAAGTTGCTGTTTCGATGACCCGATACTGCGTTTATTGTGTGGACTAATGGCCAAACCGCATGGAAAAAGCTGCTTTAGATGCAAATTAGATGTTTCTCCCACCACTCTTTTCTAAAAGAAAGCAGAGCCTTAACAACCACTCAAATACTCAAATACAATCTCAAATACTCTCAAGACAAAAACATCAGTTTGATTTTATCACCTTTGTCACATTCTGATACTGCAATTCTTCAGCATCATCAAAGTTTGTTATCTGTAACTGTTGTCAGTCAACTCGTGTCAGTTTAAACTCCCAGTATACTGTTCTATTCCATATCCGAAACACATGCAGAGAAAGCCAGCTCTCAGATTATGCATATTATTTGAACATCAAACTTTACCTTAACATCTTTACAGTTCTCTTTAGCATGTCTGTGAGAGATTGCCGAGTGCTCCCTGTTTGTCTGATCAGCCGAGAACAAGAAGTCGATTTTTCCAGTGAATGTGAATTTATTTATAAATGCAATGATGATATATTTATTAGTGAATAAATGAAACCAATAAACCTGAAAAGGTATCTGCAACTCTCAGCAGCTGCAGTATCTCTACTAATAGAAACTGTATGTCTAAATGACATTGCTATGACATTGCTGCTGTATCTCTCCGCTGTCGCTTTTCAGCTTCAACAACTATTTTGACAATAGTCACACAACTTGCAGTGCTGACAACACATTTCTGTAGAGTGTTTCCACGTTTGCGAGAGCATATATTTTTATTGTATATTTGTCTGTTCATGTAATTTTGTCATTTATATACTTACCACAGTTTAATACAAATATAAACACACATACAATTATGAGAAATAATTCTACATCTTACAGCATTCATCAACCAATCAGATTCCCATACACTCAAAAAACCATTGGGTTCATAATTTAACCCAATAGAAGGGTTAAAAATATTGGGTCGCTATGCTGGGTTAATTTAAACGTTTATTGAATCACATCCATAACAACTCACCTAGTTGGTTTATAATTTAAATTTGTTGGGTTAACCTTAACGACCCAATGGATTAGACAGCAGGTTGGTGCTAAAACAACCCAACATTGGTTTACCTGTTGGGTTATTATTAACCCAACTGTTATAAGTGAGTATAATTATGTTTAATTTAGCAGCAAATGCTTATCAAATTCTTACATTTCAAAAATATTTTCCATAATATGGGTATTTTAGTGCAGTGAAAGGACTTTTAGACCAGCTGAAGGATATGGTTTCTTTATGGTCCTGCTACGCCATTGGCATAAAATGTTCCTCATCATTTGTAGATGCTTTTCTGCTAGCGGTGCCAATCAAACTGACACATCTTACATTGTGATTGTGGCCTCATTGTCTTGATTACCCTCTGCCACCATGAGCCTCTCACCACCAACATCCACCTCTGTCCTCTTTATCACAAGCACTTGTCCGTTCCCTTTCTCTTAATCAGTGGCGGAATGAAAGGAGACAGGCGTTAGGCCATTATAATTCATGCACCAGCGCTTAACATAATGATGAAAAATATGAGCATGTCCTTCTGAAAGGGAAAGCAATTAATTCTCCCCGCGGAGTTCAGGAGAAGATATTGACACAGCGGTTAGCATAAGATTGAACTTGTTTTGTTTACATCAGCCTGATCTCTGTGTTTCTCCCACAACGTCCTGCTGGGTTATTACTGGACCATCTGACAGGGCGAAGCTTAGGCTTTATTGTTTTAATAAATTGGCCAGATGAAGAAGCTGGTGCATTTCTGATGGTCTCCTCTCTCTTGTTTTCTGCACCGCCTCTGAGCTCACAGATTTATTTATATATATATTTCAAAATATGAACAATAACAAAAAATGTATTACAAATTTAGATTCTAAAGAAATAATAATTTATACTTTAAAGGGGACCGTTTTACTAGATGTAACATAAGTCTCTGATGTCCCTGGACGGGGTATGTGAAGTTTCAGCTCAAAATACTCCACAAATTTTAAAAAGTTTTTTCAAAAGTTTTATAACTCTTTGAAACTGCCCCTTTTAAGCTTTGATCCTAATTGTGCCATTTTGGTTTCTGTCGCTTTAAATTAAAATGAGATTGTGCTCTTATCAAAAGAGGGCGGAGCTACAAATACCTGTGTGTCAGCATAGTGGCAGATTGAAAAATAAGACTAAATGCTAATGAGGGAGAGATTGTAACTAATGGCCGGGGCTTTCCCCCTCTGATGACATGTACAAAGGGAGAATGTCAATCAAAGTGTTTCTGTTTTTATCAAGTGTGATTATACAAAATAAAATTAATACATTTTTGCCTTTAGAAGCTGGTTATATTCTGTTGACACACAGAGCTTAAAGTGATTTTTGTGCTTAAAGTGATTTTTGCATAATAGGTCCCCTTTAAAACGTATTTGTAGAAATATACTTTTGATGACTTTTAGTGGCTTATATATTTTTTGTTTTCGGTATTGTTCATATTTTATGTATATCAAATATACATAAAATGTCCAAAACTTTGTTGTGTGTGTATATATATCTTTCATACATGTAGTGCTCAGCACAATTGAATACACCCCTCACAGATCTTTCTTTTAAATGAGTTTTTTTTATAGGATGCTATACAATGGGTAATTTGTTCATATACATTAGATTAGTCAGTACCAGGGCTTAATTTGTGTCAGAACAAGCCGGATCCGGCACCTCTGAAATCTGATCCGGCACCTAATTTTACTGATCCCACCCCCCCTCTGCACTCTTCACTTTTTTCTGCGACTCCCCAACCCTCTTCACTTTCTTCCGCGACACAGATCCCCCCCATACCCCCCACCCCCCCTTCGCTCTTCACTTTCGTCCGCGATACCCCCACCCCCCCTCCCCCCGCTCTTTACTTTCGTCTGTGACAACCCCCACCCCCACCCCCCCGCCCAGCTCTTCACTTTTGTCCGCGACACCTCTCCCTTCTCTGGTAACATGCCGGATCCGTTACCTCGATCTGTTCTGGGGCCTTGCAATTTACAAATTAAACACTGGTCAGTACCAAAACTGGAACTAATCGAATCTAATCTTAAATAACTTAAGATCATGGTGCAACAATTTGTAAACCCCAATGAATATGTTAGGGGAAAATAATAAATACAATTTTACTAAAGAGGAAAAATCTAAAGAACCATAAAAATATTACCTTTATTTGAAATTGTTTATAATTTGTAATGTTTTTTTGCAACAAATGTTCGGAATTTAAATGTATTATCGTTCAATTCCTATAGATGTTATGGGACCAAACTCTTATGTTAATGAATATAACAGTTTAATAAAACTGTTTTGTTTAAATGAGCCAAAATAAATTGTCTATATTCACTGAGAAAATATATAAGTGTACACGAATATATGTACATGATGAATAAGTGTACTCATTTATGCTGTGCATTGTATGTATACATTTTTACCCCATGCAGTGGGCATTTGGGCTTTGATGTGGACCAGATCAGTCATGTGTTATTAGCAAAGGCCCTGTCTCTGCTTCAGAAAGATTCAAATTAAGATTTCATGTTTATAACCGTGCAAACCTTATATTCAGTTTTCAGGTTGAGTCAAAAACCCAACTTTTAAAAATCACAATGCTTTTCCCAATGGGTTACTGTTAGTGTCCTGCAACACAAAACCCCCTTGTGGATTCTGAAGCTGAACTCTTTGTGCTCTGTAACCAGGACAGATGTGACATAACCATATCAACAACAGAGAAAAAAATAACAGCAGGATAGAAGGAAAAAAAGTCCTGATGCCAAAATGAACACAATTCAGTACGACGAGAGGCTTATCCTCTAAAAATAGTTTTGTCTTCCTGATGCGATTTTCTTTCTTTGTACAGGGATTTTTCCTCCACAAATGCCATGAGGAAATGCCTGGCATTAAAGCTGCCTGCCACCCCCTCGTGTGCCAGACTGTATGCGTGACACTGCCAGTGACTCTATCAGAGTCTAGTAGTGAGGGCTTGTTTGTTTGTTTGTTTGTTTCCTTGTCACGATGAGGTTTTCAACCTACTGTTGGAGACAAAATTATTAGCAATGATGACAGTAATATTTTTCTAGTTATTTTGCAAGTATTCAGCTTAAAGTGCGATTTAGGATAATTAGGTTAACTAGGCAAGATAGGTTAATTAGGCAAGTCATTGGACTCCAGTGGTTTGTTCTGTAGACAATCAAAAAAATTATAATTTCTTAAGGCAGATAATAATATTGACCTTAGCAGTTATTATTAAAAAACACTTTTTCTGGAAGATAAATATAATTGGAAAGTGTATCAGCAAACTGTTTTATTAAAAAAAACTAAGATTAAGAAACTAAGAAAAAAAATAAGATTAAAAAAACTTTTTAATTCATGAAATTTGAATGAAGCCATATTTCATTCATTCCATTCATTCATTCATTTTCCTTCGGCTTAGTCCCTGATTTTATCAGGGGTCACCACAGCGGAATGAACCGCTAACTTATCTAACATATGTTTTACACAGCGGATGCCCTTCCAGCCACAACCCAATACTGGGAAACATCCATTCACACTCATTCACACACAGACTCAGAGCCAGTTTTTAGTTTATCCAATTCACCTATGTCTTTGGACTGCCAACTGGCCCAGCCGTGACTCGAACCAACGAACTCCTTGCTGTGAGGTGACAGTTCTAACCACCGTGCCACCCGCCTTATTTCATTATTAATTCATTATTAATAATAATTACTTCGAACTGAATTTTCGAAAGCAGCATAAATGTGTGCTTTGCTACCTTTGATTTCCCATGTGTTGCATTTCTGACAATTGGGCAAAAAAAAAAAAACTCATTTTGTGTGTAAATGTACATGTGTAAATTTTTCAACGTTTTACACTTTCGATGGTATTTCTAGTGACAAGTTAGTAAGCAAATTGCAGAGTAAGTGCAAACACAGCCAATATTTCAAATTTGATTTGATGCCTTGTTGCCGTGGCGAAAGTCTAGCTGATGATTTGTTATTGTGACACATCTTGCATTTGATTGGTTGCTGTGGTGAGATCTTAGCTGTGATTGGATACTGTGACATAAGTGTAGCATTTGACTGGTAGCCATAGTGAGAGTCTAGATGTTGATTGGTTACTGTGACACAAGTCTAGCATTTGATTGGTTGCTGTGGTGAGAGTCAAGCTGATGATTGGATACTGTAACATAAGTGTAGCATTTGACTGGTAGCCATGGCAAGAGTCTAGATGATGATTGCTTAATGTGACAGGAGTCTAGCTTTTGATTGGTTGCTGTGGTGAGAGTCTAGCTGATTAGATACTGTGACACAAGTGTAGCATTTGACTGGTAGCCATGGTGAGAGTCTATATGTTGATTGGTTACTATGGCATGAGTCTAGCATTTGATTGGTGGCTGTGGTGAGAGTCTAGCTGATGATTGGTGTTGCTGTGTGCTTATGTCTCATGTATGCTTGATATAATTGCATTCCCTGATTCTCAGAGCAGTGGCTGAACAATCACTGTAATCAACTGAGCAGAGAAGGTAAAATACCACAGCATTAAAACACTCCTGTCTGCTCCCACTAGAGGCTAATGTGAAAATTGGACTCAGGTCTCTCATGACTGCACATATTCAAACTAATAGACCTTTCTTAGCACAGATCAGTGAAGTGGTGGTTTTTTGGTTTAATGCCTCAATTAAGACTTCTGTTGTACATTGGTGGCTTTAGTGAAATGAATAATTCTCTGGATTTTATCTCAGATGCATTTTGATGCCAGACCGAGTCATTTGCATTTGTCTTGTGAATATTCATGTGTTTCTGTGCAGTTTGGACAACATAATCATCTGTTAGATGGTGCTGTCATCAGAGAAGGAAAGCAGTACTTTTGTTTTAGAAGCAGTCATCAAACACCTGATCAACAGCACATTATCCACATGTGTGATTGCGTTACACCTCTGTGCTGTGCCTCAGGTGAGTGGGTGATCACTATGCCAATGACTACAACAAACTGTAGTGTTTTTCTATTATTTCTTTATTTCTGAATGTTCACTTTCATTTATTTCTATTCGCCTGTTCATGGGATTCATTAAGTGTGGGTTTGGGGTTAAAGTGATCCAAAATCAATTTTTGAGCAAATAACAATAACACTGTATGCCACGGCACACAATAAAAGCTATCTTTTCCATCTTAAACAAGTTTTTGTCCTAACCATCCACAATGGCGACGTGTGAAATTTCTATTTTAGAAACAATTTCTATTTATGCATCCTTGTGCCAAACAACAGCATAAACTACAAAGACAATTATCAACTCAGGTACAGATTATGTGCGTTATTCAGTGTTAAATGCTACCAATGTGAATTTGAACACCATTTTAAGCAACATTTATTGCCAAACCACTGAAAGCAGCAGCAGATAGTTCATCTCAGATCTTGAAAATAAAATAACTAGCAAACGGTTTGAAAATGAAAGTCACTGACTCAATGCAAACCAACAACATCAGTCACTCAGTAGCCTATGTACGTTTAATAATGTTAAAGAGGTCGGCGCCAATGGTATAGTGGTTAGTGCGTCGACACATGCACTCCGGTGCTCACGGCGACCCGAGTTCGATTTCCGCCTCGAGGTCCTATGCCGATCCTTCCCCTCTCTCTGCTCCCCACACTTTCCTGTCAATACTCTCTACTGTCCTGTCCATTAAAGGTGAAAACCCCGAAAAAAAAAAAAAAAAAAAAAAAAAAAAAATTTTTAAAGAGGTTTAATATGTATTAATTTTATTATTACCCTTACCATTTTGTTGGGTACAGTGGCTGATACACAGATTAATGTAAATGCCTGTAATATAAAGCCTATAATGACAGTAATCGCAGAGCCCACCTTGTGCAATTATTGTACTGGAACATGAGTACAAAGCCTCCTATAGCCTACATATGAGATCATTTGAGACGAATACGATATATAGCTCACTTTTATGTAAAAAATAAAATAAAATAAAAATTAATGTTAACGTGGTGTGGTGTATCTGATTATTTACTCTATGTAACATTAAATTTGGATATGTAGGATTTGAAGATTGGAATCATATCCGTATAGTGGAGACACATTTATGTGGCTAAATCTAAATCTAATTATTTTCACAAATCAGATTTCCTCCATCTGATCAGAGAAAAAGCAGGAAGTGACTGTGTGTAAACATGCCTTTTGTGTCATTACATCAGCTCTGTATAAATGCCAAAGGACTCCCAGCTAGTATGTTTTATTACAGGCGGCATTTCTTTTATAGGCTTTTCTCAAAGCAGCTGGAATAATTAAACTTTCTTTATATAAAATCTGAATATGGTAATTATAGATTAGAATAGAGACATTGAAATCTGCGGGTAATGCTAATACACACTAAATATATCATACATAATGTTGTAACGGTGGCGCAGTGGGTAGCACATTCGCCTCACAGCAAGAAGGTCGCTGGGTCAGTTGGTATTTCTGTGTGGAGTTTGCATGTGTTCACGTGGGTTTCCTCTGGGTGCTCCGGTTTCCCCCACAAGTCCAAAAACATGTGGTATAGGTGAATTGGGTAAGCTAAAGTGTCCGTAGTGTATGTGTGTGAATGAGTGTGTATGGATGTTTCCCAGTGATGGGTTGCAGCTGGAAGGGCATCCGCTGATTAATAAAGGGACTAAGCCAAAAAGAAAATGAATGAATGAATGAATAATCATTTGCACAATTTGGTGTGATAAGAGCTATGCAATTGTTAGATTTAATCGCAATGTTGTTGTTTTTCCTCTGTTGGACATAACAAAAGTGGCAGACATGTTAATTGTTCAGATTTTCATCAGATGCTCTCGAAGTCCAGTATCAACACCTGACAGCCACTCAAAATCCTCAAAACAATACATTCATTCATGTTGAGGAGCCAATGCACAACCCACATAAAGATGATAATTTCCCAAATAACTGGTTTTAAGCAAAGATGGCAACAATGAGGCAAAACTTACAGACTGCAGCTTTAAGTATACACAGTCTTAAAAAGAAGCATGTTTTCTCCACATTTTTCATGTCATACATCTATAAACTGGCGTTTTATTTCCACATCTCTATATGATTCCTTCAAATGCACTTTGTTTTGTGTCCTTAATAACTTTGGACTTTATCTTTTATCAGCAATACAGCTGTGGTGCGCAAGGCGTAATCTGATTGTATTTAGTGTTCATTCATTACAGCAGCAGAGCTTCAGTGCCTTCTCTATTAGCTGCATCTGCCCAGCCTAAGTGAGTTTTTGCACTATTTGTGTCTGTCTAATTGGGCCTGTAAACTGTGAGGCTCAGGGTAATGTGCAGACGTTCGTCCTTGTGTTTGTGTGTATGTGTGTGTGGTTTCCGGACACCTTCAATGTGGAGATGACAGTTCTGGTGGTGGTTTCTCTCTTTCTCATGAATTTCTTTGTCATGATGACAGTACATTTAGCAAGATACTTTATTCAGCTTATAATGCAATATATATACCTTGAAAACTCATGAATTAAACTGATGAATAACAGAAACATTTTCATTACTGTTCTCTTGTTATTACACTCTATGTTTGTTCAGATTTCCTAGAAATCCAAGAAGTAAAATTTGTATTTGAACATGCTTTCATGCCTCTGAAGGCAGCATTTTAAAGTTTTTAGACACAGCCTTTAAAGGGGACCTATTATGCAAAATTCACTTTTATAAGGGGTTTAAACACAATTGTGTGGCAATAGTCTTTGAATATAACCAGCTTCTAATGGTAAAAAGTTATTTATTAATTTTTATTTTAATCACACTTCATAAAAAAAGTCTGCAGAAACACTTTGACATTCTCCCTTTGTACGTGTCATCAGAAGGAGAAAGCCCCACCCATTAGTGACGATCTCATTAGCATAGGATGTTAGTCTTGTTTTTTAATCTGCCACTATGCTGACACACAGGCATTTTTAGCTCCACCTTCTTTTCGAAAGAGCACAATCTCATTTGAATTTAAAGTGACAGTCACCAAAATGGCGCAATTAGGATCAAAGCTTAAAAACATTATTTGTGGGGTATTTTAGGCTAAGTATTCACATACACTCTCTAGGGACACCAGAGATTTATTTAACATATTGTAAAAAGGTGTAAAATAGGTCCCCTTTAAGTAATGACTGCTTAAAAATCAACTTTGCATTCTGTGAATTGAATAAATAATAATAAATGAATAAATTACATTTTAAATATTTTTAAGCAGTAATTTAAAATCAATCTAATTTTTCACAGTATTCACATTTTATTTTACTTTTGATCAAATACTGTAGATTCAGCCTTGGCAAGATAATTTTCCCAAAATATTTACATGGACTTTTATAATGTAAAGTGTGTAGTTGTCACGATCACCAGCGATCTAGACCTTACAGATCGCTGGAAAACATTTATTGTCAACCGAACTACACATCCAGCACTGAAATGAACTACACATTCCACATGTGGAACTACACCAGTTCCACATCATGCTTGATTACTCACACACAGATGGAAACTCATCATGGACTGATTACCTGGACTATGTATTCACCTCTCATACATGCACACATTGCTAAGTCTTTGTCTAATCTTACTGTGCCTTTAGATCCTTACCTTGTTTCTTTGTTTATCCTTTTGTGACCACGATTTCGCTGTTGGATTAACCTCATGATTCCGTTTGTTCCTGTTTGACCATTGCCTGCCTGACTAAGCTGTTAATACTGTAAACTGCGTTTGGACCCTCACCTCCGTTGTCACCCGACTTCTAGTGTTACAGTAGTTTTGGGTTAATTTGGGTAAGAAATATAAATATGTATATGTTTGTTTAAAAAAAGGTTGGCTCCTGCTGTCATACACCCATATGTCTAGACATAACATCTCAGAAGGCTCCCTGACAAACACAGTTAACAGACGCTTGAGTCTTAATGTTTTGTTTGTCTTTGCACATATCTTATATCAGCGAGGGTCAGAGCCATCTTACAATTCAATTGAAGCCTTATGTTACCTTTCCTAATGAAGTTACTGGCAGATTGGCAAGTAATTCCATTTAATTTACTCGTCAAGTTCAATTTTTCAAACATTTGGTGCTGGGTGCATGTTAAATTTAAAACCAATAAAGGGTTACAGCATGCATGCGTTTGTATATAGAAAAAAAATCCTGCCTCATTCGTTTTGGATCATTTGAGGAATCATTATAAATATATTATGGAGAACAAATGAACTAATTCAGTGTGCTCCTCATTATTTCCCTAGACTCTCTTCCATTCTGGAAATTGAAATAGGAGAAGGCGTCCAGTGAACGCAGGGAGAGGAGACAGGAATATTGGTTGGAAGGGAAACCCTGCTTTAATCTGCCTCATTAATAGGGCTTTTTTTATTTCTCGTCTGTGAATTGAGAGCGATGGATCTTTCGTAGTGCTGGTCAAATTAAACTGTTTTTTAATTACAGAAGAGCTTGGAGAACCTCTAATCAGTGGTATGTTTTTGTATGTCCTCTCGTGAGAATACATTTCACATTAAAGTGATAGTTCACCCAAAAATTTAATTTTACTCACTTGTTCCAAATCAGTATTTTAGTCAGTCGTGCTGTTACTGAAAATATAGAAGAATATAATTCACCTAAAACACACTGAAAAAAATTATTCATTGGATTTACTACATTTTTTTAAGGTTGCAAACAATTTATATGGGCTGAATTTAAAACAAACTAATTAAATTTAGTAATGTTCAACTTAATTTGTTTGTTTAAATTCAGCCCATATACGTTGTTTGCAACCAGTTATTTAGTCAAATTTAGTAAATCCAATGAATAATTTTTTTTTTCAGTGCACATAAAAGGGGTCACAAAAGGGGTCAATTTTATTATTGCACTGTAAAATAAATCTTTAAATCTTTAGAATCCATAGGATATTAATATCACATCAGTCATTTCGACTACTTTTGGTTATTTATTTTCATTACTGCTTAAATTATTATGATTCCACTTGTTGTTTTTCTTATGTACACATTTGTACACATTTTTTAAAGAATTGGTTAAGTATTGAGGTTGGAGTGAAATAATTGCCTCAAAAAAACTCCTTTTAGTGCTATATTGTTAATATTGTTGGCGGCATGGTGGCTCAGTGGTTAGCACTGTCGCCTCACAGCAAGAAGGGCACTGGTTCGTCAGTTGGCATTTCTGTGTGGAGTTTGCATGTTCTCCTCATGTTCATATGGATTTCCTGCGTGTGCTCCGGTTTCCCCCACAGTCCAAAGACATGTGCTATAGGTTAATTGAATAAACTAAATTGGCTGTAGTGTAGGGCTGTGTGTGAATGACTGAGTATTTTTTTAGCCCAATTGTCAGAAATGCAACACATGGGATATTAAAGGTAGCAAAGCACACATTTATGCTGCTTTCGAAAATTCAGTTTGAAGTAATTATTATTATTAATAATGGATTAATAATGAAATATGGCGGGCGGCACGGTGGTTAGAACTGTCACCTCACAGCAAGGAGTTCGTTGGTTCGAGTCACGGCTGGGCCAGTTGGCAGTCCAAAGACATAGGTGAATTGGATAAACTAAAAACTGGCTGTAGTGTATGAGTCTGAGTGTGAATGAGTGTCCCATTCTGTTTCCCAGTACTGGGTTGCAGCTGGAAGGGCATCCGCTGTGTAAAACATATGCTGGATAAGTTGGCGATTTATTCCACTGTGGCGACCCCTGATGAATAAAGGGACTAAGCCGAAGGAAAATGAATGAATGAATGTTAATATTGTGCTATATTAATTCTTTTATTTTAATCTATTACACTTTCCTGTAAATAGATTGTTTATCCTCCGGGTGCTTTAGTTTCCCCCACAGGTATAGGTGAATTGAATAAACCTAAATTGGCCATATAGTGTGTGAGTGTGTGTGAGAGAATGAGAAAGTGTATGGGTGTTTCCCAGCACTGGGGTTTCATGAGTAAGTGTACTCTCAGTTCTGGGTTGCGAGTGGAAGGGCATTCGCCCCATGAAACATATGCCAGAGTAATTGGCGGTTCGTTGGTCTGTGGCGACCCCTGTTGAATCAGGGACTTATGTTATGTTTAATTATGGTTAAGACATCTAACAATGATGAATCCAAGTGCATTGATACAAGAACTTTTCATATAAAAGATCTAGAAATATTTTATGTTTTGTAGCTATAAATATGTAATAAAGTTTATGTTTCAATACTTCAGTTTTTCAGCATCAAAATGTACAAAAATTTATGTTTTGTATTAATAAACGTTATGTAATATTATTACAGTATGTATGTAGATTTTGTGTTCAGCACACAAAACTTTGGAATGCCCTTAACTTTTTATTATTTAAGAAATAATGAATTATGTTCTGGTTTTGAATTGGCAATCACTGCAAAAAAACTAAATATCTAACAATTCTTAAATCAAGAAGAATTTTCTAGACATATTGTCTTGTTTTAAGTAAATAAATAATATGCCAAAATTAAGTGAGTTTTTCCTTAAAACAAGCAAAATAATCTGCCAATGGGGTAAGCAAAATAATCTTATGTCATCAAAAGGAAAAACAAGATTATTTTGCTTACCCCATTGGCAGATTATTTTGCTTGTTTTAAGGAAAAACTCACTTAATATTGGCATATTATTTCTTAAAACAAGACAATATGTTTTGCTTGTCTAGAAAAAGCTTCTTGATATACAAATTTTTTAGATATTTGGACTAGAAACAAGACAAAAAGTAAGAAAGGCATTTTTTCAGTGTGCCATGACAGCAAAACAAAAGGTCTTTATTTTTTGCTGTACTGTATACAATTTACCTGCAGAAACACCTCAAAACAGTATTTTTAGTGGAATTTAAATGAAATGTCAGTTTACATTTGTGGCCAAAGACCAAAAAATACAAGTAGTATATATGACCTGAATGTGATATTCCAAGTGTTCTAAACAACTTTTAACAACTTTCTATGAGGAAAAGACAGACATTTTTGTTTCTAACCATGAATATCATAATCATGGATAATATTTTACTTTTTTTTTTTTTTTTTTTTTTTTTTTTTCTAGAACAGTAAATTCTGTCTTTTTAAAATGGTGGTGAAATATATGATATACTTTGCTCAGACTAATAATAGAATAATAGTAAATAATAATAATAATAATAGTTAACATTCAACTTACCCATTGATTGTTTTCATGGTTGAAAATCCCCTTTATTTGATGTAATAATCTGTTGTTGTTGTTGTTGTTGTTGTTGTTGTTGTTGTTGTTGTTGTTGTGTTTATGTTGTTGTTGTTGTTGTTTTTAATCTAAAGTGGTAAAACCATTTTTAAACAGTAAAAATATATTAAGTGCATGACTAAACATTTCACTTAAACTGTTGAACACTTTAAAAAAAATTCTTGCTGCCTTAATTTTTTTAATTGAATCAAATTAACTTTTCTAGTCATCTCAACTTACATCAATCAAACTGACTACAAAAAATTAAGTTAAACTTAAAAAAATGTGGAAACTGGATTAACTTATTAAAATAAGTTAAAGCAACATAATAAATTTGTGTTGTCTTGACTTTTGTGTCATAATTTTTTACAGTGAAGTAATACAATTATCTGGGAAAAAACTGAATGAAAGAACTTAGAAAAAGTCAAAATAAATAGTAAATAAAAATAGTAAGTAAATTACAAAAATAAAAAATGTCAGTGGATCACTTAAAACTGATAAATTATATAAAAAGGATAACAATAAAAGCACAGAATACTATTAATTATATATATATATATATATATATATATATATTATTATTATTATTTTTTTTTTTTGCATCTTGTGGTTCAAGTCTTATTGATGTACTCGTGGTTTGTTAATAGACTTGTTTACATGTGTGTTTAAATTTTTCTACATGTAATATTATTTGATATTTAATTAAATAAGAATCATGTTTTCGGTAGATTATTGAACATTACTTTTTTGCATAGTGTTGAAAATTTTGTTTAGTTGGCCAAACAAAACATAAAAGCTTAAATTTGGATGGTTTTTCATCTTATTAAGGCAACATTTTTCAATTTTACTTTTTTATTTTGCAATTAAATATTTAAAATAAATACATATATAAACAAAATTAATTATTAGAATACAGTGCAATTTTACATGCATATTAGAATTTTACATGCATAGCTAACAAAGTAAATAAATAAATAGATACTAATAATGGTTACTAAACCATTAAAAATTGTGTAAAATATGTATACAAACTATAACATCTACTACAATATCTAAATGACACTACAACACCATACTAATATTATAATAGCATGAATTACGCTCCAGTTTCTGCACTAAAATGACCAATAAAAGGAATGATAAAATTCCTGGTCAGTATGAGCAGAAAATGTCATCCCTCAGCTCAGATACGACTCTATTGTGCTCATTTTTTTCTCTAAACATTTTTTTCTCCGTTTTGGCCGGACATCAGGCTTCTGTGTTACTATCTGTGATAACAGATTTAGCTGTTTCCACAACAATGGGCTTTCGGGAAGTCTTTTATCAGCAGTTGCTTTTATGCATGTCATCTTTGTTGCAAACTCAGCTGGACCGAACAAGGCACAAAATCTATCCGTGTGCAGTTTGTATGGCAGACCAGCAGAGGGAGTTTCTCTCATGCGCTTTTGGGGGATTTTGGGACGCGTGTAAATTTGGCCTGAGAGGCACATTTCATTTGTCACCCCTTGGGATATAATTAACTTGATGAATTAAAAAGACACTGAACAGTCTTTGTAATTAGCAGTGGCTCTTATATCATCAGACGAGCCGTATAGATGTGGTTGGGGAGGTGGAGATCTACTGATCGCCTTCCCTGCAAGCTGTTTTCATCAAGCTGAAATATAATTGAGACTCTCTGCATAATTACAGCATGTTTGTCTAATTTACCCCCTCTGAATTCAAGGTTTACTGTTTTTTTGACACGCCACGATCATGTGATAGCAGTATGTGCTGGTGTGTTTTGAGTAACCACAGATCAAAATGTGCCTGAGGCGTGGTAAATAATCATGTAACATGCTACGATCATCTGTGACAGAAATATTTTATGCTTAATGGGTTGATAATTTCTGGGTCATGAACCAGTATCAAACATGAAGACTGCTATCATAAAAAGAGGCTTAAAGCCATTCATTTCACTCGATAATGTAATATTTAGCAATTCCCTCATGGAGAAAAACATTGGTTTTCCTTTATTCACAAAAGCATTTTATATAGTTAAAAAAAACAACAGTAACAAATTGTAAATACATTATTTAGTGAATGTTTTCATCATCATATAGGCCTAATACAATGTTATATTAAACTCCATGGTAAATATTCTTTAAAAAATTTTTTAATAAACTTTACAGCTTTGTTAATATCTATATTCTGAACGTTTTTTTTATATAGCATACATAATTTGTCCATTTACATATACAAAAAGTGTGGGGAAAAATGTAGCTATTTTTTTCTGGGTGAAACATGATTTTACTATAAAGAAAAACGCCAAAACATGGTACCATATTACCATAGTTATAGCCAAGTCTTTAGTTAAACTGTGTTCATACCTTTACAGTTTTTTGTTCATACAAATCAATATGCCATAAAAATAGTCCTACAAGTCCTAATTTACTTCAATAAAACCATGGCTACTTTTTGTAAGAGTATCTCCGACAAACTTCAAGAGTCATATGTTCATGATAATAAAATAGTAGGCTACCTGGTCAGCTAACTAGGTATTATGTTGTTTAGTAACCTATTTTGGAAGTTTTGCTTTGTGATTGCTGTTTAGACGGTTTTTAATCACCATAATTCTTGCCAATAAACACAATTGGTCGTAAACTTCAAAGCTAAAATGTTTAAATAAACATAATTTGACAATATTTTCCCCTCGGGTATTTCACTGTACGCGCTGCTACAAACGCGACGCAAACCTGACGTCGCGGCTAATCGACCAATCACAGTCTTCGTTGACGTCAGCATTCCTTCACTTGCAGTGTAGAGAAGGGCGCGTTTTGGGTAGCGTCGCGTCACGTTGCTTGCGTGTAGCGTAACAACAAACGGCGAAAAGTTTAGTAGCGGGCAGCTGTCAGTGAGTTAGTTCCTGATTCTGCTCGCGTGTGCCAGGGGTCACATCTGTGCACATAACTCATAGTTATCTTATTGTTTTTAGTCCTTTTAAATGTTTATACGTTCTCGTTATTATGGATTATATTCAGTCGTTCAGAGACGCTATCGCTGGTAAAGTCTGGCCTGTTACCGTGAGAGAAGTTCAGTTTAAAGACTATTCGGATGCAGAAACGCCATTGGAAAAAGAAAGCGAAACACATACCGCAGGTATTAATAGTTTTGTGTTTTTCTCCAAAGTTTTGAACAAACTGTATGAAACGTAATGGGCTTGTAAACTTTGACAGTGCAACATGGCTGCAGAGTCACAGCGAGTCGTGTTTTAGGAGTTTTGCATGTCAGCTGCTCTTCTGTGTATTTGCATTGGATTTGACTGTTCAGGGTTTGCGAGGAAGAATTGAGAGTTCATGTTCTGGCTTTTAATGTTCATGTACAAGTAATTAGCTGTTGTAAAGTTTTTACTGGATGCTTTTCAGGTTTGTTTGCTCAGTCTGTGTTGACTTGTACAGGCTTTAGTTAATTGTTTACTTATTTGATCTATTTTGGTTCTGATCTTTATTTTAAGTTTGTAGCTAAACATTTACAATCAGTTGTGACTTTTGAGCTTCTTCGTTTTGAAGTGTAAAGTGTGACATTTGTGTCATATATTAAAATGAGACAAAATTATGATTAAAGATTTTATATTTAAAATTTCCATTGATAATGGAAAGTCAAATTGTTTTTGAATGACATGAAGATTACTAAATATTTATTCAAAACAAATGACTAAATTACTGAATATATATATTTTTTAATAATTTTAAGCTTTTTTGAATGATTCAGTATAATAAAAACAGTTGTTTTTTACTCAACTCTAGGCCAGAGAAGAGTAAAATGCAAGGATTTGATTGCTGTGAAATTGCCACAGTGCAGGAAATGGCGTTGCACCATCAGTTCACAACCTTCAATCAGAAACATAAAGGGATTGCCGTGTGCTTTCGGGTTGACACTTATCAAAGCGGCGCAATACTGATGGTAGCATGTAAGCCTATTTGGATAAATGGATAAAAAAAAAAAACAGAGGCAAAAACAAATTAAGCTTATCCTTGTGTAAACCGGATCTGACTGCAGGAAATCATATTTCTGAATTGCTTGGCGCTTAAAATGATGCACCACTGGCGTGTAATGGGAATCGATGCTAAAAGTTTTCATATTTAAAGGGATAGTTCACCCGAAACTGAAAATTATGGAGGAGCTCCAGATGGAGACTTACGTTCTGTGTTTACCTTATGATTAAAATTGTTGCAAGTCCGCTGATTCCCACCTTTGAATGTGTGTGTTTGAGATACTTACAGTACAATAAGTTAGCATTACAGGTATTTCCAGTGTAAACCCCGACAGAGGAACATACACTACCTGACAAAAGTCTTGACGCCTATCCAAGTTATCCTATCCAAGGAACAACAAATAATAACTTGACTTCTAGTTGATCATTTGGTATCAGAAGTGGCTTCTATGAAAGGCAAAGGCCTCTAGATTACGCTTATTTTACCAAAATAAAATATGATCATGTCTTGATTTTTTTATTAATTTATTAGGACAGAAAGGTCTGACTTTGCTTAGACAAAATTCTTGTCACTTAACAGAAACAATGTACAGTATAGAATATAAAGTCATGGTGCAGTGAAAAAGAATTAATATTGTGTATGACTCCCATGAGCTTGGAGGACTGCATCCATACATCTCTGCAATGACT
>CAIGQV010001633.1:23379204-23417037 GCA_903798115.1 Danio jaintianensis | reverse complement strand
CATTTGTAGACTATAATCAATATAAATTAACTACAAAATAGAGCATTTTCTTCATCTTTCCATCTCTTTTACATTTTTTTATTCTGCAATTCTGCTATGATGAAATTTAGCCTTTTCGTAAAATTGATGTACATTGTAATGTACATTATACTTCCATTGTGCTGTAGATTTGAAATATGTTGTTTTTATTATTAAATACAATATATGCATGTGAAAAGATTGTGTTATTTTTTTATTTATTCTTTTTCGCACTGGCTCATTTCAATGAATTCTTTCATACATGATACACAAAATTAAATTACAGTACTTTAAAAATGATTCCTCCTATATGAACACCCATTTTTCGTACTGTTTTTCAAATATAAATACTCTACATTATCCAGTGCTTTTCTCCTGCAATGCTTTAGTGTCGTTTTCCTTGACGTGACACTTTAAATATGAATTATTCTTGTTTAATTCACACACATTTTGTCCTCAGCGGTATAAGAGCAGAGCTAAACTTGCAACAGCAGAATAGAGGCAGACTTTAGCCACTGCTTTATTCGATTTGCAAACTAAATAGTGCTCACTAAAGCAATAACCGAGTGGATGGAAGGATCTTGCTGCGATTAGTCACCCTGGAGTGAGTGCTAATGAGAGGCTCTGGTGCGGGTGACACACGCAGAGCCACTGACAGTATCGGGGTTTGATTAATTGACCTGGGGTGGGTGTTAATGAGGGAAAGGAACAGGCTGTGTGGAGTTCAGCAGCTCTCCTGACGCAGCATTCAAACTACAGTCCCAGGCGCAGCAAACACACACACATACACTTACACACACACCAGCCACTGTGACAGTCTGGGCCGTGACAACTGCCGGGTCCATTTGCTTCAGCTGCTTGGTTCAGTGAGCAACTTTGCTGTGTTTGTTCCCGTGGCTGTTACTTCTCCCTTAACTAAAGGGGTCATATAATGAAACAGAATTTTTTCTTTTTACTAAAGCAGTCTGGTGAATCATGTTGACATTAGGGGGGTTCGATGTTGACAAAATATATACAGTGGAGGTCAAGATTTTTTTTTAAATCTTTTTCAAATCAAATGATGTTTAACAGAGCAATTTTTCACAGTATTTCCTAAAATATTTTTTCTTCTGGAGAAAGCCTTATTTGTTTTATTTCAGCTAGAACAAAAAATGTTCATCCAATTAAAATTTGTCGAGCCGACAATTCCCATAATTCTGATAAGTAGCCCAAACTGTCTGTCAACAAATGTAGACTTGTACATCTGCGCACCCATTCCACTGTTTGCGCATGCACGCGCGCTGCGTTCATGATGTGCACACGAAAGAGAGAGAGACAGCAGTAAAAACCAATGCTCAATCAAAACTTTTTAAAATCCTGAATCAATATTGGAGTTACTTTTGCATGCTGCAGGAAGGATGACACCATGGCTGAAGTATTTCTTTTAGACAGGTAATGTTCTGTTTTAAAACTATTTTAGTCACGCAAAGCTGATGTAGATTGTGTTGTGTTACGAATGGGTTATATGCACAGAAGTGTTTTTCAGCCACTGAAATCTTCTGGTGAAAGATTGATGGGACTATTTTTAATTTCATAAGGTACCTTTTACAGCATCAATAATGTAGATTTTTATTTAGTTTAACCACAAAACATAAGTAAATAGTGCTATTCCGCCTAGTCTGCTTTACTGAGCTGAAGTTGGTTTTATATTCACATCACATTAGTTCGTTCCTGAACAATGACAACCTGTGACGCACTCCCTATATTGTTTACCATGCTACTTTGAATATTTGGTCTGAAATAGCATGTAAGTATGGCTTAGTAATAAGTGTAATTCCTGCACCCCGCCGACCAAGCACTAAGCATACAGTAGTCGCTTTAGAACAAAGCGCGTGAGAGAGTGAGACCAGCGATCCTTGCATGCATGAAATATTGCATATTATGACAAGTTTTGCTTGCTACACAACTGAAAACGTGCTAGATATAATACAGTTTTTCATTCGGAATTGTAGTATTATAAAGTAATATAACGCTTTCTAACTGGCGAATGACATGATCTAGTGGATTGTCTACTGTCATCAATGTGCGCGTTCATGATTTCAGGAGGCGTGGCTTAGGACGGCTAATGGATTATGCTAATGGTTAGCATTTTGGCAGATCACCTACTGCACCTTTAACCTAGTTTTAGTTTAACACTTTAAGCTGAATACTAGTATCTTGAAAAATATCTAGTAAAATATTATGTACTGTCATCATGGCAAAGGTAAAACAAATCAGTTAGAAATTAGTATTTCATAACATAAAAACTATTATGTTTAGAAATGTGTTGAAAAAAAATCTTCTTTTCGTTAAACAGAAATCGAGGAAAAAAATATACAGGGGGGCTAATAATTCAGGAGGGCTAATAATTCTGACTTCAATCAGATGATATTTTACATAATTCAAAAATGTGTTTGTACCTTTCTTATAGTGCACTAGCTGTCTTCAATGTCTACAATGTCAATATGATACTGATTATTAGAAAGAATAGATTGAGTGGTATTAATTCTTTAAAACTGAAGTAGGTAAGAACAACTAAAATCACTGCTCTGCTGTAAAGTGATTTGTGCAGTACAAGTAACAAGTAAGCAAAATGATGACACTTTTATTTCAATATCTAAATGCAGTAGTAGGGAACCTGTGGCTCGCGTGGCTCTTCAGCAAACTCCCGTCAATAATATTTTACAATTTAAAAAATTATAACCGTCACTAGAAATCAGTTTCTTATTGAAAATACAATTCCCTTTTTATTGTAATTTTTTTTTAACAGAGAAATGATTAAGAACTCAATTAACAATAAAAGGATGATTTTTTGAAAGGGCAAACAACTTGCGTTTTTATGGTAACCTCGCACACGTAAATTCAAACAACATTTATGAGTGATGATGGCGAAAATAATTAATTTATTCTTGCTATAGTGTGTATATATGGCTCTTTAAAAAATGAATTTGCTAAAAAAATCTGAAATGGCTATTTGCTAAAAAAAGGTTCATGACTCCTGATCTAAATGTATACTAGTTTGTATACTGTATGTCTTTTTCACTCTCAAAGTGCCAATAGCTGTTGACTTATTATACTGTGTATTTTATGAATTACTAAAGATAACTAAGTTCCATCTAAAAAATCTTCCTTAATGTTCTACTGAAGAAAAAAATCTGCATCTTACAGTACATGACCTGAGGGTGAGTAAATTAACTTTTAATTAAAAAAAGAATTAGCGTGAACTACTGCAGCTTTTTAATAAATAATAATAATAATAGTTGTTATAAGCTAAATTATGGTGCAACAAAAAAGACTCTTAAAAAAAATCTTTAAATTGAAGAAAGAAAATAAGAGCCAATTTGTTAAAGAAATGAAAGCATGTGTCTGTGCGCTAACGTTTCCTTCCTTTTGCTGCTGCAAATAATGATTGCAAAAAAGAGTCTGTTTTCCTGTTTAACATTTCACACAGATATTTTGATTAGGATTAGTCATAAATCAGATGAGGCTTATTCTTTGGGTATGTTATGTGATGCATGTTTAAATACAAATACAGAAGCAACTATTTTGGGCATTCAGTAATACTCCTAAAGGCACTAAATGCCTTTTCACACAATGGATCATAAGGATAATGATATAACTTTAAAAATCTTTCTAAATTTAACAGAATGGCAGAGTTCGCAAGGCAAACTATAATAGGGTATATGCAGAAGGACATTTAATTATTAGTAACCCGGTTAAAGCGCTTCCGGTGAACTGTATGCTGTTACAAAATTGCCCGGTTTAACATCTGTTTTCTTTAAAAATCAATGATCTTCACTGCCTGATTGATATACGATATAAAGTGGGTCTCAGAATGTACAAGATGCATTGCATTAAATTCTATTGTTCCCCACCATGTCTTTAAAATATGAACATTTATTTTACTCCAGTATTTTCAATATAGTTTCTGCGCTCGCCTGTAAACGGCTTTTCATCTAGTTTTACACTTGAACAACTAAACGAATGCTTAAGTCTATTTAACTGATTATATTTGAATTACATTACAAAATCAATGCTGTAAAAGGAATCGTATAACATTGAAAAAAGTCACATTAACTGTTCACTGGAAGTTTATCGGTAGGGGTAAAACACTGTGCATATACCCTATAACAGCATAACGTCCTCAGACCTATTTTGTCCAGATTGTGAATAATAAAAACATCATATCTACTGTACAGTGTGATCATTTAAAGATTCAGAGAGTTAACAAAACTGTAGCGCACTGTTTCAATCAACAGAATAACACTGCATGTTGGTGTAGACACTAATATAGTATATGTGAACTTAAAAAAACAAAATACAGTCAAATGAGCAGAAGTGTTAATGGTGCCATATAATGAAAGAAATGAACCTAGGCAGAGCTGAATAATAATAGTTCAGTAAATGGACGTCGATGTAAAATCCCGGTGAAAAACAGGCCCATCGGAGCAAAACACAGATTCTGATGATCCACACAGTGTTTGATTTGCTACAAGTTTTCCTAGTGAAATTACAACAATGATTATTGAATATTATATAAATACGAGACCAGTATTATAGAGCATCTAATCAAAATTCTGCAAAGAACGATTATTCATTCAGCACCCCTCGAAGAGGCATAAGGTCTGTTTAACTGCATCTTTTGTTAGTTTATTGTGTATATTGTGAAATTTCACACATACAGTATGTTTGTAATGAGGCAACAATCACATATAGACTGCTAAAATTTAAGTGTTCAATGCACATTAATCCATATGATTCATTCATTCATTTTCCTTCGGCTTAGTCTCTATTTCAGAGGTTGCCACAGCGGAATGAACCGCCAACTATTCCAGCCGCAACCCACTAATGGGAAACACCCATACACACTAATTCTCACACACACTCATACACTACGGCCAATTTAGTTCATCCAATTCCCCAATCCTGCATGTCTTTGGACTGTGGGGGAAACTGGAGCTCCCAGAGGAAACCCACATGAACACGGGGAGAACATGCAAACTCCTCACAGAAATGCCAAGCGGGACTCTTGTTCTGTATCTGGATGTCAAACGCGGCTGTACATCACAAGTATCTCAGCGTTATGTAAGTTGAGTCATCCTCTGCAGCAAATGCTGTCACACGATTGCATTTATTTATAGATTTATTTTTGATTACTTCTATATCGGTATGGATGCTTTGCTTTTTTAGTACAGGAATTAGGGCTGCACAACATATAGTTTCAGCATCGATATCGCAATGTGCACATCTACCATAGTCACATCGCAAGATATGCAATGTTAAGTCTGAATTATAGGAGCCACAGAACACATGTGATTTGTAGAGTCACTGCTAAGTTTAGAAAATAGAGTGAATATAAAATAGAGTGAATATTTATCATTTACGTGTGCGTTTAAGGCCTGTGACTGAGCATTTCATCCATTCATTCATTTATTCATTCATTTTCCTTCGGCTTAGTCTCTATTTCAGGGTTCACCACAGCGGAATGAACTGGCAACTATTCCAGCATGTGTTTTACGCGGCGGATGCCTTCCAGCCGCAAACCAGTACTGGGAAACACACATACACACTCATTCACACACACACTCTTACACTACGGCCAATTCAGTTAATCCAGTTCACCTATACCGCATGTCTTTGGACTTGTGGGGGTAATCGGAGCACCCAGAGGAAACCCACGTGTACACGGGGAAAACATACAAGCTCCACACAGAAATGCCAGCTGGACGAGCCGGGACTCGAACCATCGACCTTCTTGCTGTGAGGCGACAGTGCTAACCATTGAGCCACCATGCCACCTGAGCATTTCAAGAGAGTTTTAAACATTTGGGCACAAAAAAATATGACATTTGGAGGAGTAACAAAGATTAATTGTATTTAATTATTTATATATGATTTATGCAAACGAAAAAAAAAGGTTTTTCTTACTAAGAATTTTTGTCTTTTTCATTCATTCATTTTCTTTTCGGCGTAGTCCCTTTATTAATCAGCTGTCGCCACAGCGGAATGAACTGCCAACTTATCCAGCTTATGTTTTACGCAGCAGATGCCCTTCCAGCTGCAACCCATCAATGGGAAACACCCATACACTCTCATTCACACACATACACTACGGAGAATTTTAATTTTCCCAATTCACCTATACCGCATGTCTTTGGACTTGTGGGGGAAAGCAGAGCACCTGGAGGAAACCCACGGCAACACGGGGAGAACATGCAAATTTCACACAGAAATGCCAACTGGCCCAGCCGGGACTCGAACCAGTGACCTTCTTGCTGTGAGGCGACAGTGCTAACCATCGCCTGAGCATTTCAAGAGAGTTTTAAACATTTGTGCACAAAGAAGTATGACATCTGGAGGTGTAACAAATATTAATTGTATTTAATTAGTTAAATATGATTTATGCAAACAAATTTTTGTCTTGTTTCTAGTCCAAATATCTACATTTCAAATTGAAAATAAGATTATTTTATATACCTCATTGGCAAATCATTTTGCTTGTTTTAAGGAAAAACTCCTAATTTTGACTTATTTCTTGTGAAGGTGAAAACAAAACAATATTTTTACTTGATCGAAGATTTTTGACATTTGGACTACAAATGAGACAAAGCAAAGCATTTTTTGCATTGTAATTATTACATTTCTGTACCTGAATACCATTAGCCTCATCAGAAAACGGCCAAATAGAGCTGTTCAAACCATCTTGTGAAACTGTATTCATATCGCAATATTTATTGCAGAACAATAAAATATCGCAATATCACATTTTTCCAATATTGTGCAGCACTAACAGGAATCTATTGACTTTTTATGTGGCCTGTCCCTTTAAGACAGTGGAACAGTGAATCAGATTGTTTGTTCATTGTTGCTGAAATGAAGCAGTTTAGCTCAACAAATAACAAAGTCTCCCTATAGCTAGTCATCACAGTGTGTGAGTGTGCGTGTGCATGTGTGTGTGTGTTTACCACCTGCTTATTTTGATGGGGCACTTGTTTCCAGCCCCATTCTGAGCAGTAAATGAGAGTGGTCTAAGCATACCATCCGGAAGACCACTGCAGCTGCCACTATAACACACGCCTGGTTGTTTTCTCTGTCACGCTGAAGTTGCTCGCATACATTCTGTGTCCTTGTGTGACAACAACAACAAATGTTGAAAAAAAAAATCGTTTTAACCAAGATTGTAGTGTCAGTTTAATGATCACTTTATTTATTTTTAGGGCCGTTTGTTTGCAGTTGTTTTTGCTCATTGACTGGGTTTCTGATCTCTAACTCTGTTGAACTGTGTTGCACATAACTCGACATCATTCCTCAGACCATGCAACCATGAAAGATGCTTGGGAAAGCTGACAGTTTTTTTTATAAGTGTACACTGTTAACAATGTTCTGTAGAATCTACAGTAACTTACTGTAAATCAATTACAGCAAATATACTGTATTTACACTTACAGCACCATTTATCTTGCTGTATGTATTTACAGAATTTTATGTACAGCGGGGAAAATAAGTATTGAACACGTCATGTTTTTTCCTGGAATAATATTTCTATTTTGATATGGAATAGAACCAGATTGTGGTAAAAACCAAACCAAAACAATACAAACATAAAAATAAAACAAAACAAAAAAATCTGAAAATGAGTTATGTGTAATAACAATGAAATGACACAAGGAGAAAGTACTGAACTACTGAAACGTATTTAATACTTTATATAAAAGGCTTTTTTGGTGATGTCAGCTTAAAGACGCCTCTCATATGGAGAATGAAGTCACATGAATTGCTCAGATGTGAGTTTTTCCACAGACTTCAACAGAGTGTAAAAATCTTGATGGTTCTGTGGGTCTTGTTTATCAAATCTGATCTTTAATTTGTATTTTATATTGGATTCAAGTCAGGTGATTGGCTGGGCCATTCTACAGCTTGATTTTCTTTCTCTGAAAGCATTTGAGAGTTTCCTTGGCTGTGTTTTGGATCATTGTCTTGCTGAAATGTCCACCTTGGTTTTATCTTCATCATCCTGCTAATGTAGATGTTGGACTGAAACAGCAAATATTAATTAAATATAAAATATTTTTTTATAAAATATTAATAATAATTAATTGAAAAACTTGTTCAATATATCTTTACTGTAAAATATACAGTAATTTTCACAATTACAGTTAAATACTATGTAATTTACAAAACTCTTTAACAGTGTAATTGATTTCAGTGACGTATGGTCCTTCAGAAATTATTCTAGTATGCTGATTCGTGATTCTGGTTATGAATTTTGAAAACCAAGCTGTTTAGTATGTTTATGAAAACCATGGAAACATATGGTTTTTGATTGATTATGTTTAAGTTTACATTAGTCAGACAGATTTTTTATTTTTTATTTTTTTATGAGTGATGACTTGTAAAGAGGCATTACTCACAGAAAGTATTTCAATTCAAATAAAACATTTTTGACATTTTTTTTTCTAGGTAGGGAATAGGGAAAGGGTGAGAAGTGTTTGTGTGTATATAAATATTATGCAGATGATGGCAAAATTATTAGCCCTCCTGTGCATTATTTATTCTTTTTCAAATATTTCTCAAGTGATATTTAATGGATTAGGGACATTTATTTTGATTAAGTTTTTAAACAATTTTTTTTACATTTTACGGTCAATATTATTAGCCTCCTAAAGCAATATTTGTTTTTGATTGGCTACAGAACAAACCATTGTTATACAATGACTTGCCTAATTACCCTAACTCGCCTAGATATCCTAATTAACCTAGTTAAGCCTTTAATTGCACTTTAACCTGAATACTAATATCTTGCAAAATAACTAGTAAAAAAAATATGTATTCTCATAATGGCAAAAACAAAAAAAATCAGCTATTAGAAATGAGTTATTAAAACTATTATGTTTAGAAATGTTGAAAAATATTTTCTTTCCGTTAAACAGAAATTGGGGTAAAAAATGTTAAAGAATTCAAATTTAACCGAAGGTCTAATAATTCTGACCTCAGCTGTATACAGGTAAAAATTTTACGTGTCTTTACCTTTTGGCTACTTTTGGTCAATTTAAATGATGCTTTCTTGCCGAGAACATAATTACACTATACATATAAATATTAATTCCTGTCAAAAGATCCTTTGTTTTATTCTGTAAACTACTGGTGACTTTTATTTGCAATAAAAAAAAACAGTTTTAATTTAGAGCTTTTTTGCATTTATCAAAAAGGTATTATGTTGTCAGACGTGTTTATATAGACCAGTGTTTCCCAACCCTGTTCCTGAAGACAGGCACACCAACAGTACACATTTTCAACCTCTTCCTAATCAAACACACCTGAATCAGCTCATCTGAACCATGGCTGCACAATATATCGTTTCAGCATCGGTATCGCAATGTGTGCCTCTGCAATAGTCACATCGCATATATATGCAATGTTGAGTTGGGATTGTTGCTTCAATGTTGATGCAGAGTTTAACCACAATGAAGTGAACTTTTATAATATGCATGTTTTTAAGGCCTGAGAGAGATTAAAGTATTCAGGCACAAAAATGTTACCAATTGGAAGCTTAATAAAGAATAATTTTATTAAATTATTTATGCAGTTAAGACTTTGCAGTGTAATTTCTACATTTAATTATTCAAAACCATAAAGCATCCACTGTTTATTTAACTTGTATCTTTGCTTTATTGCATTTATCACATGCTTGTCATTTGTTTATTACATTTTATGTATGATTCACTCCCCTACAGAATCATCTTAATCAAAATTAATACATTTGGTAACACTTTACGGACTAATTCTCATTATTAACTAGTTGCTTATTAGCCTGCATGTTACTGAGATATTGGTTACTGCTTATTAGTATTTATAAACTACAGATTCTGCATGATCTTGTTAGATATCCCTAATCCTACCCAATACCTAAAATACCCTAATAACTATTAATAAGGAGCTAATTAGGGGTTTATTAAAGCAAAAGTCATAGTTACTTGTTTGTTAATATTAAGAATTGAACCTTAAAATAAAATGTGAGCATAAATTCTTTCCAAATAGTGCTATTCAATCATTTGGTGGAATTGTATAGATAGATACAGTATATCGCAATATATATAGCAGAAAAACTAAATTTCGCAATGTCAGATTTTTCCAATATCGTGCAGCCCTAATCTGAACATTAGAAAAGACTCCAAAACCTAAAATGAATGGGTCAGATAAGGGAGACATCCAAAATATGTACTGTTGATGTGCCTCCAGGAACAGGGTTGTAAAACACTGATATAGACAACAACGCAATACCATTGTTTTAACTTCAGACGAGTTAAGAAATCAATATTTGGTGAAGTGACCCTGATTAATCTGAAAATGTTTGTTATCCTACCCAGTTGTCATTTTGTGAGAAAAAAAAACTCTTAATGACATTTTTATTTGAAAGTTTTCAGACATTTATAGACTAAAACAAACATTCTATTGACAATATAAAATTGACAATAAAACTCAAACCCAAACATTTTCAAGTGAACTCCTAATTTACATTAGGGCTGGGCCGATAAATGATATTTTAGCGAATCGCGATAACATTTATTTCAATAACAATGATAAGCTCTGGACTTTTTTTACTCTATATTGATGTAAGAGCCAATCACACAGCAGAAATGTGCAACAATGGGCCGAAAATATGTTATGCCATTTAATGGACCCTCTAATTTTTGTGGCTTCAGTCATTGTTGGGGTACTCTTTTAAATCTGGAAGCATTAACAACTTCTATCGAAATATATATTGTTATCGTTCAGTATGGAAAATAATTATTGAGATTGCATTTTTGCCATATCGCCCAGCCCTTATTTATATATATGGTGAACAAAATTAATATTTTATTTGCAATTGCATAATATGTACCATATTATGATTCTGCATATAGCATATGTTCAGGCCTTCTGTACAGCTATAAACAACCCGACTGTTTTATCACATCTCCATGGTTAAAATCTATGAATTTACCTCCTTCACTGATAACCGATTCTCAGTGTTGGTTTAATGTTGTTTGTGTAATAGCTGTGAGCTTTTACTGCTTGAAATCACAAGACTGAGGTACACGTGTTTTTCCTTTAATGAATGTGCAAGTAGTGTTGCGTTTACAGACAAAATAAGGGAAACGGTTACAGATGTATTTGGGTCAGGAATAATAATATTATTTGATTTACCAGTGAAAAGAAAAAGAGTACAGCGTGTGTCCTTGTCCCATATTTCCTACCTGTTACGTGACCATTGAACGCTAGTTCTTATTAGCAGTGGCCTTTATATTTAGAGCACAAAATCACAGTACAATGACTCCTTACAAAAACAAAGTGAGCTGTCTATTTGGTAGGTGTTCAAAAACATGCTGTTCCTCCAAACGTGGCCTATAATGCTGTTTTGACCTTTCATATAGAGTACACTGAAAAAAATAACTCCTAAGATTTACTTTAAAAACTCTTTGTATCAGGGCGGCATGGTGGCTCAGTGGTTAGCACTGTTACCTCACAGCAAGAAGGTTGCTGGTTCGAGTCCAGGCTGTGTCAGTTGGCATTTCTGTGTGGAGTTCTGTGTGAAGTGTATGTTCTCCCTGTGTTTGCGTGGGTTTCCTCCGGGTGCTCCAGTTTCCCCCACAGTCCAAAGACTGTAGGTGAAGTGCTATAGGTGAATTGAATAAACTAAGTTGGTCGTAATGTATGAGTGTGTGTGTGAATGAGTGTGTGGGTGTTTTCCAGTATTGGTTTGCAGCTGGAAGGGCATCCACTGTGTAAAACATATGCTGAAATAGTTGGCGGTTTATTCCATTGTGGCAATCTCTGAAATAGAGACTAAGCCGAAGGAAAATGAATGAATGAAATCTTCGTATCAATTTGCACGAGAAAATTTCAAGCAAATTTATCTTATATCAAGCACAATTAACTTGTCAATATCATGTAAAATTGACTTAATCTTGAAACTAACCTAAGTAAAAGTTGATTGATTATCTTTCTTTTTGAGTGCATATTTATTTTAATTAATCAAGTAATGTCAAGTTCTTGTTTTAGCATTGCTTTTATCAATTGAAATAAATCTTATTAGTTACAAATTAGTACATTTAGCATAACTTAATTTAAATAAGACACACATTTCCACTGACTTGAAATGTGTTATTTCACTTTATTTTAAACAAATTGAACCCAAGAGCAAATTTACTTTAAATGCTTACTGATCTATTAGCACAGTTATGGCTCTCTGAGTGAAGCGTCAAACATTAATGCGGATAGTAAAAATGCCAAGACTCAAAGCTTGAGTGCTGCTCTTCTGCAAGGTGGTAACCCCAAAACGTGTAACCACAGATAGAGGGACACTGGAGCATTTTAAAGCCATGATTCAACAGCTCGCTGTATGTCAGCTTATAGACAAACCAGCTGATCGACGTGACTTTAAAACGTTCCAGTGTCCCTGTATCTGTGGTAACACTCAGTAAACAGTGGTGAGTTTGGTGAACTGATGACCTTCACGGCCAATCACAGTCATTTCTGTTGAGCACGTGAACACAATGGCAAATTAGCGATGTTTAAGAACGTGCTCAGTAGCGCTCAAATGTTAGCGGTAAATGGACATTTTAAAATTTCAATACCGATTAGTACCGAATTCCAGTATCGGGACAACCCTACACATTTCATGCATAAATTTGTGTGTACGCATGGTTAGTTAATGAGACCCAATATTATGAACCTTTAAAATAGCATAATTTGGGCACTTTAGTTGCTGCTGCCTGTAAAGTGTTTGATTTATGTGGATTCAGTTGATCTAGCGTCCTCCCTTTATGGGCAGCAACACATATCACTAGGTTTAGTAACAGACCTATTGTGTTACTGAGAACAAGTGCATATTTATCCAAGAGATTTGTTGTATTTTTCTGATGGAGAACGGCTCTGGATGGACACTGGCTGCACACAGAATGTTCCAGAACCCCAGAGACGGTGGATTTGGTGTCTCTTCGACACACATTGGGCTCTTTGTTTTCTTGTGATGTGGCAGCTCTTATCTCAGCGTGTGAAAAGCCTGTTTCAAACCATATAAACACACATGTGAGGCTTCCATTCCAGACAATTTCAGCTCTTTTCATGGAACTTATCTCTGCCATGTGTGTGTGTGTGTGTGTGTGTGTGTGCGGGTTTTTTCTCTCTCTATGTGACTCATGCGTTGGTCAATACAAATATACTGGAGTACACAGACATTCATCTTTCTTGCTATTTACTTTTAGAAATATAGCGAATATGCATATACTAATTATACCCTAAATTGTCAATTAAGAAATTTTTGTCTTCATATCTAGAATTATTTCATGCTGTAGATGTGAAGATATATAGTGTGTTTGAATGTATGTAATATATTGTTTTCGTCTTTTGTGCAAAATTTGCTGTTTATGAGTGGTTGGCAGGGTGTTGCTAAGGTATACTATGCACTTGCTATGTTATTCTTAATGGTTGCTATTAGAGCTGCACAATATATTGGAAAATTATTGTTATTGTGATAATAGTAATGTGTGATATCCATATTGCAGAGAAGCACAATAAGTTATTATGTGTTTGTATGTATATATGTATTATATACATCAATTTTATGTGGCAAGAATTTATGTACTGCATGCATAGGTTGTTTATCCAAATTTCTGATAAAATAGCAATTTATAAAAGTTAGTAAGATATATCGTTATCACAACACTTAACAACAATGTCGCATATTTTCCCAGTATCGTGTAGCTCTAGTTGTGTTTTGTTTCTGGCTAGTAAAAAAAAAATGCATACACAAAAATGGATATAAAATTTCAATCTAAAATATATATGCCAATATATATATACAGTTGAAGTCAAAATTATTAGCCCTTCTGTGATTTGATTTGATTTGTATTTTTTTTAATAAATATTTTCCCAATGATGTTTAACAGAGCAACGAATTTTTCACAGTATTTCGTATAATATTTTTTCTTCTGGAGAGTGTGCAAGATTATCTAGATGCACTGGGATGCAACGTCAGTGATGTATTCTGGGGTCACTGGGTGTTTCGGGTCTTTCAACATCAGACACCCTCGCACAGGTGACCCAGCTGAGGTTGATCAGACCCCAGCTTGCGTCCCAGTAGCCATCACCCACAGATCAGCCCCTTTTTATCCATAGCCATCTTGTGGCTTTCTCTGCAGCTTCACAACTGAATTTAATGGCCCTCTTCTTAGCTGCTACTGATAGGCCTAGTTGGTTGAAGACTTTACTGAGTGCTTGGATGATGTTCATTACATCTCTGTCAAACTGCAACCATTCACCACCTTTGCAGGCTGAGGGCTATAAGAAAGTCTTATTTGTTTTATTTCGGCTAGAATAAAAGCAGTTTTTATTTTTGAAAAAACATTTTAAGGTCAATATTATTAGCCCCCTTAAGCAATATTTTTTTCCATTGTCTACAGAACAAACCATCCTTATACAATGACTTGCCTAATTAACCTAGTCAACCCTTTAAATTGCACTTTAAGCTGAATACTAGTATCTAATATTGAAAAATATCAAGTAAAATATTATGTACTGTCATAATGGTAAAGATAAAAAAAAATCCATTATTAGAAATTAGTTATTAAAACTATTATGTTTATAAATGTGTTGAAAGAATATTATTTTCTGTCAAACTGAAATTTGTAAAAAAAAAAAATATATATATACAGGGGGGCTAAAAATTCTGACTTCAACTAAATTTATGTATATGTAAATATATTAGTGCTGTCAAAATTAGCGCATTAACGCATGCGATTAATTTGAAATATTTAACAATAAAAAGAAAAAAAAAATGCAATTAACGTGGTTGCAGTTTTTTTTTATTCCTGTTGTGGCTGACGTGTGTTAAACTTGCAAAGAAATATGGATAAGACCAAGGAAGGACTTTTAGACGGAAGTTTCAGTATAAAATGATTAACGTTGCATCACCACGCAATCCAGCATTTCCTCCAGAGTTTCATGTAATTTCGGGTGTTTCATTTTATTTTTTTTTACTTTAACAGCAGTTCGGCAGTTTCACTTTCATTCCGCAACATATTGTTCATGCCTCATGATAAACTGAGGTATTTGATGCGAGTATTAAGTATAGGGACTGGTGGAAGAGTGTTGTTTTAATAGAGTTTGATACCACACGCTGAATGGAAAGAAAAAACCTGTGCATTTCGTGACGCGGATGTCTGTGGTCCTTTAAGGTAATCAGAAATCGCTGTTTACATGGTAGACTCTTAATCAGAGTATTGTCTTAATCATATTAAAATCGGAGTATTGGTGTCCATGTAAACGTAGTCAGTCAAAGTGCCAGATAATGTCACAAGCTGTCAAAGACAGTGCATTCCTCTGCCTTTAAGTTGATTCCATGAGCCCTCAAATGTTTTATTAAGTTTGACGTGTTTCCCCCCTTACACGCAACGTTTTATAAAGCATCTGCATTAATTGTTGTAAAATTCAAGTGGCACTTACATGCCTGTGTTTTTATTTCTGTAATAAATATGGCTTTCAATCCAACAGTTTGAGGATCTTGATGGTTTATTGCAGGTATGTTGTTTACATGAAGAAATCTGTGTTACAAGTTAAACAAAAATTCTAATAAACAATCGTATTTTGAATTTAAATAGTTTCTTTGTCTTGAGTTTACATTAATTTACATGTTACATTTGAATAGCCAAAATTATAAGTTTCAGTCTTTTAATTGCGATTAATCGCATAAAAATGTGTGATTAATTAGTAAAAATTTTGATTGACAATATAATATTTCATATATATAATCTTTGAATTATGCTAAGCCCAGATTTCCTGATTCATTTTTTTTTCAACACTGAAACGAAAACTGCAAAATTCCCATCCTGTCCCAGATTTCTAAGCCCCAATTTACAATCAATAACAGTACTGCTTTTTGCTGTAGTAAATATACTTTGTTTTTAATGCAAAAATCACAATAGCATCACGAATCAGCTCAGATCTGCTTTATAAATGTCATGACAATGTATTTCTGACTATTGTACAGGCACTCTAGATTCAGTGCCATGTACTGTAAAGAAAGAGAGATGGGCCTCTGCTGCCGGTTGTCAGGTTGCACTCACAAACAGAGGTGTAAAAGCACAGCATAATAGATGAGCATTCATATCAGTGGCCTGCTTTCTGTCTCCGCATCTGAAATAGCGGGACGGCTGTGACTCATGCGTCTCTCTGTCACGCTGTCACAAGTGCAGAACCTGTTAGCCGACGGATTCTAGAGTTAATGTGAAGACGGACGGAGTGCCTGGAGCAAAGTGAACATGTGGAGGACTTGCTAACATTGCTGTGATAACCCTGAACAGGCGTACGCACATATCCAAGAAACTCGGATATAGATGGTAGCTGTTAAAGCCAGATACAAATGTTGGTGTCGCAGTTAATTGAAACTGATATTGATCTTTTTCTCTGTGTTTTCTTGCTGGAGATTTTTTTTTTCTTGAAGCACACTGCCTGTTCTGTGTAGTGTTAGGATATACAAAATGATTAGCCCTCCTGTGAATTTTATTTTCTTTTTTAAGTATTTCCCAAATGATTTAACAAATGGTTTAACAGAGCAAGGATAGGATATTTCGGCTAGAATAAAAGCAGTTTTTAATTTTTAAAAAGCCCTTTTAGGGTCAACATTATTAGCCCCCTTAAGCAATACATATTTTTTGTCTACAGAACAAACCATCATTATAAAATGATTTGCCTAATTACCCTAACTTGCCTAATTAGCCTTTAAATGTCACTTTAAGCTGAATACTAATATCTTGAAAAATATCTAGTCAAATATTATGTGCTGTCATCATGGCAAAGATAAAAGAAATCAGTTATTAGAAATTAGTTATTTAAAATATTATGTTTAGAAATGTGTTGAAAAAATCTGCTTTCCGTTAAACAGAAATTGGGGAAAAAATAAACAGGGGGGATAATAATTCAGGGGGTTTAATAATTCTGAATTCAACTGTATACATTTTTAATGTATGCTCTGAAATGGAATATTCTGAATGCACTTGGCCAAAATAAAAGCAAAACTGAAAATGGTTTGTAATATTTATTTATTAATTTATAAATTAATATAAGTAACTTTATAAGACTTTTTAAATAGAAACCAATAACTTACATTATGCTCACTTATTTAACAAAAGCCAATAAAATAACCACATTTTATTGACCGTAAAAGTTTGCGAGGGGATGCATCATTTTACCAGTGTTGCCATGACAGCACAGTGGTGCTATTGCAAGCAGTAGTAACAAGTGTAGTACATAGAAATGACCTGTTGTTGCGTTGTTTTAGCAGACTTTGCTTTTGAGCTTTTGAGCTTTTGTGTGGTTCATAGATAAGTATACATGTACATGAGAAGAATATCCACAGAGCGGAATATTGAGCTATTTTGAACTTTGGCATCGGTGCGTGCGTAAGTAACAACTAGCGTGCTGAACATTGCAGGGCAGTGTGGTGCAGCATAGTCCTTTTTTGGCTTATATTTTTTGCAGAAAATGCCATTTTCTGCAAATTTTATTGTGGGGAAAAATCATACTGTATCAAAATGTGGCAAACAACTGTGTGCATATTTTGTCAAATAAGACAATATTACATTATTTTCTATATTCATTCATTCATTTTCTTTTAGTCCTTTAGGCTTAGTCCCTTTATTAATCTGGGGTCGCCACAGTGGAATGAACCGCCAACTTATCCAGCACATGTTTTATGCAGCGGATGCCCTTCCAGCCGCAACCCATCACTGGGAAACATCCATACACACTCTTCACACACATACACTATGGACAATTTAGCCTACCCAATTCACCTATACCGCATGTCTTTGGACTTGTGGGGGAAACCGGAGCACCCGGAGGAAACCCACGCCAACATGGGGAGAACATGCAAACTCCACATAGAAATGCCAACTGACCCAGCCAAGGCTTGAACCAACGACTTCTTGCTGTGAGGCGATTGTGCTACCCACTGTGCCACCGTAAGGCCCCTTATTTTCTATATTTTTATCAAATAATTGCAATAATTGCAACATTGAAGAAAGATCGTTCCAACTCCAAACTTTTGAATAATAGTGTACATTTCATACATTTGCTCTGTAACTGATTCTCACAGCTATGTTTTTGACCATTATGCCAAGTTTGTCCATCATGTAAATGCATTAAAACCTGCTCTCTCTTGGCGATTCATTCCGCTGTGGCGACCCCTGATAAATAAGGGACTAAGCTGAAGGAAAATGAATGAATGAATGAAGTGCTACAGTCAAAATGTTGCATCTTGAGATGAACATATATGAACCACAGTTTTCCAGCTGACAAACAGCAATAATCTTCTTTGGTTTTCAATTATTTAATGAACATGACAACATCATGACATATCAAATGAAATACTTGGAGTTAAATGCGCAAATTATTGTGATTTTGACATCACAGCTAGGAGAGAAACTGATTTATTTAAAGTCTTATAAACTTGGTTTAAGTCTATTGCAAGTAACAACCTAGACAACTGGTGATTTCAGTAAGCTGATTGCTTTTTAAGTTGTCAGCGTATTAGCCTGCATTTAAACATGCTCTCTGCCAGTTCATACCCTTACCAGCTTTACATAAGCCAGCCATTGAAATTGACTTGCACAGAATCACAGGAAGCATGTGCACTCTCTCCGTCTCCGTCTCCCTCACAGAGGTCAGGGTGGTCTCTGTTTGTTACAGCGTTCACAGCAGCGGGAGGCATCGCAAGGTGAAGACACATCGACTGTCATTTCACTGAGCGGAAGAGAGAGAGAGAGACAGCGGGGAAAGAGGGAGGCAGGCGGGGAGGGCTAGAGAAAGAGAAACACAGAGAGAGAGAGAGAGAGAAAAGCTGCGTTCTCCGGCTCGTTCACACAGGCTGTTGACGGATGAGCCGTCGGTCGAGGCTGAGAGCTCGGCAGCTTGTGTCAAGCTACGGGGAGAGTGGAACATGAACATAATGAGAACCTTCCCTCGCTTGCTTTCAGATACCGGCCAGAAGAAGACGCCGGAGAAGAAGGATGGAAGACGGATGTCATTCCAGAGACCGAAGGGCACCATCGAGTATTCCGTAAGTGGAAACATCAAGCTCTTTTCCTGTGCATGTGCTGTTTGTTTTGCAGGATCTCATCCCAGACACCCAGTGATGATTTTTTATTTATTTATTTTTTTTTCCCACATGTAGCTGTGAGAGTTGTGGTTGTGTTTACATCAGGCTGCCATGCGTATGTCCTCTACTCTTATCAACATGCATTCCGACAGACTATTGCTGAATGACCTTGCTTTCTGCGTTTGCATTTCTATTGATTTAGCTTGCGCGTGTGCTGAGCGAGCGAGCGAGTGAGTGAGTGAGTGAGTGGGCGAGCGAGAGAGAGAGAGAGAGAGAGAGAGAGAGAGAGAGAGAGAGAGAGACAGTGTGAGCTTCGATTGTCTGTCTTAACAGCTTGTTGTGTTCTTGAAATGACCCTCAAATTCCAGCTGCGGGCAGAGCGTTTCTCTCTCGTCTCTCTCCCTAGTAACAGAGGAGCGTGTGGGTTGAGGCGAGCTCTGGAGTTCTGCCTGGAAGTGGAGAGAAACTGCTGGCGGCTTGAGCTGTCATTTAGCCAGGAGATTGAATTCACACCCCTTTTCCACCAAAATGTGGGGCTGGGGCTGGTGCTCATCCTGTTGTTGCATACCTTTGCATACTTGTAAGCAAAGACAGTTACCTAGTCAGTCAGCGTAAACAAGGACCATTTCTGACAGACTCTCTAGTCATATAGAGTCTGTCAGAAATGGTCCTTGTTTACACTGACTGACTAGGTCACCATCTTTGCTTACAAGTCTTACAAGTTCTGAAAAGACATTTTATTGTCCAAAGTAGGATGGTGTAACGTCAACTAATCATGGTTACTTAGATTACACTTTGACTAATCAATGCATTTAAATAGGTGCAAAGTTTTGCTTTGCTGAATTGTCTAAAATAATTCATTGTAAACATGTTAAAATGTGAAAAAAATATTCAAATGAAATATATGAATAAGAATAAATGTTCGCTGATTTAATTTCTATTGCATTACTTTGTAGTTAAGCATTTTGACTAATCCAAATGATTTAAATAAGCATCTTTTCAAATATCACAGGTTACTTTTGTGTATTATTTAAAATTTACATTATAAATAATGGGGCGTCACGGTGGCGCAGTGGGTAGCACGTTCGCCTCACAGCAAGAAGGTCGCTGGTTCGAGCCTCGGCTGGGTCAGTTGGCGTTTCTGTGTGGAGTTTGCATGTTCTCCCCGTGTTCGCGTGGGTTTCCTCCGGGTGCTCCGGTTTCCCCCACAAGTCCAAAGACATGCGCTATAGGTGAATTGGGTAGGCTAAATTGTCCGTAGTGTATGTGTGTGAATGAGTGTGTATAGATGTTTCCCAGTGATGGGTTGCAGCTGGAAGGGCATCCGCTGCGTGAAACATATGCTGGATAAGTTGGCGGTTCATTCCGCTGTGGCGACCCCAGATTAATAAAGGGACTAAGCCGAAAAGAAAATGAATGAATGAATGAATTATAAATAATAGTTATAATATAATAGTTATAATATTACATATCCCACATATAGACATCTCAAATTTAGTATATGCCAAACACATATTTAAAATAAAGTTTTACATGTTTAGATTTTAAAGATAAAAACATATATACATATATGCAACACATACTTCAGAATATTGCAAAAATAGGCATTTGTATATAATTTGACAGCCTGTTGGATGGCTGTTTCATGAATAGTGTGAGGACGGAGAAACATTTCCAGATACTCTGGAAGTGAGAAGGCAATTTTATATATATGAAATAGATTTATTAAATATTAAATATTACTTATTGCTTAAATATATGTACTTTTTTACTGAAGTCTTTTGTTAACAAGGCTAATTTTGTTTAATTAAAAGATTCTGAGATATATTCTTGATATAATCTTGATGTGAAAAATGATTAATATGTAAAATAATGTTATTTCTATTAAGTGTATGCTTTTTAAATGCAGTTTATTTCAGTTATGGCAGGACTGAATTTTCAGTCTTCAGTGTCACATAACCTTTGTGAAATTATTTTAAAATGCTGATTTTGTGCTCAAAGAAAAAAATATATAGAAGAAAATGCTGCTTAATATTTTTGTGAATGCATTTATTTTTTTCAGAATTCACTAATGAATGGAAATCTTTTGTAACGTTCTCAAGTGCCGCATTCTGTCAGTATGCTAATGTAAAAAATTCTAAAACATCAAAAAATACAATTTTTTTTACAAAAGAAGCAAAAAAACAAACAAATCCAAACTAGTTAGTTGTTGGACTACTGGTATATTAGTCAGCCATTGTAACAAATCCATAATAAATCACTTCCACATATTTTTTAAAATCACAAATGGCTTTTGATGCTGCTAAATAAAAAAAACATCAGAACAGTTCTTCAGCATGAAATTGGAACAATAATAATCTGTTCAGACTGACTGGCACCAGCACCCTATCAGTGGAAAAAGGAGCATCTGACTGCATTCATGCCTGGCATCAGACAGACATGGAATGGGATGCTTTTGTAGTTGTCGTACTCGGCTGCCGCTGCTTCTGCCGCACTTCTGTTTCCAGACGCTTCTGCTCTCCCCTCGGATCTGTGCAGGTGTCTGACACCCGTCCCCCTCCACATTGCGCTGAAGATCCGTCTCTGTCGGCCCTAGTGATTGACAGGGCCTTTGTTTTCCTCCGAAGAGCGTGAAAAGTGTGCAAGACGACAGGAGGGCATTTGTCACAGGGCATAAACAGCGTGTCATGAGGCCATTTGTGCTTGTTGATGGGGCTTAACATGAGTGAGATGGCAGATATGGCACTCATATCTCAGTCTTCCAGCTTGCCATGCAATCTTCCCGCTCTAAACCACGACCGCTGCAAGATGGCGAGATGGGCATGTGTTGGGAAGATGATTAGACGTGATGCATGAGCCTCGATACAAAAAGCAGATCAGATTTAAAGGTGTAGTTCACATTAACCCCTAATGTTGACTTTCTTTGAACCCTTTTCCTTGTATCAATTAATATATTCACCCTCAAGGCATTTCAGTTCCCTGAGACCTGTCGTTCATCTTAACGAATTAAGATAAAATTAAGATATTTTAGATAATATCAGAGCTCTCTCATCCTTCATAGATGACAAAGGTCTTATGCCGAGTTCAGACTGCATGATTTTAGCCCCGATTTTGACAGGTTTTGAGAAATCGCAGACAAATGCCTGAAATCACAGGTAAATTAGTGCTTGTTCATGTAAGTAACAATCACACAGTGTGAACCATCAAAGAGGCGATCTGAGAGAATCGCCGATGAGTTTCCGACACCCGTGAGATATTTGGCATTCTACATATCTGGACCTGTCTGCCATTCAAATCATACCATGTGAAATGTGTTCTGATTGAAAATAACATCGGCGATAACCTAATGAGGGAGCAGCATCCATTAGTATGGGTATCTGCAGGCCAGTGAGAGGATGGGGGAGAAGTTAAAAGGGCTTCTTTTCGGTCAATTTGGACCCAAGAATTGGAATATATATATACTGTGTGACCTCGTGTTGTTTATGTCACTTCTCGTGTGTTTGGTTGTGAGACGTAGTTTGCAGGCCGAGACAAAGTTGTCGGCGATTCTCCTATTGCAAAGTCATGCAGTGTGAAACCCACTGTCACCGATCCATCTTGCAGTGTAAACACAGCAGCGACGGAATGCTACCCCAGATAGTCATGCAGTGTGAAAACATCTGTGACGTGACTACTTTGAAAATGGTGCAGTCTGAACTCGGCATTAAGATGTTCAAAGTCCAGAAAAGGAGACAAAGACAACAAATTACAGTGGTTTAACTGTGATCACATGCTGATCCAAGAACAGTTTCGTGCACCAAAAAACTGTAAAAAACCATTGCTAATTATGGAGGATGAGGGAGCTCAAAGATTTCCTCTAAAATGTCTTACTTTGTTTTGTTTTACTTTATTTGTTTTATTTATTTTAAGATGAACAAAGGTCTCATAGGACTGGAATGATGTGATTGTGAGAAATTAATAACATAATTTAAATATTTGGGTGAACCAACTCTTTAAAATATTATTTATTTATTTATTTTTACAGCTCCCCTATAGTTAAACAGTTGAGTTTTACCATTTTTGAATCCATTCAACCAATCTCTGTGTCTGGCAGGAGCAGTTTTAGCTTAGCTTAGCATAAGTTATTGAATTGTATTAGACCATTAGCATCTCATCTGAATGGATGAAAAAAAAATGGTTAACTCTAGGGCAGATGTAAAATGAGCCACAAAAATTCCAAAAAAGTGGAATGTTCCTTTAATGGAGTCTACTATTGTTTTGTGCACCATTGACTTTCACTGTAAGACCAAAGGCGGTAATTCTTTATAAATTCTTTGTAAAAGTTTGGGCAAACTATGGCTTAAAGACTTGGGAAACTGCTTTGATGGCTAGAAATGTTGCCCTCTGCCATTGGTGAATGGCTGCATTGCTCTTTTCTCAAGAAGCGGTCTTGATCTCAAGAGGGGTTGAAGAAGAGCTAAACTATTGTAGCCCATCTGCTCAGTCACTAATAATGCTCCACAGGTCAGCAGTTCTGACTATTGGATGGTTTGTGGCCAATTAAAGCAACTGGACTCCAGGAAAGAGCAAGAGAGATTGAGATCTTATTGGAGAGAAGCACTTTCCAGCATCCTGAGACTGTTAATACCTACAAAAGTCTGATTCAGCTCTTGTTATTGGTACTGGACTGAAGTCATGTCAATGATTAAAGCTTACAGTCTCATTATGCATGACGCATACTGTGCAAAAAATCAATAGGATTTCTGTGCATATTTATCATTGCATTGATTTGGATATAAACATCAGACAAATAGTGCAGAAGTGACTATTTTGCAAGCACATTTTTTTGACTATACGTGAAGCTTAATTGAGATTTTATGAACTGACCAAAACTTATGAAGTGAAATTGAATAGCTTTAAGATGTGGGTGCATGTGACCAGGCTCACCAGTGCGTCCTTAACCTCCTGCTGGTATCTTCTAAAACAGGCTGTTGGCATATTAAAGAGACCAACTTGCAAAGTGCAAACTGTACTGTGGTGGTACAATGGTTTTAGACAGTATTTTCACATTATTAGTCTGTTGAAAACCAGGATATGGGGAATTCTTTTATTTATTTAAATAATTAAACACTCTTTTGTTAAAGTTGATATTATTACTTTATAATCAAACACTTGAATTAGTCATTATATTGTTAACATTTTACCAAAATCAAATTCAAGTGATGTTTGACAAATAATTAGGTTACATAAGATATTATTGGCTCAACTACAAATGCTAAACAAATACTCTTCTCCACTCCTTAAGTACATAAGCATTAAGTCTTTATTTGTATAGTATTTTTGAAAAGAATGCACTTACTTAACAACCAGTTCTTTTCTTTACCCTTGCATTGCAAACAAGTGGATAGAGTGCTAACTGTGCAATGCACTTACAAGGTTTAGTCATAAGCTCTATTTAAATGTGCTTTATGTACGTTTTTGACTCTTCCAAAGCATAAAAATACCATAATATATTTGCTAATATTTAAGAAACATGCTAAGTAAACCTACTTGTTTATCTGAAAAGCAATGCTTAAGTTATTCTCTTTTGAAAATGTGCATTACATGTTGGAATGTCTGTCTTTGTTTTGGACTCTATATTCCACCCACTGCCAGTTTACCCAAGTATATTTCAGCACTCCGGGTTGCCTTGTTGGAAAACACACTGTATTTCATTTCAGTCTTGAAGGCTGCATCAATGTATGCTTCTGGGTGCAGCCGAAAATGTGTGAGTTATAGAAATCCACGTTAGGTGGTTTTTAATTAGCAAATTATATACTGTAAATATTACAAATGTAAACATTAGCTGAGCAGGTTACATTGTAACACCATGTCCTAACAACACTCGGCGCAACAAGATTCCAGCAACAAGCAGTTTGACTGTCTGCATCAGATGCAACATGACAGAAATATTTAAATACACGTAAATTGATATTCAAACTCACATTGGTAGCATTTAACATTGAAAAAAACCCATAGTCAGTACCTGAAGTGATCATTGTTATAGTAGTTTATGCTGCTGTTCAGCTGTGAGATATAGATACCTTTTGTAAAATAGAAATTTCATCACGCTCGTTTGTGTTGGTGTCGTCAATCTGGCAACCTGCGTTTGCTTGGAGTCGTCAGAGGAGGGGCTGGGTGAAAAAGTGTTTTGAATTTGAACTGCAATATTTAGTTCAACCACTGGGTGTCATACTGCACCTTTAATACTTTTCCTTGGTAAAATATTTGCAAAACCAATAGACAGATATAAAGTGTGTCCAATAGCAATGATTTATGAAAAACGACAAGGTTTCTGCCCAACAGAGATGATATTTATCACAGTATAGAATGATTGTCATAATCTTGAACCACAGTGCTCAAAGAATACCTTGGCAGCACTACTCTGTCCAAAACATATTGATGTTTTCATGGTGCATTTTTGTAAGCACCGGCTTTTCTACGTCCTGCGAAAGAGAGAGCATCAACATCTTGCCAAGACTGCTGAGCTAAAATTAGTTCTTTAAGTGATCATCGACGCAGTTAGCCAGCGTGTGCCATGAGGGTAGTAATGACAGCGTCACTATGGCAACTCTCATGCCACGGCAGCCGTGATGTCCCACGCAGTATGGAGCTCGTCTGATTTGACATTCTGCCTGATTGCACCGTTTGCTGGAATGCCATTTCCAGTTTGATGAGCTGTGTGTTCGGTACAAGTGTGAATTCAAGAACATGTATGGCCCATATTTCACCTCAGAATTCAAAAGAAAGATGTGAGAACTTGCATATTATTTGTAGCTGCCTGGCTTAATAAAGGATTCCACTGGTGATTTGTACAGTTTATTTGAATGCAGCATATTCACACAACTGGACATGAACCGCAAGAGCTTGTATAAAGAAAAAACAGAAACCCTGTATAAGCAAAGTATGAAACAAATGAACATAAAAACCATATACAAATAAACAAACATCACTTAAATTCAGTATACGCAAAGTAAACTCAATACAACAAAACACACTGAAGTATGAAGTCTCATACCTTGTAAGTAAACAGTAGCTAAACTTTCATACTCTTGCAGGCCGCATAGCTGAGACCATGTGACCATGTGCGATCTCCTTCCCTATCCATGTTATAGTCATACAATTAAAAATAAAAGACTTCTCTTACAAACTAAACACTTCCGTAACACAAACTAAATTAAATACCGTAAATATATCAAATATAACAAAGAGTAAAATAAAATCAATACTAACTGTTATAGAATATTGACAAAGTAACAGATAAGCAGGGGGTGACACGGTGGCTCAGTGGTTAGCACTGTCGCCTCACAGCAAGAAGGTCGCTGGTTCGAGTCCTGGCTGGGTCAGTTGGCATTTCTGTGTGGAGTTTGCATGTTCTCCCCATGTTCGCGTGGGTTTCCTCCGGGTGCTCCAGTTACCGCCACAGTCCAAAGACATGCGGTATAGGTGAATTGCATACGCTAAATTGGGCGTGGTGTATGTGTGTGAATGAGTGTGAATGGATCATTCCCAGTACTGGGTTGCAACTGGAAGGGCATCCGCTGTGTAAAACATATGTTAGATAAGTTAACTGTTCATTCTGCTGTGGTGACCCCTGATGAATAAAGGGACTAAGCCGAAGGAAAATTAATGAGTGAACATATAAGAAAAATAACCAAATCATTAACATTATTTTAGGACCAATACAAATACTTTTTGCTTTTAGGCACTAAAACCTTTTAGGCTTTTAGTCCTATTCAAGAAACCAGTTTGAGAGGATTGAATTATCATGCTGGACGTTGCCATTACAAGATAAGTAGGCTGTTTTTTTACAGAACAGTGGCTTGAGCATCTTGAGTTGCATGCCTTACACTTTGTAAACTGAGTTAAGCCCCGGTCAGATCACACGATTTTGTCATGATTTCGGCACAATTTCCTTGACGTAGGGTGTCGTGGGGACAAATGAGCGTCGTGACACAAGATTCAATCGTTTCTTCTCGTGTAATGTGGCATAGTTCACGACAACTGATACCATGCCTGCGACGCCTCACGACATCATCGCAGAAAGTCTAGCATGTTTAATTTTTCCCCGATCTTCATGAAGAGTTCCGTCACGTGGGTTACACTGGACAATAGGAGCACATCATTTCTTGTTATCTCAGGGGGTGCTGCCGTTAATGCGCTGGTCAGGTAATCAAAAAATAGGCTGAATATTTATTTATGGGTGGGTCACGGGTGGATAAGATCAATCATTGGTTATGCAAACTATAACTATTTTTCTAAAATATTTAGGTGTTTTAAGCAATTTTATTTGACAGACTGGCACAAATATGCAGACATCTCCATTCTCACAACCAGTTTCTGAGTTCTCTTATCCTTCCAACAGTTTATTCTTCCGAAGTAATCCGGGAACGTGTTCAGTGCTGCGAATACATTGCAAAAGCATTTCCTGCTTATTCAAATTTGTCATTAACAGTGAAAACAGTAATATAGGCTTCTCTGAAACTGTGAATATTTAATTTTAATTTTATTTAGGCTAGATCATTATTTTATTTAACAAACGAACACAATCTCACGGCAACTCGTGTTTTGGCGCTGAAGCATATAGCGGACTTGTTTTTGAAGCGCTTCACCTCAAAGGTTATTCGTTATTCTTTTTTATCTAGTAGTTAACTGACCAACAAAAAATACATTAAAATTAAGACACAAATTATAGCAAACGAAATTCGTTTCAAAAAGATATTTTTTCCAAGAAAAATATACGAATTGTATTTTTGTTTGTGCCCGTCCACTACTCAACTGTGCGGTGATGATTTGTTCCGCTCCGTGGAAAATAAGGATTTAAATCTGTCTCACTCGCGGCAAGTTCAGGCGAGGGATTGTTTAATAAGCAGCCCAGGGCAGGAAAATATACATTTAGATTTCAAAGAAAATATCTTAATATTAAAAAGGAATCATAAGTTTGATCCTATCAATGTCATAGCGAATGCCCTTAAATAGGCTAATTTAGCCTAGTTGTCAGCAAGCATCAGTGTATACTGAGATTGAAATAAGCTAAAAAAAAATGAAATTGAGATAAGAAATATTGTTAAAGCAGCACTTGTGACTGCTTTGCGAAATAACGCTCGTCGTAGACATCAAGGGATGACTGATCGTGAAGGAACGTGTATTCTGGCACATTCGTTACCCAGGACAGGTCAAGATTTTATCAAGAAAAAAATCGCATAATCTGACATAGTGACTTTCGTAACCGACAATATAAATCGTGTGATCTGACCGGGGCTTTACTGCGATGTGAGTGTCTGTTTAAATATTTGCACTAATAAGTAGGTTTCGTAGGTTGCTAGGTGACCTTCAACCGTTTTCTCAGAGGATGACAAGCTGACAAAACATTGCTGTCACACTGATACAAGGTTTAATAATGGAAAAAATTACAAAGCACTGCAGTGTTTGGGTGTTCTGTGTTTGTCTGAGATAATTAGTCTACCGAAATGTGTATATTCCATACAAAGTATGAAGCTGATTCAGTCGTGGTGCACTCATGGCATTCATTCAACTGGGTGCGTCTGGAAGGCGTGAGCGCGTCATGCCATTGGAAATAACGAACTTGCGTGAACTCTAGAAAAGACACAATATGTGAACAGCCCCTAAAAGGCTGCCATCATTTGCCATCTCCAGCAGTTGATCTTCTTGCACAGACATGCTGGATTCAGCTGATTTGTTGACAAATGGGTTGCGGATCTATTCCTTTGGCAGTTCGCGGGTCCTTCACTGGGCCTTTTCCCCTTAGCAAAGAAACATCCAAAGATGTCTGTTTCTTACTCATTTTGCTGCTTGTGGGTTAAATTTGGGCGCTCAAGTGACCGAGATGTAAGCAAGAGAATACCATCATTTTTTAAAATAAAAGATCATTCAGACTCAGATAATAAATAAAACGGAAATAATTAATGTTTTCTTGTGCGGCACGGCCCGGTGGATGAGGACTACTGGCTTAAGTGGGCTAATAATATTGACCTTAAAATGTTTGTTTTTTTACTGCTTTTATTATAGTCGAAATAAAACAAATGAGACTTTCTCCAGAAGTTCCAGAAGAAAAAAAATATTATAGGACATTCTGTGAAAAATTCTGTGTTAAACCTCATTTGGGAAATATTTGAAAATCATTTGGGCTAATCATTGTGGCTTCAACTGTACACTACACTATACTGTACATATCTACTAAACTGTTTGTGTACATATTAACATTTCAGAACTTTTCCAGTGTTATCAATTCATATTAACATTGTCTGAACACCTCTTTAGCTTTGACAAAGTCATAATATTCCTAGCTAAAAGTTTTAGTGGGTGTTCCAGTTCTGTAAAGAGTACAAACAGTAGTGGGGTTGTAATTGTCACCCAATTCAAAGTAATTCCACCACAAGAGACATTTGCTTTGTACGCAGCATGAGTTTGACATGTTTTCCCGCCCTATTTAAATTTACAGCAGCACATTTTCTCACAGTAGTTCGGCGTCAGTTTTTTGGAGATGTTTGCATGACATTGTTGGATCTTCTTTATTTTAGAAAGACATCATTCACCATCCAGTTAGATGATTCCATTTCTGATTCACCATGGTAATTTAAAGTACTTTACATAATAACATGCATAATTCATATACAACATTGTTATATAATTTTAAAATTGCATTTAGCTGCTGGTGAGACACTAGTGTGAACTTGCTCGTCTTTGCTGGGTGGTGTTGCCAAACACTGTCTCTTGGTGTTTAAAATCAACCCTGCACATAACCAGTCTTGATCTCAATGGCCTTAAATTCAGAATAGATGAGCGACGAGATGTAAAATGTGCCTCTGCTTGCAGATTCTATTAAAGTGTCAAGTTGCTAAACAGTGCATAGTTATGCTGAAGTATTCTACATGCAGGAATAACTGTTTATTAACCTTGATAATTGTTTGTGTCAGGAAGACCGTGTAAATTAGTGATTATTGTTTCTAGCTGTAAACCTTCTCTCTAAGCAGATATTTTCTTTGCTATGTTGAGACATTGCTGTAGGACTTCCTTTTGAAACATTTTCCAGAAATCACTAAGTTTCACAAAGATATGTTCACAAAGAAACAGCAAGTAACACATTGAATTAAAGTGAATGAAAATTACTTGACTATTGACTCACCTTCTAGCAGTTTCAAATTTTTAGGATTTTCTATATTCTGTTGAACACAAAAGACAAAATTTTGAAGAAATATAGGGGATATATTTTCCTCAAAATATTTACTTAGAAGAAAGAAAGTATGGGAGAGCGGGGATGAAAGTAATGTGGGCCGAAAGTAACAAAACGATTTTCTCGAAGCCCTTTTGATTTCCAGGCTATAACAGCGCATTCAGCATGCAACCCTTGATGGAGCTGCCAAATATCATGTGATTTTGCGACCGTGTCCCGTGGTTAGCTCCAAATTTCAGTTTTTAAGTGCAGAAAGGAAATTATTGTAGCGATTCTTTTTTTTCTTTATTACAAGTTGTGTTTCTCTTTTCCTGTGTCACACTAATGATCAATCTACAGGTTATTTAGTGCAATAACACATCCTTGAGTTTGAAATGTCTGTTTTCAGTTTAAATCAGGTTTAAATAACAAGAGTTCCTGTGGGGACGAAAGTAACACTGCTATTTATGTCCCACTGCTAATAGACAAACCTTATTTTTCACTTCCACATTAGTTTTCAGTGTTTTGACTCATGTTTTATAAGATTAATGCATATTGCCAATAATAATTAAAAAAAATCTAAAATTATAGAAAATTTATACATTTTGCATTGTTGGATTGCTTTTGAAACATTTGATGAAAGTGACATTTTACAAGAAAATGCAGTTTAATATTTTTTTGCAAAAGTAAAGGACAAAATATGTTTGCAGTGAACATTAACAAGGTCATAGTCAAATATATTTAAAATAAACAGGATTAAGCCAGCAAATCTAGCAAATATTGTTGTTACTTTTGACCCACCCGTGTGTTACTTTCGTCCCTGCCTATGTGCTCAAAAGTAACAATGTGCAACCTTTGTTTAAAGTGAAGTTATATTGGATGTGTTTTACATTGATACAAAATAACAGCTGATTTTGATAGGCCACTGTTGTGAGTTAGTAACCACAGCAAAAATATATTTCTGCTAAAAACATTATCTTTTAAAATAAGGTTTTTATGAAAGATGTTACTTTCGTCCCTGCTCTCCCCTAAAACAGGTTTGGAACCTCTTGCGGGTGAGTAGATGTAGATTAGAGTAGATGTGGAAGACCGAAATGGTATCTTCAAGTAAAACACTCCAATAATCTTTGAAAAAAATAATAATTCACAATATAATTTAAATTATTGTTGATTCTGCTTTTGAGGCTGACCTTATGTTATGCTCTATGACTACAAACCAGTATTTTTTTTTTGTCATTTAATGTAAATTTAATGTTTTTTTAAGTCATTTATTGTCATCTCAATGATTTTTTTTTTCTTTCTCCTATTTGCATATTTGATCCATCCACAGTTCCCGTATCTGAGAAGGAACTTTGTGTCACCGGTGTCTTGGAAATGTTGAGTTCGTCTAGACTTCTCTGGTGACTCTGACTGCTGCGTGTGTCTTTTTTTCCAAACAGAACCGACTGACAATGGCTGACATCTATATTAGGTGATATTTTTATCTACGTCTGCCTTTAGAAAGAGGACGACAGACCTCAGCGGGACTCCCCGCTAAAATCTGAGATTGAATTAGGAGAAAGAAAACACAAGCGCGAAGGATAGAGCACGTCTTAGGCTGTGGAGCAAATCATAAATTCCCCATCTAACAAGAAGCATTAATGTCCAGTGAAGGCAGGTTGTGTTTGCTCTGAAATAAAGTGTCTACAAGCTACGAATAAATAGCCCACGGAAGAGCCGTTTTCAAATGCCTCTCGCAGGGAATCAATGTTCTGTGCCAGACAGACGGGATGAAAGAACACCGCTATCACTGGGACACTGGGAATATCCACTACTGATGTTCCCATCTGGAGACAACTAGAAAACTTCTGTGCAAATTCAGTGTTTTTTTCATTCTCTAAAAAAAACAAGCCACAGAAGTCAGATTCAGAGTGGGTAATGGCATTGGATATTCTAATGCTGTGTGATGTTTGGGAAAGCTCTGTGTGATGACACAAACCATTTCACTCCTAGAGAGACATGTTTATTTTACATTTTATATAGGATTGTCCTCATAAGAGAGAAGTTCTGAAACAGGAAATACATCTCTTATTTTAATACATCCCCCCTAATTAAAGCTAATTAAACTTATTTTAAATGTGGCAAATGTATATGGCAAAAAAATTTAATTTGAAGAAATCTGAATTTGATAATGCAGTGAAATGCATCTCTTCAAAACCATTTTCACATTGACATTAATATCTCTTGTTTGAATACATTATGAACAGCAGCTACGCTTATTATTTACTATTTCCACCTGGGGATGCCCAACTCGAGGCCTCTTAAGATCTTGATTAGGTCCAAGACCTGTGAAGAGACAATGCCAACCATCCGAGTACAACACATACACTTAATACACAAATACACTTCATTGAACATGCACACATCACCTTTTTTGGAAGGACACTATATACTACTATATACAGCGGGGGAAATAAGTATTGAACATGTCACCAATTTTGTCAGAAAACATATTTCTAAAGGTGCTGTTGACTTGAAATTTTTTCCCGGTTGTTGGTAACAACCAATGAAATCCATATATGCAAAGAAAACAAAACTGATTAGTTTACAAATTAAGTTATGGATAGTAAAATGAAATGATGCAGGAAAAAGTATTGAACACATGAAGAAAGGGAGGTGTAGAAAGGCAGTGAAAGCCCAGACAGCAGCTGAAATCTCTCAGTAGTTCTTCAGTAACCCTCTGCCCTTCCTTGCCGTGGTTTCATGTGAAGACAAATCATGGCGTATATGATGAAGATCTGTCACTTTGTTAATTGGATAGGGGTTGTAGGGTCAGTTATCCAAAAATGAAAGTTATTTTACATTTTGGAAAACAACTGGAAATGTTTTCAGTTTTCATATATTTAGCCCTGTCACAATAATCAATATATCGACTTCACATGGACATGACCTCAATCATTTTTGGTGATGCACAATATATCACCCATACATAAAAACCAATTCTAGCAACATTTTAGCTGATTGCGCAACCTCTCTCTCCATCCTAGACCATCTCTATTGGAGGGGTCAGTTTATTTACTATAAATTACTATAGTATATTTACATATATTTTCAGATATCGCAGCCTCTGTTACTTTTTACCTTGCACTTTTTTTGTTAACATTTATTATTATGTATTTGTTTAGGATATAAATTTTCACATTCTGATCCCAATGTCTAATTATTAAATTGGTAAAATGACTATAATTAAATTAAATGTTCTTAAGAATAAAATAGTATGTGTTCTTTGGAAGAGTGTACTTGCATTGTGATGATATTATATTGTCATTCTGGCATTATATAATGAGTGGCATCTTAAAATGACAATAATATTGTTTATCGCAATATATTTTGGTGCAATATATCATACAACAAAATATAGATATCGTGACAGGCCTACATATATTACATTTTTCCTCCAGGCCAAACTCAGTGTTGTGATCTGACGGCCTTCCTCACATGAGAGACTCATGATATAGAGTAGCAGAACTGTGTAGAATCCTTTACATTAAGATAGTGTCTATAATGGTCATCTGACTGTCCTGTGCTCAGATCTTTAGAGGACTGTAATGAGGTGATACGGAGAGAAGGAATTTAGTGTGCCATTGATGTTCATGCAGCAATAAGTTTAATATAGTCTGCAGAAAAAGGAGAAGAATGTTCACACCACACAATGTTTCTGTTATTTTGTTGTCTTTGCACTTTGTTTCAGTGTCAAACACATTTTAAATTTCAGCTTGAAGCCTGCTGTTTGCTGTCTGTCACCAGTTTTTTTTTTTTTTTGTGGTCTGCTACACTGTTAACAGTTTCCTGTAGAATCTACAGTAACTCACTGGCAGCAGTTCACCAGTAACTTACTGTAAATTAATTACAGCAAAATACTTTGTTTACATTTACAAAACCATTTATCATGCTGTAAATGTATTTACAGAATTCTATGTATATCTTTACTGTAAAATATACATATACATTTCATTCATTCATTTTCCTTCGACTTAGTCCCTTCATTCATCAGGGGTCACCATAACGGAATGAACCGCCAACTTATCCAGCATATGTTTTACACAGCAGATGCCCTTCCAGCTGCAACCCAGTACCCATACACACTCATTCGCACACATACACTACGGGCAATTTAGTTTATTCAATTCACCTGTACCGCATGTCTTTGGACTGTGGGGGGAAACCGGAGCACCCGAAGGAAACCCACGTGAACACGGGGAGAACATGCAAACTCCACACAGAAATGCCAACTGACCCAGCCGGGACCCAACCCAGCAACCTTGCTGTTGCTGTGAGGCGACAGTGCTAACCACTGAGCCACTATTGCCCCTATACAGCAATTTTCACAATGTAACTTTAAAATGCAGTAACATACTGCATAATTGTCCTACAGTAAAATACAGTTTATATTACAGTTAAATACTGTGTAAATTACAAATATTGTTAACAATGTACATTTTACCAAATTGGCATATTATAATGAATTTTAACACACATAACCAGTCATGTAAGTGTCAATTTTTTGAGATTTGTACATTATCTGAAAGTTGAAATAGGCTTTCCATTGATGTATGGTTTGTTAAAGCGAACCCTGGGTATCAGGGTATATAATGTAAATGATGCCTCGTTGAGAAATATGTAAAACACAACATATTTATTCAATTCAATTCATCTTTATATCTGTAGCGCTTTTGCAATGTAGATTGTGTCAAAGCGGCTTAACATAGAAGTTCTAGTAAATTGAAACTGCGTCAATCCAGTTTTAGAGTTGAAGTTCAGTTTAGTTCAGTTCAGAGTAATTTAAATTTCACTGTTGAAAACCCAACACTGAAGAATAAATCTAACGATGTGCAGCTCCACAAGTCCCAAACCAAGCAAGCCAGTGACGAGGAACAAACTTCACCAATTGACGAAAGTGAAGGAAAAAAAAAAAACTAGAGAAAAACCAAGCTCAGTTGGTCACGACCAGTTCTCCCCTGGTCAAACATCTTGTGCAGAGCTGCAGTCTAGACTGGAGAACGCTGGAATTTATGTTATCCAAAAAAATCTACATTTATTGCAGTTTATTTTGGACCATGGGCGACACCATTGTTTTCGATAAAGTAATTTGAGTGCTCTGCCTCTGCCGCTCTATCAATTCTCATTATAAACGCACCAAAACTGGTGATACAAAATGCTCCTACTATGCCACATATATCGCTTTTGGTTGTAATTTTCAGCCAAAGGGATCTTGATCTTCATTATTGTAACATTTTTCCCTCATAAGGAGTAACATTATAACATTAAATCCCTCCGGACATTGAGTGAAGTTTATGTTGATAAAAGGCTGAGAAAAGAAAGTAGCCAATAAACATGGCGATGCTTGTCAACATCCGTCTTCAATGCTATATCGCTCCTAACTGGAGAAAATTTGACACTTTATAACTGGGGTTTATTCCTGTCAGATGTGAGCAATTCCATGCAAATGTCAACCTTGCCTTGAAAAAGCTTTTTTTGTAGGCTTGTATTTTACAGTACTACAAATATACTTAAAAATGTCTCTGTCAATGTTTTCAAACAATCATTTTTGATTTACCAAAGTCACACAAGTGCCAATTTCACAACTGTCACATCCATAATGGAGCTTTTTCCCTCATAAATGCAAAAATGTAAAATGTAATAAAATGAATAACTTTTTTTTTTCTGTAGAGAGCCGACTCTTATCCTTTTGATTAGCATTATTTCTTTTGGGTTGTGCAGTTAAATTCACAGAATTTCTACAAAGTCTGTTGTATACTGTAAACTCACTAACTGTTTTGTTCACATCCATAACGCATGGTTATTTTCCTCATTTAAAATGTTAAACATATTTACAGACTTACATTTTTCTGATCCCATAACTCTATGGTTAGTTGTTTTGGAAAATAAGAACAGATGTTTCAATATAATGTTAACGTATACTTTCTTTGTGTTTTTACTGCAAATGTCACATCCATAACGTTGGAATTGCTTATGTGCATTTGTTTGATACACCCAAAAACAATGGTGGCGCTCATGGTTCAAAATAAATGTGGATTTTTTTAAATAACGAAAATGTCATGGTTTTTTTTTTTTTATATATTTCACAAAGAGGCATCATTTACATTATATTAAGCCATACATGTCTTGATACCCAGGGTTCCCTTTAAGATAAGATCACATTTGACTAAGACACACATTGGAAGAGAATAACAAAGCACCAAACTCAACAGGGGGAGTTAATTAAGACTATTCATTCTCACTATTTGGAAATCTGGAATCTGAGGGTTCACAAATATCTAAATATTTAGTATTTAGATAATAAATTGCCATAGAAGTTGTCTAAGCAATGCATGTTTCTATTCAAAAATTGAGATTTGATGTACTGTATTTACGGTAGGAAATTTCTCTCTGTTTCTAAATGGTTTTTTTTTATGTATGTTTGTTGTGCAGGTGGAGTCGCGGGACACTCTGAACAACATTGCTCTGAAGTTTGACACCACTCCCAATGAACTTGTTCAACTCAACAAACTCTTCTCCAGAAATGTGGTCCCGGGTCAGGTGTGTATTTTATTTTTATTTTTTCATACTTTTTTTAGATCTGGTCAACTAAACCTCCAGCACACGCTTTCAGATGGAGCAGCATTTACTACACAGAACTATAGTTCACTGACAAGCTACACAAGATCACGTTCAAAATTGAAATCAATTTAATATGGCGACATTAAGATAAGCGTTCAGTGATAATGATAGTTGTTTGTGTTGCTTCTCATTGAACTACGGCTCTCGGTAGGAAATGCTGCACTTAAAAACATATTATGCATAATAACATGTTAATAACATCCTTCTGTTAGATGATTCCATAGTTGTGTGATTATTAGTCATGCTGAATCAATAGAAGCAGTTGAATCTTCTTTATATAACGCAACACTACGGTAAAGTCTAGAAGAGAGACGTCTGTGGCCGGAAGTTAACAAGAATTATTTGTATTATTACAACAATACAATTAAAATACAACAATAGTTACTGTTTTTACATTCCTGTGAGGGTTGGTTTAGGGGTAGACATGAATAAAATACAATTTATTGGGTAATTTAGTAAATAATACGAATAATACTCTGTATAATTACTGTTTTTACATTCCTGTGAGGGTTGGGCTAGGGGTAGATGTTAATAAAATACAATTGAATGGGTAGTTTAATAAAAAATATGAATAATACTGGGTATAATTAATGTTTTTACATTGCTGTGAGGGCTGGGTTTAGGGGTAGACATTAATAAAGTACAGTTTAATGGGTAATTTAATAAATAATATAACTAATCTGTATAATTGCTGTTTTTACATTGCTGTGAGGGTTGGGTTTAGGGGTAGACATGAATAAAATACAATTCATTGGGTTATTTACTAAATAATACAAATAATACTCTGTATAATTACTGTTTTTACATT
>CAIGQV010001633.1:23367286-23378215 GCA_903798115.1 Danio jaintianensis | reverse complement strand
TTTTTTTTTTTTTTTTTTTTTTTTTATTATTATTATTATTATTATTAAATAAATAATTTTATTACCACAAGTTGCCATTGATTAAAACCAAAACTTTTTCAAAACTTTCTGAACATCCTGCTTTGCTGCAAAATCCATTGAATTACATAAGTACAAACTTTGCAAATGTCATTTAACATTGACCGCAGCAATCAAAACATCACTCTCTATACTAAACTCATGGCAGCATTTCTCTTCAGACTTTCATTACGCTGCTTCACTCCCTCGCCATTAGATCTCTGCCAGGCGTTAGACAAAGAATCAATTGCTCACTCTTTAATATAGTGCAACAGCATATCAATTATTGGCCGATATGACATTTAACCAGATGATATCTCTCAGATAGGTATAGTGATTAATGACTTCTCTCTTCCAGTCAGTGCTTGAGCAGTTATGATAGATCTCTTGCTAAACAGCATTGCTTCATCATCTCCTCACAAATGAGTGTTAAGCAAAGCTGAAGTCGGGATGGTTGATATGCACATAGCAGTGAGTGCAGTAATGAGAGGGTAATAGACAGAGTCAGGCACTGGAGATGCCCATGGCTGCCTGATGCAGTACAGCTGAAGGGCTCTCAGTGTGGGTCACGTGGGCAAACTCTGCGGTTCTTCCATTAGTTTAGTCCTTCACAGTGTTTGGACTGCTGAACATGCCCTCCGTATGGACTTTACTGGCTGCAACACAACTCCAGAAGAACCCTGTTTACTGCTCTGAGATCTGAGGTGCACCAGGAGAGATGGCCTGAGAAATGTGCTTGACTTTAATACTTTGTTTGAAACTTTGTTCGACATGGGAGCGTTTAAAAGAAATTCCATATTATTAATATATGCAGTGATTTTTACGCAGTTTATTATTTTGAGAGATGCAGAACAACTTTGGAACTGACTGGAAATGGCTAGTTTTTTACTAATTGGTTGGTTGGTTTTTAATCTTTTGACAGCCTAAGTCTAAGATGAGATTCAGCTTCAAATTTGCATGTTCTCCCCGTGTGCGCGTGGGTTTCCTCCGGGTGCTCCAGTTTCCCCCACAGTCCAAAGACATGCGGTACATGTGAATTGAATAAGCTAAATTGGCCGTAGTGTATGTATGTGAATGCAAGAGTGTATGGGTGTTTCCCAGTGATGGGTTGCAGCTGGAAGGGCATCCGCTGCATAAAACATGTTTTTATTTTATTTTATTTTATTTTATTTTGAATTTTATTTTGCCATAAGTTGCCATTGATTAAAACTTAAGCCTGTTTTAATTTTGTTGTGAATTTAAATGTTTGTTTTATTTTATTTTATTTTGTTTTATTTTGCCACAACATGGATAAGTTGGCGGTTCATTCTGCTGTGGCGACCCCTGATTAATAAAGGGACTAAGCCGGAAAAAAAAAAAATGAATGAATGAATGAAAATATATATATTTATTATATATATACATTTTTGTATTTATTTATTTTATTGTAATTTATTATGTTGTTTACTTTTTCCTGATTTGATCCTTTATGGCAGAATAGAAAGAAAGAAAATCTAGGTTAAGAAAAAATAAACAAGAAAACAATTATAATCAGGGTGTCCGCGGGGTCTTAAGAAGTCTTAAAATGTCTTAAATTTCAAAAACAAAATCTTAGGCCTTAAAAAGGTCTTAAATTCACTGAAATATTGTGTTTTTAAACAGGTCTTCCTTTTCCTATGTCCAAGTAAAGCTACCCAATCTGGCCGACACCCAATCAACAATAATCCATCTCTAAACTTTTTTTTATATTTAATTTTTTACATTGCAAAGAGATAAAATTCACAGCAGCTTTTTACAGCAAATTGTCCAAATTAAATTCCCTAATTAGGGAAAGAAACTAAAGCAACACATCCCTTTACTTGATCTTCCATTAATACGAAAACTATTTATAGAAGTAATTAGAAAATCCAGAAGAGCCATTAGAAAAAATCCTTAGTGTTTAGGCCTGTATGAGTCTAAAATTTCAATCATAATGGTCCTTAAAGGGTCTTAAAAAGTCTTGGATTTGATTTAAAGAAACCTGCAGAAACCCTGTATAATAAAAAAAAATCAATGCAAAAATGAGGTTTTATATATAGATTTTTTTCTTGTTGTTGTTTTTTCCGCAGATCCTTTATAAAAGAATAAAAAGAAAGGAAAGCTTGGTTGAAATCTTTTTAAATTTATGGGCTTACGATTTTATTATTGTTATTATTAATATTATTATTTAGTTTTATTATTATTATTATTATTATTATTATTATTATTAGATATTAATAAAATTAAATACAAATATCTGAAATATTAAGTGATGGTACAAATAATAAGTAATTGGAACCATTTTTTACAAATATATTTTTATTATTATTATTATCATCTATCCATTGGCAAACTTAATTAATAGAAAGCCAGCTTATATATAGTTTATTGTATTTATTTTATATTTTTTTGAGAGAGATTAATTGTAAATTAATGCAATATGGATAAATTGTAAAGCATAAAAATGCAAATGATTTTTTTTTTCTATGTCAGCAGCATTAGTTGTATAAAATAGTAATTTGCTTTATATATACTGTAAAAGCACTAGCAACCTGTTCTACAGTATGTTCTAATGATTGTGCATCTGTGCATGCAGTCACTGGCTGGTGTTTATAAAGCATTACGCTGTGATTGTGTTTGCAGGTCCTGTATGTTCCAGATCCGGAGTACGTGTCCAGCGCGGGCAGCTCTCCCTCCTTCAGTCCCAGCAGCCCTCTTTCTCCCACATCATCTGAAGCTGACCTGGAGAAAGTCACCACGGTATGTGACATTTCCCTCCTAACACCGCACAGCCTCAGCGTTTAACCTGTGCTCTGGAGGGATTCTGAGCGTCGCATGCATTCACACATTGGTTTTTCCAGAATCAAAGCTCTGTGTGAACGTAGCTTTTGTGTCTGGGCTACAGGAATCATGTGAAAGGGCAATGAGATGCAGCTGTTCATTGTTAGTCAGGAAACATGGCACTTTGTTTACCGTCAGCTGATAGAAAGACTGCCAGTCTGGCAGAAAAGCTCTCTGCCAATCAGTATGTTGTCTAGTTATTTGCATTTTTGTCTGTCAAGGCGAATTAAGGGTCCAGTGAAATTAAAATAACGTTTTTTAGATGTTAGTATCAGTATGTTACTCTTCAAGGAGATCTATAAGCTAGTGTGGTACAAAACAAAGACAAAATGTGGGTTTAGAAGATATAAAACCAATATAAACATGTAAAGCTTGTAGTTTGTCACTTCCGCCTAATAGAATCAAAAAAACATTTCACGTCACCTTATACTTCAGTTTCTCATCAAATCTTGACCAATCAAATGCTCTCTAGTATCTGACATGCCCCGCCGCCTTCTCGTTTGCTTTTCATTTGATGCGCTTGAGCTTAACCACTCTTACTGGCAGAGCTGTAATGAAACAGAACACTATTAGCTGCTTTTTTAAAAGGGGAGGAGCTACTCTATGTCCCGCCCTCTCTTCATTTTTCAGTTGAGATTACGTCAAACATCGAATAAAAAATTCACATTTCAAAGCACTTCACGGGACATGAAATCAAAATAGACATAGTTTGTTTTGCTAGCACACATTGTTATGGGGCGTTCACACCAGACACTGCTTGAGCGAATAGATTGCGATATTCGCACGTAATTAGACGCATGAACATTTTGAGTTTACACCCTTCATTCGCGCATCAAATTCATTTCACAATAGATGCGGATTTGAGTCATGGGAGGGGCGTCTGTCTGGTGACTCCAGTTTTGTTGCTAATGGCTGACATGGAGTTTATTGAGAGAGTAGCTGTGCTTTATGTGCTTTAAGAAGGCTGAAAAACAGCGTAGATTTGTTCGACGCCATGTCTGAGTCCATCGGATCCTTCACATGTGCACCTAGCTCTGTGAGTTCATCAACTCCTTCAGAAGCTGTACCTGGATTACGGATGCTTTCAGCAGTACTTTTGACTGAGCCGGTCCTAGTTTGATGAGCTGTTGTCTCGTGTCAGCAGGAGGATTTCCCCTCAGGACACAAATAACAGGCGCTACATCATAATCTACTAGAGCAAGCTCCTTGTTGGTTAATGCAGTGCGAATGTCCGCCACAGTTCATATTTTCCAACTCAAGCGATTTGCGTGAATCACTTATTAAGCGTTTCAAACACCTGAAACACACAATTCACGTCATGTCATTTGCTCGAATCACATCATTTGTGCCACCTCATTCACCCGAATAGCACCACAGGATGTCTGATCGCGTCAATGCATTGACTTAACATGTAAATCACTCACACTTAACGATTCATCCGCGTCTGGTGTGAACGTACCATCAGTCTTAGGCTGCATGTCCAGCGAAGTGTTTTTGGTTTTTTTTGCATCGCAGCATTTTTTTTCAGTCAATTGCTATGATACAGAGTGTCCCTGCGGTACCATTACAAGTTGAAGTCTTAAACAGATTATATGTTGACACTTGCGTGATTTTGTCCCGCCCCTCCTTCACTGTGATTGGACAGCTAGCTCAAAAGTGACACTTGTTGATACTGCGTTTTTTTAACATGCATCGGCTGAAAAATGCTGAGCACTCACTCAAAAACGTTAAACGCCCACTCAGCACCTTGCTATGCTGTAGGCACGCAAAAAAAACATGGCGCTACCATTGACAACAATAGAAAACAAATGCTCAGCTTGATAAAAACGATTCGGTGGACACCTAAGGTGAACAATTAAACTGTGCAAGTTAATTCACTGGAAAAAAAAACGTTAAAAAAAATTAAAGGTTTGTTTTCCTAACCTTTAATCAAAATCTAACCATTTTCTTACACGCTGAAATGGCCGTCCCTCTCTGATGATGTCAGTTTGACGGCTTGGGTGAGATATGCTGAGCCACGCCCCTCCAACTGTTAGTTTGCTGCCAGTGAAAGATGAGAGGAGTGCAAAAATAAAACCCCTCAATATTCTGTCCCCCTATTATATATCCCAGTTGGGAATATGTTGTCATACTGAATTAAAGGTCTGCAGCAACTTCTGTTTTACACAGAATTTAAACAAGGCCAGTGTGTTCATCTTTAAAAATGAGTTAATCTAAAAGTATGCATGGATTGCTAGAAGTAAGACATTCGTATGATGCTTCCCTTTAAAATAAATGATAAAGATTATAGCTCTCTGGTGCCATTAAAACAGATGTCAGATTAGAGAAATGTGCATTAAACCATCTGACCACAGTAAATCTGCTTGCAATACTTGTTTGGTAATTGCACACCGCACCTTTAAATTCTACAAATATTATGTTGTTGATCTAATACTAGTTACCGAATAAGGACAGATGGAGACATAAAATATTTATACAACATAAACGGGTGTTCTTCTGCAAATTTGCTTTTGAGCTGCTCTGAGATCACCTGTCTAAGGGCTGTGCTTTTTCACTGTCAAATGTGAATATTTACACACACTCTGTAATTAAATACCTGTCGCGAGCTGTGTTTACTTGCCCTCATTCTTAGAACTAAATACTTAAGAAATTTGCCGGTGTGGTGAAGAGGACAGAGCTGAGACAAAAATTCATTATGTAAATGGAAAAAAATAATAATATCACATGTACAGTTGCATTTACTCTTGCTTGTGTTTATTATATCATGCTATTTCATATTTTATAAAAGTAAAAACTAAAACCCAAACAGGAATATTTTTTGGTAATATAAGTAGTAGAATTATAGGGTTATAGAGATTTTCAGTCTCTATATGCACAGTATTCACAAAATATCTAAGCCGTCTTTTTTTTCTGATTTTTGATGGCAAAAATCATCAGACATTCAGAATGGCCAGTTTTAATTAGGGATGCTCTGAAATCAAAATTCTGGGCTGATATCGAAAATTTGCATTGCTCTCAGCTGAAAACCGAAATGAAAAATGATTTGTAATAATTATTTATTATGTTTGTTTGTTTGTTTAGACTTTATTAATACCAGAGGGAAATTCACGTCACAGCAGAGCTCTCCATTCTAAAAAGTAAATAAAATAAAATCAATTACATATATAAAAAGGCAATAATATTAATAAAATTACATTCATACCTTAGTTTTAAACGAGTAGACACTAGTCCATATCTGCAGTATCAATGCTATAACAATTCTGCATAATTCATCTAATATGACTTTGGTTAGACAATCTAATCACTGTTGGTAAAAATGACTTCCTGTATCGTTCCCTATAACACCGGGGCTGAAAATAACTTGAGCTAAAAGAGTTTGCACACGCTTGGACTGTATCAAAAAGGGGGTGACAATCGTGGTTCATCATACTGACAAATTTGTCCTTCATTTCTTTGGCTTATTAGCATTTAACTTTAGACAATTTGTTTTACACCAGTCTGAAAAACCTATACTCACTCTCATCATAATCCTTTATGTAACCGACAATTGCAGAGTCATCAGAAAACTTCTGTAGATGACAATTTTTGGAGCTATATTGAAAATCGAATGTATAGAGTGTAGGGCTGGGCTGATAAATGATATTATATTGAATCGTGATCAAATTTATGTCAATAACAATGATAAGCTTTGGACTACTCTATATTGATCTAAGAGCCAATCAAACAGCAGAAATGTGCAACAATGGGAATCTAAAAGTGTGTTGATATTAGAAATTTTCAGCCACCAAAAATGTATCATTCGAAAATATGTTGTGCCATTTAATGGACCCTCTAATTTTTGTGGCTTCAGTCATTGTTGGGGTACTCTTTTGAATCTGGAAGCATTAACATCTTATATCGGAATATATATCGTTATCGTTCAATATGGAAAATAATTGTCGAGATTGCATTTTTGCCATATCGCCCAGCCCTAATAGAGTGTAAATAAATATGGAGATAAAACTGTTCCTTGTTGAACACCTGTGCTACTCATTACAACTTGCGACACACAGTTATGCATCCTGACATACTGTGGTCTATTTGTGGTATAGCCAGTTAACCAACTTACCATAGTTTTTTGTAAACCTGCATTTTCTAATTTTGCCTTCAGTAGTGCAGGCTTATATTAAATAATATTGTTTGCATGTGAATGATTGTGTTGCAGGTGGTTTGATGATATTTGAAAAATGTAGCATTGCAATATTTTGTTATGCTGCGATATATATTGGACTATGAACACAATTTCACCAGATTACTTGAATATCTCTATTTGGAAAGAATATAGAATTTTAGATTGATTGGGATGGTTCTGTAGGGGAGTGCATCTGCATAAAATATAATAAACAATCCATTAGCATAGATAAATACAATAAAGAAAAAGATACAAAAGAAATAAACAGTTTTATTGTTTTCCAAGGAGTCTAACAGTATTCAGGTGCATTCATTCATTCATTTTCCTTCGGCTTAGTCCCTTTATTCATCAAAGGTCGCCACAGCGGAATGAACCACCAACTTATCCAGCATATGTTTTACACTGCAATCATCTAGCTGCAACCCTGGGAATTGCAATACTGGGAAACATCCATACACACATTCACACACATTACACTACGGCCAATGTAGTTTATTCAATTCACCTATAGCGCATGTCTTTGGACTGTGGGGGAAACCGGAGCACCTGGAGGAAACCCACTCGAACACGGGGAGAACATGCAAACTCCACACAGAAATGCCTACTGACCCAGCTGAAACTCGAACCAGCGACCTTCTTGCTGTGAGGCGACAGTGCTAACCACTGAGCCACCGTGTCACCGTATTCAGGTACAGTAATTAAATAATGAAAAGTAAAATAATATTGCATGTCTTCATTTTTTTAAATAATTCAATAAAATTAATAGCTATTAATGTTACAAATGGTACAATTTCTTAGGACTGAATGCTGTTCTCATACGGTCACAGGCCTCAAAAACACATGCAAATGATACGTTATAATCCAAACTCAACATTGCAAATCCTGCGATGTGACTATTGCGAATGATCACATTGCGATATCGATGCTAAAACTATATATTGTGCAGCCCTAGTTTGAACCTAAAATCTTCACTTCAATCTTGTGAAAAAAGTTAGTCTGAATCTCTATAATGACATACAGTGGGGGAAATAAGTATTGAACACGTCACCATTTTTCTCAGAAAACATGTTTCTAAAGGTGCTGTTGACTTGAAATTTTCACCAGATGTTGATAACAACCAAAAAAATCCATATATGCAAAGAAAACAAATTTAATTAGTTTACAAATTAGGTTATGCATAATAAAATGAAATGATGCAGGAAAAAGAATTGAACACATGAAAAAGGGAGGTGTAGAAAGGCAGTGAAAGCCCAGACAGCAGCTGAAATCTCTCAGCAGTCCTTCAGCAACTCTCTGCCCTTCATCATTGTAAATTAATATTAGCTGCTTGAGTCCAACATCTACATTAGCAGGATGATGAAGATGAAACCAGAGTGGACATTTCAGCAAGACAATAATCCAAAACACAGCCAAGGACACTCTCAAATGGTTTCAGAGAAAGAAAATCAAGCTGTAGAATGGCCCAGCCAATCACCTGACTTGAATCCAATATAAAATACAAATTAAAGATCAAATTTGATAGACGAGACCCACAGAACCATAAATATTTTTACACTCTGTTAAAGTCTGTGAAAAAATCACACCTGAGCAATTCATGTGACTTCATTCTCCATATGAGAGGCGTCTTTGAATACTTATTTCCCCCACTGTATAATAATGAAAAGTTAATGGGCAAATTACAACATTGCGATTGCGTAAGTTCTGTAGTTAGAAAAACAGAATAATCTATTCATCACCCAGCTTTAGAGATCACAGTTACTTGCTGTCAGTAGTTTTGTTGCTGAACTTGTGTTTTGCAGTAAAAGGTTGAATCTTCAGCATGTTATCGTGAGGAGGTCGTTGTACCTCACTGCTCCTCTGGTCTCCATAGTGATAGTGTGATAGTGCCGTTTGCCAACCTGCCGCCGTGTGCGTTCAGCCGCTGCCTTTCCTTCTTTCACACGTTTCTATTTGGACGTTCCTCTGGGAGAAGAAAGCTGTGATCAGTCTAGCAGTCTGAGACAGGTGCTGCTCTGGGAATGAAATGAGGACTCTTGACCTCCTCCATAATCCAATAGACACAACTGTGGACGCTTGACGTAAAGGCACTAAAATATAATACTCCATTCTCGATATTTAGGACTGCATAAGCTTTGTAAGAAAATGCATTCAGGAAAGCAATACATTTTACATTTACATAATACATGTGTGTACAGTGTATATGGATTGATGGATGGATAGTTGATAGATAGATAGATAGATAGATAGATAGATAGATAGATAGATAGATAGATAGATAGATAGATAGATAGATAGATAGATAGATAGATAGATAGATCGATCGATCGATCGATCGATCTGACCAGACCACCAATATTATAAGTATATACCATTTCACAAATAAATAAACACATATAAAAAAAGTTATTTTGGTAAAATGTTATCCTATAAAAGGGTTATACAGTAGTTAACTAAAAATAAAATCATTTTAGATAGATAAAACCACGCATGTTTAAATAAACATTTGTGATTTTCATTTAGTTAAAATTGATGTAGGAAAATAATTCATTTAAATGAATAAAAAAATGAATTAATGTTAACAAAATTAGCAAAAATGCAAAACAGAACGATTAACTCTAAAACCCCCAAAAATGGGGTTAATTTGGATTTTAGGTGGACTTTAAAAGTCTGTGTAGTTAGCTAGGTTTCTTCAATACTCACTCACCTCCTCAGTTTTCCACCAGAGACACAGCACGGCGAGCATAAGCTAGACATGGTTTTGTGAAAAGTGCAAATAAAGCACTTGAGTAAAGCAAACAGCTCTTTTTCCCAGACTGTAACGATCTTTTAATTACAGAGTCATTATTGCAGCACTATAAAGTGGACTTGTATTAATTATTAAAGCAGATGCCCTGGCATGTTTGTGTGTAATGAAGAGCAATAGTGAACGCTGACCACTGGGTGCAGTTTATTTGCTTGGGAAAATGTATTTCTCTCTCGCTCTCGCTCTCGCTCTCTCTCTCTTGCTGTAATGTGTCCTGAGCTATGGTCCTGAGACAGTGTTTATATTAGCCAGAAACTAGCAGTTACCAGTTGACCAAATTGTGAACATCTGTTTGTATAATATCGATTTTTAAATAAATTTTTAAATAGATTTTTTTTAATGTATTTGTATTTTAGTTCTATAAATGTACACAATTATTAGCCCTCCTATGAATTTCCCAAATAATGATTGACAGAGCAAGGAATTTTTCACAGTATTTCCTATAATGTTTCTTCTTCTGGAGAAAATCTTATTTGTTTTATTTCGGCTAGAATAAAAAATTTTAAGTTAAATTTTTTTTTTAAACCATTATAAGGTCAATGATTAAGACTATATATTAACTATGATAGTTAAGACTTTAAATGTCACTTTAAGCGGAATACTAGTATCATGTACTGTCATCATGGCAAATACAAAAGAAATCAGTTATTAGAAAAAAGTTATTAAAACTATTATTGTGTTTAGAAATGTGTTGAAAAAATGTTTCTTTCCGTTAAACAGAAATTGGGGGAAAAAAATACAGGGGGCTAATAATTCTGACTTCAATTGTATATATAGTCACATGGTCTCCTCAGAAGTGGGACGGGTCTTGGCAGTATAATCATCATCAGCATGAATCAGACTGTGTGCCGATAATCAAACATCTCTGACTCTGACTCTGAAATCTGGTGACTTTGAATTGCGTCTCCTTTTGCCTCGTATCATCCTGATCTCACCCTCCCTTCCTGCTGGATGCTAAATTTAGTCTGCGTCACAAGAAAAAATGAGAGGGAGTGAGAGACTGGCAGAGTGTCTGTGTGTGTCTGTGTGTGTGTGTGTGTGTGTGTGTGTGTGTGTGTGT
>CAIGQV010001633.1:23354028-23367186 GCA_903798115.1 Danio jaintianensis | reverse complement strand
GTGTGTGTGTGTGTGTGTCTGTGTGTCTGTGTGTGTGTGTGCGCGTGCGCGTGTGCGTGTGCGTGTGTGTGTGTCTGTGTCTGTGTGTGTGTGAAAGCGATGGCCAGTGTTAATTACCAGTGGCTGCTGGTGTTGGCTGACACTAGGAAAGGTGACTTTGTCCCAGTTTTACTGGTCTGATTTGATGCCCAAAAGCTCTTGTGGTGTTTTGCTTGGCCAATGATGTCATTGAACTCTTCTGGTCAGCAGAGGTTATGTGGTGATCATGGGGAGTTTTGGACTCACTTGTGACTCTGATTTGACTTTTTTGACGTTTGCCGTTCAAAAGTTTTACTTGTAGTGCAGAGACTCATTAAAGGTGCTGTATGTAAGTTTTTAACTCTTCTAAAGCATGAAAATACCATAATATGTTTGCAGATATTTAAGAAACATGCTGAGTGAACATTCTTGTTTATGTGAAAAACAATGCTGAAGTCAGTTATTCTGCTTTGAAAATGTGCGTTACGTGCTGGAAAGTCTGTCTTTGTTTTGGTCCCTTTACACTGCCCAATGCCAGTTTAGCCAATTATATTTCAGCACCCCGGGTTGCCTTGGTGGAAAACTGCGCATTTAATTCATTCAGTCAGTAAGGCTCTTAAAGTGTGTGTCTGCGACCGAAATGCGACCTCTGGTGGACAGTAGCAGCCTTCAAAATGAGATGCAGATTCAGAGTTCCACATGAGGTTATTAATTAGCAAATAACATAAACATTACAAACGTAAACATTAGGTGAGCAGGTTACATTGTAACCCTGTGTTCTAACAACACGCTATATGACAGAAATTTAAATACAGCCATTCAGAACCACAGAGAAGTGCACTTACTGCACTCCAACAAAATGGTAAGGTTTATAATCTAATTAATACATATTAAACATTATTAAGTGTACATGCTGAATCACTGATATGTGTTGGCTTGCACACATAAACACATGTTGACTTGTCACAGTTCTAAAGTTCAATTTCAAACGGTTTATTTTATTTTCAAGATCTGAGGTATAATAACAATAATAATAATAATAATATATCTGCTGCTTCTTTTAGTAGTATGGCAATACATGTCTAGTAAAATGGCATTCAAACTCACATTGTTAGCATTTAACACTGAATAAAGCACACGAGGTGTACCTGAGGTGATCATTGTCAGTTTATCCTGTTGTTCAGAATGTTGGAAATATATGAACATTGACTTCTAGTATTTGTTTTTCCTACTATGGAAATCAGTGGTTACAGGTTTCAGCTTTCTCATAATATCTTAATTTGTGTTCATAAGAAACTCATAAAGGTTTGGAACCACTTGAGAGAGAGTAAATAGTGATTACATTTTAATTTTTGGATGAACTATCCCTTTAAAATTCATTAGCAATATGCAGAGTTTCTATTTCAGATAAATGCTGTACACACAAAACATTATTTTTGTGTAAACTACTTATTTAAAATGAGCTGAAACAACATAATTCTTGAGTTTTTGGGGGGCAACTTAATTGTTTTATGTTCAATCCACTTAAATTTGTTATGTTAACTTAATCGATTTGTGTTGGGACAACATGAATGAATTGTGTGGAACCCTGCATTTTTTACAGTGTACATTTATTACAGAATTATTCTCATTCATAATACTAAGAAATATTTCTTGAGCTGTCATAATGGGCGATTTCTGAAGGATCATGTGACATCAAAGATGCAGAAAATACCGCTTTCGATAAGAGTTGTTATTTCTGAATCCCTATATACCGTGTTTCCTGGATATTGCTGGTGCATACAGATATAAATTAATGTAGTGATGAAGTATTAAGCTGTCAATAACAACAAAGCCACATCTAGATCCATTTTGGGATCTTGAGCGTTGCCATAGAAACAAATAATTTCTGAATCTAAGGACCAAAACATCTCCAAGTAGACACCTATTTCTTTGGATTAAATAATAATATTGTGGTAAATAGTGTTCAGTTTCTTGCACATACTGATAGTTTGACTTCAAAGTATCGTCAGGAGCCACGGGTATGGATTTTGGGTAACACTTTAGAACAATGGTCCATGAGTTAATGTATTTACTAACATTAAGTATGAATAATCTTGCAAAGCATTTATTAATTATAGTTCAACATTGACTAGTGCGTTATTAAAATTTAAAGTTGCACTTGTTAATGCACTGAGCTAACATGAACTAACGTTGTTTAACTTAAATAACATTAACTAACATTAACAAACAGGAATAAATACCGTAATAAATCTATTACTAATAGTTTGTTCATGTTAGTAAATACGTTAACTAACATTAACTAATGGGCCATCATTTTAAAGTGCTACCGGATTTTTGTTGTGACTGTATGAGTTTTTTTTTACTCTCAAAGTTCTGGTTGCTTTTAACTTGCATTTCCTGAATCACCAAGGGTTTCAGCTACACATCTTCCTTAATGTTCTAGTGAAGAAAAAGAGTCATCTATAATCTTGAATGGTCTGAGCACAAGTAAATCAACAGCAAATTTTCATTCTTGGATAGACGGTCGCTTTTTAAAATACGACTTCTTGTCTTCTCCTTTGCAGAACCTGTTTTTGGTCACCAGATGGGGCTGCAGGTTGTTGTCGTAATGTTTCACAGTAAACAGCTGCATATAAACAAATCCACAGATGACACTTAATTCAAAGTGCCATTGTTGATCTCAGTTAATATCAGAGTCAGCTGACAGCGTCCTTATGCTGCGTTACTCACTCTCAGTATATGTCTCATTATAATGACAAAATGTCAACAGCTGTTGAGATTTTGAGTGTCCATCTACTGCTTCAGATTAATGCACATATAAAGTCTATAAATTGGTCCTATTGCTGTTTTAATATTTTTGTTTGTGTTCTACAATAGATTTACATCAATCCAAGTACAAAAAAAACACATTTTCTCATTATATCTATCATAGCATGAGTTCTTGCAGTGTCTGAAATGGTTGGTTTAATAACCTGGTCTCTCTAAACTCCGCCTCTCTGAGAACCTGCTCGTTTATGATTGGTCAGGTGACCCAGTCTGTTGTGATTGGTCAACCATTTATAGCATGTGTTGGAAACCAAAATCCATTATCATATTGAATGTCAGCTCTTCCTCAGCACTTGCAAATGCAGTCTTATGGCCGGGACACACCATTGGCATCAGGTCTGGCTAGTTGGTTTGGTGTGTTCCGCACGTCAGCTGTCGGGTTAATGTCGGAGCTCGTTGGCCCGATGTCGAATTGGCGTCGGACCTTTGTTCAGCAACGAATCAGAGCGCGAGTGTGACGTAGTGAAGTGACATATAAAGTCAAGAAGGAACACAAAGAGACCGGCTGTAATTTTGCTACATTTCTCAAACATTAGCAAACAATATGGATTATTAGGTTATCAGACATATTTGCAGGAGTGAATCCCTCTGTGGTGAGTGACAATTACTGTGATAATGGTACTGAACGCTGCTTTGTTTATGCTTTGCACACGTGCATCAGACGTTCTGTTGCCCTTTGTGAATGAGAAAACAGATACTGCCCTCCATGGGTGTGGAAAAGACACGTCCTCCCGAGCAGAAGCAGAACACGCTGTCTTGTTTTAGTCAGCTGCCGTCTATTTGGTGTGTTCACAGGAACATTAAAGAAGAAGTTGGCTAAATCTGTGCTCCCTTATGAATTATAAAATTAAAGTCAATGGCACTTTAACAATCAAAAAACACATATGCAGGCAACACTAAATAATACATGTTGCTTCTGACAATACAGCGAGAGTCTTATAAGAGAGTCTTATAAAACAAAATAATTAGTTTGTGCAAGAAACAGAGCATTATTTACAACATAATTGAGTGTGCTCCAAACTCTCATTAACACACAGTATAACCGTTTTGTAAGGCTGTGGATTAAAGGTATTAACGTTGTAAATCAATATGTTTTTATTTCATGCACAAACCAATCAATTCACTTCATAAGACATTGATGTATCATTAGGAGTCACAAATTTTTGGCCTATATATATTTTTTATCTTCTTTACTGTTCTACTGAAGTTAAAAAAGGCTCTGTAGGTTTTAGATGGCTTGAGGATGAGTATATTAACATTCTTTTTCTGGATGAACTGTCCTTTTAACAGTACTGTAAGTGTGTGTGTGTATGGAGTCGAGATCAGTCCGGCGGGGATCTAATGATCACATGGACGTCAAACACCCACATGCAGTCAAGGTTAGTGGCCTTCTTCCAGACCTCTTCGATCTCCTCAAGGCTGGATTCATTGTGTAAAACCAGCTCGGCGTAGGTAAGCTCCAGATGGCCTAGAGGACAATCACACACACTTTTTTTCGTTTTTTTTTTTTCTCCTGTATGTCAGATAGAATCTTCCCCCAGCCAGAGGACTCAATGACCCACTGTGTCTTTGATGCGCTTTGGTAAAAAAATCATGAGATGTTTTGGAGAATGCATGTGTTTCTCAATTCACAGATGCATCGGACTTTATCGGTTTGTGTGTGTGTGTGTGTGTGTGTAAAGCGATCTGTGTTGGCTGTGCTCCATCAGTCCTTGTGTCAGAGTAATTGAGTTGCATTGATTGCTGTGATCTGTTGCTGTGTAATGCTGTTTATGAATGGACCACCTGTGCTGGAGTCAGTCACTTAAGACCGAATGGTGGCTACTGGGACAAATACGTTCAGTAAATGTCCTCCATTTTAATAGAGGACAAACTAGGAAACAGTGTGTTTTTGGTGTTTTTTTGTGTCGTTTCAGACTGGATTGAGTAAGCCACCTTCTGCAATTTGTAAAAATATTAATAATAATAATAATTGTCAATTTTTTTTAGCATATTATTTTTTATTTATACAAGGACATTTTTAAAACTCTGTAACAGTTAAAAATAATGTTATTTAATTTATGATTTGTATATGATTTTTTTTTGTAATACAACAGTAATTAGCAACAGTAACTTTTTTGATTTGGAATTCATTTTATGATTCTATATAAAATTTTGATTATAACATTAAAACTTGCTTTTTATCTGTATATTTTAGTATTGTAAAGAAGACTTCATTTTTTATTATAGCATATTCTTTGACAGCAATTTTTAGGACAACACTAGAATACAGATGGCTTCATCACTGACACTTTATCTTTGCACTGCATGCAGTCAGGACACAAAGGTATTTCCATGCAATAATTTTTCCTCCTAACCACCCGTGAGAGTGACACACAAAGCCTCGGTTTTAGAAACAGTTTCTGCAGCATTGCAGCTGAACAGCATAAACATACTAGCATAAACTACTATGGCATTGATAACCTCTGCTACTGCTTTATTCACTGTTAAATGTTTCTAATATGAGTTTAAATACTATTTTGTGTGACATTTATAGCCATACTGAAAGCAACTAGCATACATATAGTTTAAACATGAACTGTGAACTCCTTGTGAACCAACAATATTAGTCATTCAGTATGTATTGTTAATGAGGATAATGAAGTTTATTATTTATTAATTAGATTATAAACCTGTTCATATTTTTGCGAGTGCAGTGCACTATTTGCACTTCTGGATGGCTGTGGTATTAAATGTTTTTGTTGGGTAGCATCTTGGGCAAGACGTATGAATATGCTTGTCTCTGGAATCTTGTAGTGGCTGGTTAAGATACAGTATAACTTGCACTAACTATAAAAGCTACAAAGTTATCTTTTTAATATCACAAGGTCTTTAGTAAGTTTCTCTGACTGATGTCTGCTGCACATGACCCTAACCAGCCTAATTGTACAAGACCTTCCTAAAAACACTAGATTTCCATCCATCTATTTTATGCACATTTTGAAGTATCGTATAAAAAAATGCTTAATGGAAATGCCAAGATGCACATACATTTGGAAATCTGCATCATAAACTTCCACAACTGAGTAGGATCAACATTTTATCCGTTTAGAAAAAAATATTTATAAAATTCAATGAAAAAAAGTCATCAGACGCATAAAGAAAATCATGTGATTTTAATTTTGATTGATCATAGAAATAATTTTCTGAGGGACCTTGGGTGCACCAGGGAATGGCATTAATGGTCAAACCAGCAGACCGACCACACTGCACAACATCTAAAATTAGGGCTGGGCTATGACCAAAATTTTATCTCACAGTATGAGAAAGTTTATTTCACGGTAATGATGTCTTTCACGATATGGATTTTTTCAAATAAAGGTAGTTATTTCAGAATATGTCCAAAAGGGCTTTATGTAATAAATAAGCTTGAATATTTTTAAAAAAGAAAAGCACTTGATCTTATTTGATTCTTTTCTATTTTATTTTTAACCTTATAAATATAGTAAACAAAATGACTTTAGATGAACAACAAATGTCACTGTATGTCACTTTTCACAATTTTATCGTGGACAGACCTTATTATTATAAACATTTCTCAAGTAGCATCTTCTTACAGATATAAAATATATCCCAAGTGAGTAACAGAAAAAACTTAAATATGAAAATATAAATAATTCCTTAAAAAATTCTAAATATAAAGAATTACAATTCTTGTATAAATATTAAAAATAAGTGATCAGTTCTTGTTGAAAATATAAAGCAATTAGTCACACTGCTAGTCTCTTATAGAGAGTCTTTCTCAGCCTCACACATGTTGCATGTGAGTTGGCTACGCCCACTCATTCACATTTCGAAGATACACATTTCATTCAGCAGTGATGATATATACCATCCAGCCCTATCTAAAATGTTGTTTTGGTCATTCTAAAATCCCTCAGCTATAGTTCATCATCAAAGTGGTTGTCAGTATTATTACCTCCCAGAACTGTCTTGAGCATCTGCACTCCCAAAGTGCGTCTCGCACCTCCAAATACCGACGTTTATTTTGTTTAATCTTTGTCATCTCAGGCACAATACGATACGTCACAGTATAGCCGTATAGTATAGTCAGCCAGCAGCTAGCTTTCTGCAACTCTCACATGGTCACCCACTAACCATCCCCATATCACAATTGGCTTCATCACTCTGTCCCTTTCCACCAATCAGCTGGTGTGTGGTGTGCGGTCTGACACAATATGTCTGCCATCGCGTCATCCAGGTGGATGCTGCACACTGGTGGTGGATGAGGAGATTCCCCCCAATGTGTAAAGTGCTTTGAGTGTCCAGAAAGCTCTATATAAATATAATAAATTATTATTATTATTATTATTATTATTATTATTATTATATAAACAAGAGAACATAAAAATACATGATTCAAAAAATGAAGCAAGAATAATTTGCAAATTTGGATGGAAACATGGCTACTGTCTATCTAGCCAGTTGTAAAAATATCTAATTTTGCACATCCTAAACTCAGATGAAGATCTGTTTATCCATCCATAAACCCTATATAAACTACTGCAGGGAAGACATCATTAGTTGTTTTAAACTTTAACAAATACCACAATCACCATCTGCCCAAGAACACTGGATGTTCCTTTGTATTCCGGCGGTTAATAACAGCTTTGATAACGAACAGAGCTATAAACGGCACACGGCGTCAGAGATCTGGAAATACACAGAGCTATTTGCGATTGTTTTACACGTTCCACCGATGGCATCCTTCCTCCCGGCGGCGTGCGAGACAAACGCCTCCTTCCTGGGCTGCCAGAGGAGGGGAAGCATCGTTTGGAGGTGGAGAGTGTTAACTTCATCTAGGCATGTTTTGACTCTCCGGTGGCTTTTTCTGGGCTCTGATGGGTGGGGCGCTCTGTCACGCCGTGCAGGATCTGCCATGTCGAGGACAGAATGCAGGGGAAAAAACAGCTGCCACTGCACTTGTCAGAGAAGATTTTGTTAGGATATGAGGTTTGGATTGTAAATATTAATCATTTTCAAATGTGTGGAAGACTGGTGTTGTGTTGTGATGCTGATTGTGCTTAATTATAAGCAATAGATGGATTTATTTAAAACTGTTTCTCACTTTTAAGAGCCCTACAAGACAGCTGATTGGTGCTTAAATGTCTACTAAAATGTAATGAGTTATACTTATTATATACAGTTGTTAGCCCTCCTGTGATTTTTATTCATTTATTTATTTATCTTCTCTGTCGTCCAGCGTTCACCAGCCTCCGGCGCCTAGACTGCAGCTCTGCACAAGACGTTTGGCCATAGGAGAAATGGTCGTGCCCAACTGAGCCTGGTTTCTCTAGAGTTTTTTTTCCCATCACTTTCGCAAATTGGTGAAGTTCGTTCCTCGCCGCTGTCGCCACTGGCTTGCATGGTTCGGGACCTGTAGAGCTGCGCATCGATGGATTTGCTCTTCAGTGTTTGGACTCTCAGCAGTGAAAATTAAACCACACTGAACTGAACTTAAACTCTAAAAACTGAACGGACACCATTCCAATTCACTATAATCTTCTATGTGAAGCTGCTTTGACACAATCTACATTGTAAAAGCGCTATACAAATAAAGATGAATTGAATTGAATTGAATATTTTATTAAAAAAATAATAATAATTCATATATTTCCCAAATTATGTTTAACAGAGCAAGGAATTTTTGACAGTATTTCCTATAATATTTTTTCTTCTGGAGAAAGTCTTATTTGTTTTATTTCGGTTAGAATAAAAGCTTTTTAATTTTTTAAAAACCATTTTAAGGTCAATATTATTAGCCCCCTTAAGCAATATATATATTTTTTTGATAGGCTACAAAAGCAAACCACTGTTATACAATAACTTGCCTAATTACCCTAACATTGCCTAATTAACCTAGTGAAGCCTTTTAAATGTCACTTTAAGCTGAATACTAGTATCTTGAAAAATATCTAGGAAAATATTATGTACTGTCATCATGGCAAAGATAAAAGAAATCAGTTATTAGAAATTAGTTATAAAGGGCTCTATTTTAACGATCTAGCATAAGCGTTAAGGGCATGTTCGAATCCACTTTTACTATTTTAAGGACGGAAAAATACAGTTTGCGCCCAGGCGCATGGTCTAACAGGGTTGTGCTTATTCCCTTAATGAGTTATGGGTGTGTTTTGAGCATAACGTGCATTAAACCAATCAAAGTCTCATCTCCCATTCCCTTTAAGAGTCAGTTGCGTCGCGCCATGGCGCATTTGTTATTTACATGGCGGATTTTGTAAGTGGAAAAACTGAACGCTTCACTAGCGAGAAAACAGTTCAACAGACCATCTATAGAGCGAGGATAAATAATGAGCCTCCTCCATTCGGCCTCTTTACTTTCTCTTTCTCGTTACTTTTACTGTTTACTTTACTCCTTTACTTTCGTGGATAAAGAAACGGTGTTGTACGCACTCCACTGAAGACATCCATTAGCCTTCATATTTAATTTCGTTTGTTAGACGGAAAGATTTGTTTCAAAACTATATCTAAAATCAGTTCTAATTTCCAGCAAATGAATAAAAGAACAATAACAACAAAGTGTGGTCAAAAAATACACAAACTTTCAAAAAGTTATATTCAAACACATGTCCTATTCTTATGCCCCATACGGTGATGCATACGTCTCCAAAACCCGACAGGTGGACAAATCTAAACTTGTTTTTATTAAAACAAATATAAATATATGCATATAATAAATAATAATACTACTAATAATAACATTATACAAATGCAGATTGTCGTGAATAAACTGAAACCCCCCATCGTCAGTCCAGCTTTTAGTTGGTCAATGGCGCAGTCTATTTCAGTTCCTTAAAATAGCAACCAACAATGCGCCTTTACACACTTCCTTTTCAGACCGGCACACCCATGAGTCAACAAAGTTTTAGGGTGAATAGGGTTGCGCTGGTCTGAAAATAGCAACAAATCATGCCATACATGTCTTGCACCTTCTTGCGCCGGGTGTATAATAGGGCCCTAAAACTATTATTTTTAGAAATGTGGTGAAAATGTTTCCTTTACATTAAACAGAAATGGTGGGAAAAATATACAGGGTGCAACTGTATATAAATGCTTTACCCTTCAAAAGTTTAGTGGTGGTGTTGGTGGTGTAAAAACAGCCATATTTTGATGTTGAAATATATAAATATATATTTTTTAAATGTAATTTGTGATTACAAAACTATATATTTATCACCATCATATCAGTACACATTTAGTTTTTAGCTTTCCTCTGTCTGCTGAAAATGAATTTTAAAAGTATTTTGACTCAATGGGCTTCATAAGCACTATTGTATGTTTTTGTCTGTGTTTTTAGTAGTGGCATTTGCACAGAAGAGCATAATGTGTTATGACTGATCTTCTGGTGTAAACAATGCCACTACTGCATTCAGATGGAGAGAAGGAAAAAGACAAGAGTCAGTGGTCTCTTGTATGGTCACTCACTAGCCCAGCATTGGCACATCACTGTCAGTTTGCACAAGTAGGCTCATTGTGTGTGCACGATGTGTGTGTGTCTGGTCTATGTGTGTTTGTCGGAGGAAGTCAGACAGCTGTGGGATGGAGGTCATGTTTGCAGGAGACCCAGCACCCACACTCTGCTCCCTCTGTCGGCTCTGAGTATTCATGCCTGCACCAACACACACACACAATACCCAGAGTCTTGTGCTGCTTCCTGCATCACAGTGAGTGAAGGATGATGCCAGTGTTAGACCGGATTAATATGATTTATGCACCAATAGGAACATTTTATTGCTCAGGTTGATCCAGTTCTGTAGTTAATGTGGACTCTGAGTGTCTCCTAAAGACATACACTACTGTTCAAAAGTTTGGCCACTGTAAGGCCTTGTTTTGACATTACGATATAGCGCTGGGAGTCGATTTAAAAAAGAATCAGTCACTCGATTCCTGTGTTGAGAATCATAAGTCAATTCCAAAGATCAGAGTTGATGAGGGGAATCGAATCCTCTCTGACATGCCTTTTAGACATGATATGTTAGTACAGTGTTTCTCAACCACGTTCCTGGAGGACCACCAACATTGCATGTTTTTCATGTCTCTTTTGTCTGTCACACCCATTACAGGTCTTTCAGTCTCTGCTAATGAGCTAATGATCTGAATCAGGTGTGTTTGGTTAAGGAGACATGTAAATGTGCAGAGCTGGTGGTCCTCCAGGAACGTGGTTAAGAAACACTGTGTTAGTATGACATGTATGCAATTAAAGTTTTGTGCTTGATTGAGCTTTCTTTTTGCTTATTTAGCTTTAGGTGGGGTTTTAAAGAATGAAAAAGAATTGCGACAACAGTGAGGAATTGATTCTCAAAATTGAGTCCATTCATTTTGGAAGGGGAGAAATTTTAGATTTGGAATGAAACCACCCTATTAAGATGCATTTTGTCAGTTCGTTCACATAGGCGTGACTCTAAATACAGGTCTATGGTGGGCCTAAAACGTTTTAAGCTTAAGTCCACTTTCAACCAATTCGAAAGGTAGTAAAAAAAACACTTTTGTTTGCTTTGTGCTTTTGTAGTGTAAACTCTAAATGTATTCAAACTGCCACAAAAGACAATATACTCTCCACCTAGCAACTGAACACCTGATCTCTTATGGGACATCTTGTGGGAAAGTGCAGGAATCGTACTTCATTGCAATCGACCAAAGCACTAAGAATACTATGAAAATTATAATTACCATCTGCATTCTTTTCATTTCGGTACAAGGTTGTTGACAAAGTCTGAGAGTACCGACATATAGTTAAAGACAGCCACAAAATTCATTCATTAATTTTCCTTTGGCTTAGTCCCTTATTTATCAGCATTTATTCCAGCAGGTATTTTACGCAGTGGATGCCCTTCCAGCTGAATCCCAGTGCTGGGAAACACCCATACACTCTCGCATTCACACACACATTCATAAACTACGGCCAATTTAGTTTATTCTATTTACTTAAAGCACATGTCTTTGGACTGTGGGGGAAACCGGAGCACCCGGAGGAAACCCACGCCAACACGGGAAGAACATGCAAACTCCACATAGAAATGCCAACTGGCCCAGCTGGGACTCGAACCAGCGACCTTCTTGCTGTGAGGTGACAGTCTTAACCACTGAGCCACCGTGCCGATGACCGCTACAAAATGTGTTTTTAATTTTTTTCATAGCTTCCACCAAATACAATAGTTGCTGCAGGTTTACACAATTAAATTGTGATAGAAACTGGAGATCCTACAGTATGCTCACTGGACACTTTATTAAGTACAGCTCTTCAACTGCTTGTTAATGTAAATATCTAACCAGCCAATCATATTCCAGCAATGAGTTTTTCAGGTGTTTTTTTTACAATCAACCATCTGTAAGGTAACAGAGAAAAGTTTTTTAAAAATCCAGTAAACAGAGGTTTTGTGAGCAAACATGCCTTGTTGATCTCAGAGGTCAGAAGAGGATGGTCAGAATTGGTTTGAGCTGTTAGAATTACAACAGCAACTCTAATAACTACTCATTGCAACTAAGTTCTGCTAAGAGCGCCAACTAAGAGCATCAGTGCCACTCCTGTCTGCAAAGAGAAGTAAACTGAGGCTACATGTCACACAGGTTCATCACAATTGGACAATAGAAGACTGGAAAAATGTTGCCTGCTCTGATGCGTCTCTGATGATTTCTGCTGCAACTTTAAATGGTAGGGTCTAGATTTGAGGACACTAAAACTTCTTCCTGGAGGGCCGATGTCCTGCATTTTAGCTCCAACTCCAATCAAACACACCTGAACAAGCTAACTACGATTAAATTCTATTCATCTTTATTTCTATAGCGCTTTTTACAATGTAGATTGTGTCAAAGTAGCTTAACATAGATAAAGAAAAGAGAATAAAAAGCCATACAAATATATCAAATTGTGGAACATTTTAACAAGTCATGCAGGCTGGAGAGGAGAGTAGTGGTAGAATGCTGGTCTTACTAGGTGTACTTGAAACTTCCAGGCAGATGTGTTAAGGAAAGTTGGAGCTAAACTTTGCCGGACACCAGCCCGCCTGGACTGAGCTTGGTGATCCTGCGATAAGCAATTTGAGAGTAAAGGTTATTGACACACTGCCTCCGAAACTTTCGTCCATTATTAAAAAAAAATAGTAATCGGGTTTGATTTTTTTTTTTTTCTATTGTTTGCATCTGAAAAAGCGTTTTGAGAGGTGTTTTGACAGTTCAAAGACACTGTACAAGCGAAAGGCAAAATACAGAATGCTATCACTTAAGTGTCCGCCCATACCTTTGACGTACTGCCAA
>CAIGQV010001633.1:23308359-23354018 GCA_903798115.1 Danio jaintianensis | reverse complement strand
AAGAAAAGCATTTTTGCTTGAACAAAGCATCACTGCTTAAATTGACTCCGAAATGTTTTGCGTTTTTTTGGAATGGATTCATTAATATGCATCGGACTCTGTGTGCAAGGTTTGTGTATGTGACAAATTTTTCAGATATGAATGCAAAAAAAACATACGGAAGTCTATTTCAATCTTCAGTGTGCAAAGACCTTAAGGATTCTTCTTGCCTTGTTTCAACTGTTCAGGCTAATAGTGCAAGGGATATTTTCACTGCACATTTTGGCTCCCTTAGTACCAATTGAGCATTGTTTATGAGCCACGGTGTACCTGATTTTTGTTGAACGCTTTGATGTTTGTGAGCATCTGCCATTTCTTAATTTATAATCTGTCCCATCTCTGTCTCTCAGGACTCGAATGGTCCTCCTCGGTCCGATGCTCCCGCTCCTCCAGTCCTCTCTGCCCTACGCTCATCCCGTGTGGTTTCCTCCACCTCGGAGGAAGAGGAGGCACTGACAGAGAAGTTCCTCAAAATCAACTGCAAGTACATCACAGACGGCAAGGTGAGTCAGCATTTTGACTTTTCTCGTGGCAATGTCTCCAAAGTTGCACAAAGTTAACTCATGGAGGAGTCCTCAGGTTAGTCATTATCAGGACCCCTGCTTTTTCTGCCGTCCTCTGGGGAAACCAAAGACTGCAAAACAGCGAGGAGCTCCAAGTTTTGCTTAAAGTGTAGGAGTTGAGCTTCTGTCTCCGGCACTGATCTGTTCTCCTTGGTGAATACTCAATGCCTGACGAGTGTAATAATGTTAGCTCTGAGATGATTTTGTTTCACACTGTCAAAACACTCCTGCCCTCACATTCACCTCAGCACCTGTAGAGTGAATTCGCTGAATGATTTGTGCTACTGCGTGACCAGTGTGCTGTGATTTACCAACAAATGCTGACTTGTGACCCACTTACTTTCATTAATTGCTCAAAACAACATTTCACCATCACATTTACTTTTAGTCATTTAGTGGAGTCTTTTGTCAAAAGCGACTTACAATTGAGGAGGCATTCAGCGATTCAACAAGAAGAGGCAATACACTCAGTGCTAGTTATACAAAGGAACTATTTGTCCTATTTGTGCTGGAGTAAGAAGGAAGAAGGGGTTTTTTGAAAGAGGGGAATCAGAGGGGAATAATAGTTGGATAACAATCATGTAGAAGTGCATAAACCTAATCGTAAGCCTAAATTTAACATAAACGGTAAACGTATCCCTTAATTCCTATTGGCTGATTGGAATGTTGTTCTAGGATCAACATAGATGTTAATCCAGGAACATGTCCTACTTGGTGAAATCTGGTCGGCGGATTTTGCTACCACCCAAAAAGGGTAATTTACAGCATAAATGAAATTATCTTTGAGGTATTTTGAGCTGAAATTTCATAGACACATTCTAGGGATACCTGAGAGTTCTACTGGGTTTACACCAAACGTAGAGCAATGTCTCACTCGCTATAGTTTACTTGTGGGATGTTTTGGAATTATTTAATTATTTGAACACAGAATTCTGTGTGTTTGCGGCAAATGCGTCTCACATTCCACATCATTCGCACTGCCTGGTGGAAATTTGTTTTGATTGACTTTGAAAATAATCTACATGTGCAAATACGTAATTTTGCTATTGGTGTGAACCCAGCATTATATTAGATCTGGAAAAAAAGCATAAAAGTACGCAAACTCTATCTGATACACAGTACTTGTGTCTTGTTTCACAGGGTGTTGTTAGTGGGGTGTTGCTGGTGACACCCAACAACATCATGTTTGACCCTCACCGGACGGACCCTCTGGTTCTGGAAAGAGGCTGTGAGGAGTACGGCATCATGTGTCCACTAGAGGAGGTTCAGTCTGCCGCTGTCTACAAAGAGATCATAGACAGCAAGATCCGGGACTCCGTAACGTAAGACCATTCACTACACACAGGCTTGTTTCCATCTATATGTTTTAAAACATTCAGTTTAAGTCAAAATTATTCACCCTCCTGTGAATTTTTTTTCTTTTTTAAATATTTCCCAAATGATGTTTAACAGAGGAATTTTTCACAGTATTTCCTAAACATTTTTTCTTCTAAAGAAAGTCTTATTTGCTTTAATTCAGCTAGAGGAAAAGCAGTTAACATTTTTTTTTAAACCATTTTGAGGTCAATATTATTAACCCCCTTAAGAAATATTTGTTTTTCGATTGTCTACAGAATAAACCACTGTTATACAATATCTTGCCTAATTACCCTAACTTGCCTAATTAACCTAATTAAATTGCACTTTAAGCTGAATACTAGTATTGAAAAATATCTAGTGAAATATTATGTACTGTCATCATGGCAAAGATAAAAGAAACAGGTTATTAGAAATTAGTTATCAAAACTATTATGTTTAGAAATGTGTTGAAAAAAATCCTCTTTCCGTTAAACAGAAATTGATGGAAAAAAATGTACAGGAGGGCTAATAATTCTGACTTCAACTTTGTGTCTGGACCGATGGATTTGTGCTTTTAAAATATTTTTATCTTTAAACCAAACTATTTCAGATAGCAATGTTTAAATACCATGTGGCCAGCATACTTCAATAACACATCCCATAATGGTTGATTAGAACAGTGGTTCCCAAAGAGGGGGGGTCGCTTGGTGATTTCCAAAAATCTTATATATGTTATTTAACTATTAGAATAACCACATTTTATCCAAAACTACAGAAGATAAAAATAGTATTTAATAGTTACATAAAAAACAACATACAAATAAAAAGCCAGTTAATATTAAATTAAACAAATGAATAATGACTTATTATAATAATAATTATATGGTTTAATTATAATATAATAATTATAATAATTATATGGAATAATGACAATTCTATGGTTGTTAGACTGTTGCACTTTTTTGTGTTGTCAATATGCTCGTGTTTATATAGTTCCTATTGTAGCATTGTGTGCAATGTTTGTATGTTTATAACTACCTCTGAGGATAGTAGGGGTCGCGATTGTTATTTTTGGGGGTCGCAGGCTGAAAAGTTTGGGAAACCCTGAGTTAGAATATAGTTTGAAAGGGGTAAAAAAAATATAGGAAAGCAATCCACTCACATTAGATTTCAACTACCTCTGGGAGTGGTTGAAAGCAGACAGGCTTACAATGTTTTAAACCCTGTTTACACCGGTGTTTAGCATCTTACATTTTGTGATTGCATCTGCATTCCTACTCAAAACAGGGTCTGAAACACAAGTCATTTTTATTATGTAGAAAAATAGAGCTACAGGGGTTTCCCTGGTTGCAGCCATTAGTATTATTATTATTAGATTATTTTCTATTGATTTGCACCAGTTTTTAGGAAGTGACCATTTATTTTACATGGAATAAATAGTTTTGAAATAGAATAAATGTTTTTTTTATTAATGCTACAGCATATTCTCATATTTTTATACATTTATTTTATAATTAATAATTATTTTTCTCTTATATGTTTAATTCACTTGGATGGAAACATTGTTAGACTTGCCTTAAACACTTTAGTATTTAAATAATCCATTAAATTAATTTAATGAAATACAGATTTGCGTCATTAATCGAAATCGGATCGAATTTTGTTTTTGTTTTCGCTCTGAATTTGTAGAAATCATCAATGAATCGTAAATACCCTTACTCTACTAGAAGTGGAACAAAGAACACAAATTTCAATTATAAAAGTGACTTGAGCCCCCAAACAAATAGTTTTGATTGTGAAAGATTATGAAAAACAAAAACTGCAGCAGCGTTACGTATTATTAATTGGACTCATCTTCCAGCATCTTATCTAGATTGAAGATCTTTTATGTGACAAATCGGTATTTTGTCTGCGGTGAGCATGAGGAACCATGCTGCTGTACGATTATTTCAGATATCCAGCGTTCGCCTTTATTATACGGGAAATGGATTTTTACTCTAAGGTTAATGAAGCATGAATTCAACCGCCTACGTCTGAATTACTCAGCCGTTTCGATTTGTAATAAGAAGTTAATGATTTTAGCAGCGTTTCCACCCCCAGATATTTATATCCTCTGTTGGTTTATGAATGATGCTGTGTTTTATTCAGCTCAGAGCTCTGTGTTGGTTGGTTCATCAGTCAGACGAGGTTCATTGCAGGGTCTCGGTTGTGAAGCACAGGCGCTTTTGATCGTGCAGATGTACAGACAGAGGGACCTACTTTTCATTCACGCACTTTTATGTTGGCTTGTATGCTTATTAATTGCTCCAAGTTGTTTGGATGTACTACTATCCACCTTCCATGTACTTCATATATTTTACCAAAGCATCATTCAGACAGATAGACGTCATTGTGCTTTTGTGTTCCAGTGTTTCGCTTTTTAGCATTATAGATGCTGCTTCTGAAATGACATCACTATAGGATTTTTGTGCGTTCTAGACTTTTATACTGTGACGCAGAAGCAAAATGGTGCTGGGAAACAGAGCATAAGAGAATCAAATGCACGCTATGGTTGTTATGTTAACTTAGTCACATATTATGCTACAATGCATGTTGAAGATGTACACTTGTTGTTTGGAAGTGAGTTCATATTATGTTGTTGTATTAAGAATTTTAGTTTTCATAAATCATTTAAAATATATAAACATTATATATATATATATATATATATATATATATATATATATATATATATATATATATATATATATATATAAAAATAATATTATTATTAAACAATAATAGATAACAATTGTTTAATAATAATAATAATAATAATAAACAATGCAATAATATTAATAATTGCCTTTAAATGCCACTACCACTACACAACTACTGCTACTTTTACTACCAATAATAAAGTTATTATGCACATTATGATGCAAATTATTATTATTATTATTAATAATAATAATAATAATAATAATAACACTAAAATTAAAATAAATAAGTAATTATAATAACAATAATAAATAATTTGTTTAAAATAAATTATAAATAATATTTATTACATAATACAATTATTATTATTATTTATTGTTAAATGCTTAATAATAATGTAATAATGGAAATATGTTTAGATATTTTTTTACGTTTGCAATAATAATAAAAATACAAAATAAAATGATAATTATTATTATTATTAAAAATATTTATATTAATAATAATATTATTATGTATTTTGTATTATTAAATGTTTAATAATGTACATATCTTATTTTTAATATATATAATATATATATAAAATAGTTTTACAATTTATTTATTTATGGGGGTTTTTTGTCACCCGGTAATTTCAGACATTCACAACTATCTGTGCAATAATAGTACACATCGACACGCAATGATAATACACATCTGTGATACTCAGTGATACAATATTAATGCTATTACCACTATGAGACCAAACCAAAGCCGCATGCAATATAATTTTTTAACAAGTTTCATCTCTAACTGTCTCTCCATTTGCACCGCAGGGATCTTGAAGCGGTATTCTCTAGCATCTCTTATCAGACAGACCAGCGTTACGACAGCGCCAGCACTGCCCCACGCAGCACCGAGGGCTCCTTCTCTGAAGACGTCTTCACCGAATCTGAGCTCTCACCCATCCGTGAGGAGCACCAGTCCACAGAAGAGCTCCAGCAGGACGATAAATCATCAGGAGCTTCATCCCAGTCTGTCCAGACCCTCCTCCAGGAGCCTCAGAGCCATACAGAAGAGGAGGACAATGATGGAGAACTAGCCGGAGACACTGCCAAACCCATCCAGGAAGAGCCCACCAGCAGGGACCACCAGCAAACGCCCCACTGCCAGACTGAAGGAGAGCCCGCGGCACAGGAGAGCAGCGCTGAGGGGCTTAAACTGACCAGAGACTCAGAGACGTACGTGGAGGAGCTGAGGAAGATGTGCAAGACTCACACTATGCAACAGGCCAAGGAGCAGAGAGACAGCGTCCAGCAGGCCCAGAGAGAGAGCGAGCAGCAGACCACAGGCCAGAGCCAGAGACTGAGCTCTGCTGAGGGTATGACTGCATCCTCTTTTACTAATCAAACAGCTTTAAACTGAGCATATTTATTAGTTTTGAATTATTTAATTTTGAATTAGCATATATCAAGAGAGAAATAATTTGGCCGCCTGTAAATATTTTTTTCTTTTTCAAATATTTCCCAAGTGATGTTTTATGAGCAAGACATTTTTCACAGTATTTCCTATAATATTTTTTTTTCTGGAGAAAGTCTTATTTGTTTCATTTCGACTAGAATAAAAGCAGTTTTTAATTTTTTTAAACCATTTTAAGGTCAATATTATTAGCCCCCCCAAGCTATCATTATACTAATTACCCTAACTTAAACTAATTAAAAAATTACTATGTTTCAAAATATGTAGAAAGTTTTTTCCTGTTAAACAACCCATGGGAAATATTTGAATTATAAATAATTCAAATGTCATAGGTTAATCATTTTGTCTTCAACAATAAATAAGTAAATAAATAAATGAATATTTTTTTTCAGTTTTTTATAATTATTTATATATATATAAATAAATATGATAAATCTAAAATAAAAATAGTAAATATACTGTGTGAAACATTTTTTAAATATAATAAGTATGTTTCCTTTCATTTTATTATTACTATTTTTAGTATTATTATTTATCAATATGTAAAATTTTGTTTAAATAAAATATCTTAATACGTTTTATATATTTATTCATAATTCAAGATAAAAATTATCATATAACTCTACTGAGTAAAATATTATTCTGTATTTCAAGTAAATAAATACATTAATTAGTCTTTCCCTTGACATTATATTATTACTATTATTATTATTATTATTGTTGTTATTATTATTATTGTTGTTGTTGTTGTTGTTGTTGTTAATAGCAGTAATAATACTTATTATTACTATTATTATTATATCAATATGGATTTACTAATTTAAGTAAAATATCTTAGAAATAAAGTTTTATATATTTATTCATAATTAAAGATAAAAATAATCATATAAATGTACTTTGTAAAAATATTGTTCTAAAATATTAAAAAGTAAACTAATACATTAATTATTCTTTCCCTTGACATTATAATATTACTATTAATAATAATAATAATAAATTAATATGTAATTTTAATAATAATAATTATTATTATTATTATTATTATTATTCAACAACAGCAACAACAAGCAAAGAAAATGTGTATGTGTGTGTGAAACTGAAACTACTTATTTAGTGTCATTATAAGCAGCGCTAGTGACATTACAGCACAGCGCTCCAAAATTCCACTATCAAAGTCAGCTTGGTTAGTCTGGTGTTAGTCTGTGCTGAAGCATGCTGGGAAACGCTGATAACCTTGTGTTGTGTGTCTGTGTTGATGGCGAGGCGAGTGAGCGTTTCACCAGTTATCACCTGAGGGAGCACAGAGGCGCTTTAGCATGCCTTTTACACGCCGCTTTGATCCTTCAGCAGCAGCAGCCGCTCTCTGACGCTCAGATAAGCTGGAGACCATCAAACATTACAACACACACCACAAACAACAAACACCTCTAACTCTAGGATAGCTGCTGAGATGTTAAAATAGATTAACAACTAATGGGATTGATCACAAGAGGCACTGGATTATTGAATCTGTTAGCATACGTATATATTTTATTTTATGAGACACTATTTATTGTGAAAGATTTTATTGATTAGTTAATTCATTCATTCATTTTCCTTCGGCTTAATCCCTTTATTCATCAGGGGTCGCCACTGCGAAATGAACCGTCAACTTATCCAGCATATGTTTTACACAGCGGATGCCCTTCCCGCTGCAACCCAGTACTGGGAAACACTCATACACTCTCATTCACACACATACACTACGGCCAATTTAGTTTATTCAATTTACCTATACCGCATGTCTTTGGACTGTCTGGGAAACCCACGCCAACACGGGGAGAACATGCAAACTCCACACAGAAATGCCAACTGGCCCAGCCGAGACTCGAACCAGCGACCTTCTTGCAGTGAGGCGACAGTGCTAACGACACGGTGGCACGACACGGTGGCTCAGTGGTTAGAAGGTCGCTGGTTCGAGTCCCGGCTGGGTCAGTTGGCATTTCTGTGTGGAGTTTGCAAGTTCTCCCCATGTTGACGTGGATTTCCTCCGGGTGCTCCGGTTTCCACCACAGTCCAAAGATATAGGTGATATAGGTGAATTGAATAAACTTAATTGGCCGTAGTGTATGTGTGGGAATGAGTGTGTATGGATGTTTCCCAGTGCTGGTTTGCGGGTTGAAGGGCATCTGCTGTGTAAAACATAAGTTGACGGTTCATTCCACTGCGGCAACCCCTGATGAATAAAGGGACTAAGCCGAAGGAAAATGAACGAATGAATGAATTACCTACAGGACAAAAGGTCAACCAGGCAGTTACGATGCCTGTCAAAGGGTTAATGTAAACAACACTGTCTTGTTTTAAGGATCCCGTATCACACTGAACTAATTAAAACTGTAATCTAAAGAATGGATTGATAATCATACTCATATTTAGTGGTATTTAGACACAGTGTAATACTCACACGAGACTCCAGAGCTCTATGATCAGTACGTTCACCAGGCTACAGAGTCTTATAATGGAAAGCAGATAATGAAGTGTTTATTTTTAGAATCTCACTTGTATATTTTTATCATTATTCCTCCATTTGTCTCAGTTGTAGACGTGCTGAGCTCTCTCTGTATGCCCTACGGTGCTCCTCATCCCTGTGTATGAGTCATCTTCTGATAGTTATTCAACACTAACAGCTGATCCGCTTTCACAATGAGCCCAGGAGGGGGCTGAAAGCTTGATATATCATAAGGTATTCAATCAGGAAGATTCCTTCATCTCGTGGGATAAAAGACTTGAACATATATGCATCTGCAGCCTGCTGACATCACATGAACGAGTAAACATGTGACCACAAAACTGTCACTAATGCTTAATCATTGTTCAGAAAGTCCAGTAATGATGAGATAGTGTGGAAGATGTCGTGTAAATCCTGTATATATAAACGTTAGGGAAATGGGGTCAGAGATCTGGTATTTTGTTTTTTGTGCAGGTTTCAAAAGGCTTCATTTTTTTTAAATCTGTTTAAAATCTCAAAAAAAGCTCCAAAGAAATATAAAAATAGCCTGTATGACTCATATTGCAACAAAACATTGCAGCAATGTTCATTATCTTCCTCTTTGATATGTTGGTGAGGATATTACACTATTACTTCCAATGTTTTATATCAGATTAATTATATGTACTATGGCCTAAATGTACCCCTTCCCCAAAACATATCCATCACAGTATCAGTATATGCGCAGTAGATAAAAAGAAAACATGTTAAGGCCGATTTATAAGCCTTTATATCTAGTAAGGACTAGCTAAATGTCCTCACTAATCTGTCGTCATGATATTTCACTATATAAGTGAATACATTGAGCTCTTATAAGTTTAAACCAGTACTAAAACTATGCTAGCAACTAAACATGCTTAAAAAAACAATCAAACATGCTAGCTTGTTTGCAACTTGTCATAAAACGCTAGAAATGTGTTAACAACATGTTAAATCTTGGTAAAACCATGTTAGAATGTTAGCAGTGTGATAAAGGATGAACTTTCTAAAACATAAACATGCTAGTAGCGTGTTAAAAATGTTATATAGCTTAGTTATAAAACATGACAAGCAATTTCCTAGCAAACGCACTAACATAGCTAGTTAGAACTAGTTTAATGTCCTCATAAAACGTGTCCTCATAAAACATGACAAGCAATTTCCTAGCAAATGCGTTAACAACTTGTCATAGCCTATATGCTAGAAACTTTCTGATGTTTTATTAAATTGTCAAAACATGCTAGCAACTGTTAAAAATACCAACATTAGTATGTCAACATGTTGTATCATATATTAAACATGATTAGGAACATTAGCAACTTGTCATAGAATGCTAGCAAAAGGCTAATCCGTTCTAAATCTGTTAGCAGCTAGTCAAAACATGAAGCAAGTAATGTGCTAAAACATGCTAAAACATACAGTAAACAACATGTAAAATTAAAATATGGTTAAAAGCTGTTAGCAATTTTCTACAACAATAACAGCATACAAAAAAATAGATGCTTAAATTTTAGCAGTGCTAAAACATGGTAAAAACACAATAGCAACATAGCCTACCACATAAAATACTGTAGTAATGTATAGCAAATACTACATGTTTTTGAACCATACTATAGTAAAGTGTATTATACTATATATATTTTTTTTACTTTGTTAATGCATAACATTCTACAGCATACTGTAATATTAACTGTAGTTAATACTGATAAACTGTATTAAAATATACTATATGTATTAAAATATACTATAATAAATATTATAGTATACTTCACTTTTTACTACAGTAAACTGTGGTGTATTATAGGATAATATACCCTATATTTGTGAAAACGACAGTGTTGGGTAATTTGTTTATAATACTATAGTTGTTGTATTACCATAGCAACTGTAGAATTACCACAACAGATTCATTCAAGTACTTTACTATAGTATGGCTCAGAAATACTACAGTATTTACCATAAAATGCTATAGTATGTTTTCATCTAGCTTTTCAGATAATCTTTAAACTTTAAAACTGCCCGAAGCCAACACCAGAAGGCCGAAGTTTACTTTTCAAGCAACACCGAATTAATTTGCGCGGTAATATTCATCAGGCTCATGGTGTGAGAATGAACTCTGACTCCTGTCCCGGTGCATGTCCCTTTCCGAATCAATGAATCGCTCCGACAAATCACATGGGGTTATTACCACAGCTCAGGACCGGCTTCAGAAGTCATCTGAATTACACACCAAATTAGCCCATTGAAAATGAATGCCCTCCCACTGTGTGCTGCAGTGTAAGTAGATTAATGTTGCATTGGCTGTGTAAATGGCTTTGGCTCCTACAGCACTGATGTAAGGTGTTTCTTTCTTCATCCCCCGCCACGTTGACCTTCTAATCAGTTATTAACAAAAGATGCATTGGATTCAGCTTTGGCTTTGGGCTCTCAGGCAGGGTTTAGTTCATTGAGGCGCTGTGTTTTTATTCCAATCACTATTATGTGTCTAAAATAACGTTCTTCAAATGTAGGCCATGTGATGATTGACTTGTATAGATGGCCATTCAAGCTTAGTCATGTATTCAAGGAATGTTTTAGCTGTTGTAGTCAGTGTGCGAATTATACATTGACTCTAAAAAAAATAAGGTCAAGAATCTTGGTGTTATTCTGGAGTCTGATGTGAGTTTCAGTAGTCATGTCAAAGCAGTAACAAAATCCGCATACTATCATCTCAAAAACATTGCAAGAATTAGATGCTTTGTTTCCAGAGAGGACTTAGAGAAACTTGTTCATGCTTTTATCACCACCAGGGTGGATTACTGTAATGGACTCCTCACTGGCCTTCCAAAAAAGACAGTCAGACAGTTGCAGCTCATTCAGAACGCTGCTGCCAGGATTCTGACCAGAACCAGAAAATCAGAGCACATCACACCTGTCCTCAGGTTTTTACACTGGCTCCCAGTTACATTCAGAATAGATTTTAAAGTATTATTACTTGTCTATAAATCGCTAAATGGCCTAGGACCTCAATACATTACAGATATGCTCACTGAATACAGACCTAACAGATCACTCAGATCTTTAGGATCAAGTAAATTAGAAATTCCAAGAGTTCAGTCAAAGCAGGGTGAATCCGCCTTCAGCTACTGCGCCCTCCGCTGCTGAAATCAGCTTAAGAAATGATCAGATGTGCTCCAACATTAGGCACATTCAAATCAAGACTGAAAACGCATTTGTTTAGCTGTGCCTTTACTGAATGAGCACTGTGCTACCTTTGACAGATCGCACTTATATCATGTTATATCATGTTAGTTTGTGTAATACATAAGCATGCTTAGTAAGCCAAATTCACATTTCATCTCATTTATTAATCAAACGCATTAAGTTTTCAGTGTTTTGAGGAAAGATTTGTGTATACTGACATACAGTAAGCTCTGATTGTCTATTTCAGCAGATGTGTGATTTTCAAAGACGACCTATTTTTGATGTAAAAACAAAGAACATCTCCTACTTTGGAGTCATTTCAGAGGTCACACTTATTTTCTTTAGCTTTTTATCATGTGTTGGGAGTTTATGTATTTTGGCTCCTTGCTTGTTTGCATATATATCATGTACAGCACTTTGGTACCAATTGTGGTTGGTTGAAAGTGCTCTAGAAATAAAATTGAGTTGAGAGAGTTGAGTAAAACAAATGGTGACAAGTTTGCCTTCACCAATTAATGGATGACCGCTATAGATTGCACTTATTATTTGACTGTTTATCTTTAGTGTGCGAGCATAGATGTCTTAAAATACAAAGTGTGTCAAATTTTACATTACTTTTAGGCTATATGTAGATATAAACATAATTTTTTACAAGAAAGGTGTCTTGTGAACACTTACGGTGTTTATCAGTGCTCTAGATCTGCTGAATGAACAATTTCCTGCATAGACTGCTTTGAGAAATTATGCAATCACAAGGGGTGGTCAAAAATTTATTAAAAATAATAAATTATAGGGGTGGTCAAATGTATATTTAAATTATCTATTATTTTAATTATTAATATTATTTAAGATACAGATCAGAGCAAACTGTTTGTCACTATTTAATGATCTGACCCCCCCACACGTTTTATTTTGATGTCTTGTTTAGTGTGGATCAAGCAGTAATAAGAGTGGTCGAACCCCCCCTGTAATTCGCATTCTGGTTGTAGTATACGGTTTGGTGGTTCTCAGTTTATTTGAGGCTTTATCTTTGTGTTTCAGGCCTTGCTGTGTCTAAGGAGAGGCAGAAGTCTCACAAGTTTCTGTGTCTGCGGGTTGGCAAGGCCATGAAGAAGACATTTGTGTCCAACGCCAGCGCCTCCATGCAGCAGTACGCACAGCGAGACCGCAAGCATGAATACTGGTTCGCCGTTCCCCAAGAGAGGTGAGAGTTAAACGTTGGTCCCACACATTTTTGCATCTGTTGTTTTTTTATAGTTTTGGATTAATTATTTAATTGAATAATTAATTTATTAGATCCCCCACCACCACCATGTTTAAAATTAGTAAGTTTATATTTACTATTTGTATGTTTGTTACTATTAGATCATTTTTATGTTATTTTTACTGTTAGTACTGTTATTACTAGTATACTTAACAGTATTTACTGTATATATATTTTTTATTAGGTTAGAGGTATGCATAAGGACATATCCTTTAATTACTACCATATTGTTATATTTAAAAAAACTATTTCAATTTAATAATAATAACAATAATAATAACAACAAAAATATAATTTTTTTTATTTATTCATTTATTTATTCCAAATTGGATTTTTGTTTAAATTGGGTAATTTTTTGTTTTTATTGTATTAAAAAATATAGTTTGTCCTGTTTTGTTTAGGGTTTCTTTTTTTGCACAGCAGTGTATAAACAGCAATCTGACTCATTATTATTATTATTATTATTATTATTATTATTATTATTATTAATTTGAAATGTGACGTATTGATGTTGAAATATTGAAGCCATGTAAGGATGTAAGTTTAGCACAATGAATTGAATCAGTGCTTTCTTTTTGTTTTATCTCTGTAGCTAGATCATGGTAACAACAAATCAATCGTGGTTTTGCAACACCAACCACAGTTTAATCATAGTATATGCAGTTATTCAAATGCAAATCAATACGCCAAAAAAACATGGTTACAAAATTTTCAGTATAAAAAAACATTAATTTTCATAAGCATGAGCAGGGATGGGCAAAAATACATTGAAATGTATTTTAAAATAAAATAACAAATACATCAATTTTAAGTGTATCAAAATAAACTGCAAAATACAGCAGCCACAACAAGTATCAAAATAAAATACTGTATTTTTAAATACTACAAAATACTTTTAAAATGGAGCATGAAATTTCTTCACAAACCTTCCATCAATAGGCCTATTGGATCAATCCCCTCACCATTAAACTGACTAGTGAAGTAAACAATGTTTGATAGCAACAACTTTTCTCTGCCACTTTATTCACTTATAGGGGAAGATGTGGCCTAATGGTTAGTGAGTTGGACTTGTAAACCAATGGTAACTTGTGTTTCTCTTTGAGTTACAAATTACAATCCATCCATTATTTGTACTGTATACTCATTCTCCCAAGATTCTTTCAGTTCTTCTGTAACTGGAATATTGTTGGTTTACCCTCTTAAAAAACACCAGTACACCATATTTAGGTGTTTTATATTTATAAAGTTCCTCTGCATGTCCAGCTGCAGCACTGAGACTGATGATGTTCTGAAGGCTTTTTTATCTTGTTCTTCAGGACTGAGATTTTATTCCATTCAATTTCTTAAGCAAAGATGCTGAATTGTACACTATACAGCCATTATATATTTATAGTCTGGGCCTTGCTCCGTAGCTATTTTCAATGGTTGTTGACTCGCTCCTGAGTATACCCTCACCATTTGTCTGTTACTTACTTTAAGCATAATTTCCATCCATATTCCTAGCATTAACCACCTTCTTAAAAATAAATAAATTTTCTATTCTGATCTCAAGCTTAGGCAAATAACTGAGAAAGCACCAATCAGAGACCTCATTGTTATGATGTCATCATATACTGTAGACTTTTTGCAAAGTATTTTACAGTATTTTGAAACCACAAAAATACATGGCACTAAAGTAATTTGATATAAACCCTATCCAGCGCAAGTGCTCGGTGTTCTTCATCCCATTGGAGCTCTTTCTGTCTGTTATCACTGTATGAAATGAGTCACACATATATTTTAAGAAACACTCTGAATGAAAGAGTCAGAATAGATGAGCTTTGACACGGTCTGTGTTGAGTGGTGTAGTGTTGAACCGTGTCTGTGGCCCGAACTGCTGTCTGCTGTAGTCAGAGAGACGCGGCCCAGCCTGACTATATGACCTAGTTGGTTGGCGACCCGGAAGATCAGTGTAAAGTATCATGACAATACTGGGTGAACAGAGGCCGAGAGACAAGGCTTTGAAGCTCACTCTGCCTGTCAGCCGCTTGCCACATCCCGATACAAGTCATACTGTGTTTTACTCTGCTCTGCCTGTTTAAAAGAGCAAACAAACACTGCTGCATAAACTACCATTCAAACGTTTTTCCGTTCAGAAATCAAAATTTGCTATGGTTATTTTGCTAGGACTTATTGTTACTCTTTATGTAAAGTATTAATCCCTGCAAGTTAATTCAATGAAAATAAAGGTTTGTTTTGGTGATCTTCAATCAAAGTCTGAGCATTTGCTTATGCGTTTGGTGTGGCGGATTTTCTCTGTTGATGTTAGTTTGATGGATTCAGCCACAATATTCTTAGCCATGCCCCTCTTACCGTTAGTTTGCTATGAGGAAATGATGTGCAAAAGAAAGCCCTGCCCCCTACTCAATATTCTGTTTTAGTTGGAAGTGCATCAACATACTGAAATAAAAGTCTCAGCAACTGTAAAGAAGACCTTAATTTTTTTTTATCAACAAATTGGTCAAAAGTTACAGCAAAGTTAAATTTTAGATGAATGCATCAAATAATCCTAAAATAATAATAATTAAAATGTAAAAATATTTATTTTTGTTTTTTATGTTTTTATGATTTTATGTTTCATTATTCATATTTATTCATAATAAGAAATGTTTCTTAAGCAGCAGGACAGATTTGTACAATCACGGAATAAATTGGGCATCAAGTGGGGCGTCACGGTGGCGCAGTGGGTAGCACGATCACCTCACAGCAAGAAGGTCGCTGGTTCGAGTCCCGACTGGGTCAGTTGGCATTTCTGTGTGCATGTTCTCCCCGTGTTCGCATGGGTTTCCTCCGGGTCCTCCGGTTTCAGTGAATGCGGTACAGGTGAATTGAATAATCTAAATTGGCCGTAGAGTGTGAATGCAAGAGTGTATGGATGTTTCCCAGTGTTGGCGGTTCATTCCGCTGTGGCGACCCCTGATGAATAAAGGGACTAAGCCGAAAAGAAAATGAATGAATAAAGAAGTGATTTAGTAAGAATATTTCACAGTATTACTGTTTACATTTTATTCAGCCTTAGTTGACTTTCAAAAAAAACGTATTTATCCTTTTTTATTTTAGTTTGCATTACAGATAACCTTATTTTTGTATATTAATGCAAGGGGGATTTTACAGTTTAGTTTAGTTTGATAGTGATATTATTGAATAAATAATATAATAAATTATTAAAATGAATAATAGTCATGAGTGAAAAATATTATTATTAATATTATTATTATATAATTTATTTATATAATTTATTCATTCATTCATTTTCCTTCGGCTTAGACCCTTTATTTTATCAGGGGTCGCCACAGCGGAATGAACCGCCAACTTAACCAGCATGTGTTTTACACAGCGGATGCTGTTCCAGCTGCAACCCAGTACTATGAAACACCCATACACTCTCACATTCATACATGCACTTATACACTATGGCCAATTTAGTTTATTCAATTCCCCTATAGCGCATGTCTTTGGACTGTGGGGGAAACCGGAGCACCCGGAGGAAACCCACGCCAACACGGGGAGAACATGCAAACTCCACACAGAAACGCCAACTGGCCAGGCTGGGACTCGAACCAGTGACCTTCTTGCTGTAAGGTAACAGTGCTAACCACTGAGCCACTGTGCCGCCATTTATATTATTATTATATAAAAATATAAATTTAAGGTAGATGTTCTTTCCTAGTTTTCCTTGCCTGTTTTTAATGAAATAATGACAGTTTCAAATAAATAACTAAATAATATATTTTTTTTTTGATTGATTGATTGGTTTAATAAACATATTCCAAAACAGAAACTGCCTAATAATGCTTTGCAGAGCACTTTAATCACACTTCATGTTGTTTTATGAAATATTTGGGATATTTGAATCATTCTTAAGCTACTAATATTGTGCTTTATTTAACATCCAATTTTTACCCATTAGACAGAATTGGTCAGATTTCCCTATGAACTTCAGAATGAAAGTATGAACCAATAAGCAATGAATAAAAAATGACATCAATTTGTCATCATTTCTCCAGGTCAGACCACCTGTACGTGTTCTTCATCCAGTGGAGCCCGGATGTGTTTGGAGACGGACTAGGAAGCATCAGTCGTGACCCAGGCTTCATCGTGGTGAAGAAAATCGAGGAGTCTGAGGCAAACGAGGAGCAACAACCTGAGGAAAACTCCGAGAAGGAGTGGGAGGTACGGCCCATGCAGCTCACACGTTTGCAATATACTTTCTATCCTTGTGTCTGTATTCTCTGTGTTGATATGCACTGTAATTGACATGCACTGTATTCAGATTGTTTCTCTTATTATTGTATTTGCACCTGTCTTTGTGCCTTTATTGTCTGATTCTATGTTCCAGGTCTCTGGAAGTGTCTTTTATTGTGTTCCCCTGCACTTCATACACCAGTCACTATATATGTTGCCAGATCTCCTTCCTAAATGTTTCACAGACCTGTTGTTTTTTTTTGCACTTGGTCAATAAGAACAAGATGCATCTTTCAGTGTGAGCTTGCAGATGGTGTTTTGCATGATTGTTGCAATTGTTTTTTTTATTTTATGTATTTTTTAAAGAACGAGGCACATGTATGCAGTTTTACGCATTCATGAATCCCTCAGTCGTGTCTAAAAAGGCATGGTTTCTCTTAATTATGTCATGCCTCAATGAGATACAAGTAAATCATGCCTATTAGTGTCCTTATGCGTGTTGTGTCCTTTATAAAGCTCCGTTTGGTTGTTTTAATGATTGTATAGTAGGAAACTTTACCACCTGATATTTCCCCGCATGTTATTGTGTTCCGGTTGCCGTATTGAAACTAATCTGTGGCACTGAGAAACCGATACTTTGTCCGTGGTGGCATTTAAATTTGACTTTGAATTAATGATGTAGGGAACAAAATAGACTGATTTGTTATTCTGGAACTGAAGGATCTCTGCAAAGCCACATGATCTTTTAATATGAATTAGTAAAATTAACTGTCTCTGATCTGAGCCGTGAACTAAACTCAACCCTCGGGATACTCGGGACAGGAGGTCAGTTGTAACACTAAACAAACAAAGTGATGACACTTAGTTAACACATGCTCCAGTCTGGTTACTCTTAAGTGCAATTGCTTCAATTTTGTGGGAAATTTTCCTACATGAAAGTAGCATTTTAGATGTGCTGTATTTATATTTATAGCGGTTTGGGGCAGGGATGAACATTCGCTCATTAAAATATCTACTTGCTTCATTAAAAAAGACCAAGCTAGGATGGGATACACAAATTTAGGAAAATGTGTTGCATGTATTTTTGGTACATTAGAATGGGTCATGTTTACTTTTCTGTGCGTAAACAGTGACAGTAATACACTTTTATCATGATTTACAGAAGACACTCACTAAAATGTCATTCATTTAATATTAATTTATAAACAAAAAAAAAATCTTGTCAGTCATATTTACAACAATAATTTTATGATATATATTTACATCAACATTTAACCCCCCTCTAATACTAATTATTTGTCTTTTTATATTTTTGTTTTTTGTGTGATCACTTATTATTTTATATATTTTATGTGGGGTATGTTTACTTGTTACGATAAATGACGATGGAGCAATATTTTACCTAAATTTTGACATTTTATTTTCACAAAAGTTATTTAAAATATTGGACACTTACAGTTGAAGTCAAAATGATTAGCCCTCCTGTGAATTTTTATTTCTTTTTCAAATATTCCCCAAATTATGTTTAACAGAGCAAGGGATTTTTCACAGTATTTCCTATAATATTTTTTCTTCTGGAGAAAGTCTTATTTGTTTTATTTTGGCTAGAATAAAAGCAGTTTTAAATTTTTTTTTAACCATTTTAAGGCCAATACTATTAGCCCCCTTAAGCAATATTTTTTTCAATTGTCTACAGAACAAAGCACTGCTATACAATCAGGGATGGGCAAAATGTATTTTAAATTAAAACACCAAATACATCAATTTTACATGTATCAAAATAAACTACAAAATACAGCAGCCACAAGTATCAAAATAAAATACTGTATTTTGTATTTTGAAAATACTACAAAATACATTTACGTGGGAGTATAACATTTCTTTGCAAACCTTCTATCAGTAGGCATATTCGATCAATCCCTTCACCATTAAACTGACTTAGTGAAGTAAACAGTGTTTGATAACAACAGCTTTTTTCTGAGCAAGTTTAAGTCAGCCACCGTAGGACTTGTTTTTATGTTGTTGGTCTTATTTTCTTATTTTCTTAGACTTGCCTAATAACCCTAACTTGCCTAATTAACCTAGTTAAGCCTTTAAATTGCCCTTTAAGCTGAACACTAGTATCTTTAAAAAAATCTAGTAAAATATTATGTAGTGTCATCATGGAGAAGATAAAAGAAATGTTATTAGAAATTAGTTATTAAAATTATTATGTTTAGAAATGTGTTGAAAAAATGTTCTCTTCGTTAAACAGAAATTGGGGAAAAGGAGGGCTAATAATTCTGACTTCAACTATGTTTTAAGTGCTTGTTCATTTATTTAGATGGACACCCAAATGGGGTGTATTTATTATTACTTTTTTAAATATATTTTTTTGGACTAGCATTTGAATAGCTTTCTGGCTGGTCTACTGGAGTTAATACTTATGGTATTATATTGCCTTATGTTTGCAAATTTCTTGTTTCCAAAAACATAGTGAGCAGCATTCATACAGAACATTGTGGGCATCATGCCCAAATATGCTGTTTGGTTGGGTCTTATTTAGTGTCCAGTGTAAGTGAAATTCGAAACAGCCAGACTGTTTCAGTTATTCTCAAACAGCCTTGGTTTAATGATAAGGGGTCTGAATACATGCATGTTTAGTCCAGACACGTGTTTAGTCCAAGAACGTGGCTAATTAACGAGCCAGTCATTGACAACCTAATTTTTTTAATAGTGTCCGTTTGGCTTTCTCGCCGTTATACCATAAACCATCATTTGACTCATATCCAAGGATTGTTGACTAAAAATATTTAGAGGTCGAGTTTATGTGCGAGTGTCACTTTAAAAGCGCTGAAGTCTTCCTTACGGGAGGCGGGTGTATTTCACCAGAGCCAATCAGAGACCGAATTCTTCCGTTTGGCGCAATGTCATTGGCTCCTAGAGGTGTCCGTCATTTTCATGTCGTCGTGTTTATGTCTGAATATGGCATGGTGTCGGTCGGCGGAAGGAAGGCTGAATGTGACAGACAGTGATCATGTTCTCCAAGCGGGTGAAGGAAGGAAAACCACTGACTCCTAAGTACACTTATGTATGTAAAAACAAGTGTGTTGTTTGAAAGCGTTTGCTGAAGCGTGGTGATGTTTAAACGGGCTGATTAATTATTTGCGTATCATGTCTGGCTGTGTTGATTGACGCGGGCTGTCGGATGGGTTTGTGTTGTTGCTTTTGAAGTTAACCTGTATAAAAGTGAAATATGAGAGTGTGTGTGTTTATGTTCGATCTGTGATGCTCGAGTGTGTGAATCAGTGGACGTCTCACCTGAGACGAGATGCATTTTTTATGAATGCTCTCTAGTTTACCTTCCTCCTGGTACATTATTGAGGGCTGTAAAGTGGCAACTTATCGGTTAAAACTTTTATTTACCGTCTTGGAATAACAGAATGACCGCTGCCTTGGTTATTTTTTACTTTTACTGTCAGTTATATTACTATTGTAAGGCAGTGTGTTGAAGCCTTGCAGGACTTTACAGCGAAAGTTCACGATAAAGGAAGCTGTCGTCATGTTTTCTCCGTGATGACATTTCAAATTCCAAACCCGTATGACAGATTTTTTTTCCATGAGACATTTTTAAAATGACTTTTTATGTAAGGGTGATTTTTATCTGAAACTGTTGTCCTTGTTGGTTCATATAAGAAAGTCAATTGCTTTAAAGGCAAAACAGAATTAATGCATCCTCCTTTTATCTTTCTTTAATTACGGGACATTCTACCAGAAACGTACATTACCTGTCCCTGAAATAAAAACATAAATACAGTCAATAAAAAGTATTTCATCCCAAACAATTTCTGAAATCGACTGATGGTTGATTTCTGTGAGTTGTTCTGTAATGGAATATGTCATTCATTTGGTTCTCAGATTTTTGTTCTTTATTTAAAAACACTTTACAAATGTAAAAACCCTGTCATTGTCCTTGTCCTCAGCCCAATTGAACCCACAGCTTTAATAGTTTTGTTATGCTAAAAACATTAGAAATTATTTAGAAAAAAAAACAAAGCTTCATAAATAGCAAGTTTAAGTTGTTATCATTCACATCAATCGATGAAAAACATGAAATTATAAATAAATTTGACCAAAAAAAAATACTATTTTACAATTGTCCTCATGATTCTGTCAGTCCTGTCACATTTGCATTAAATTTAACATAAAATGCGTGCAATACACCTTTAAGGATATAACTCAGAGGAAGTGACATCATTTGATGTAGGAGAAGCTGACAATTATCAAGGATGCTTTCTATCATTGAATTATATGATTATATGCTTGTTTTTGTATAATTTTTTTTTAAGGAGGACAAGCTTAAAGGTCAGGCCGTCACATTTTTTGTAAGTTAAAGGGCACCTAGTTTACCCCTTTTTCCAGATTTAATATAAGTCTTTTGTGCCTCCAGAATGTGTCTGTAAAGTTTTAGCTCAAAACACCCATCACATTATTTATTATACCTTTCAGAAGTTTGTCATTTTTAGCTCTTAGCATCTTGTAGCTGTTTTGGTGGACTGTGCCTTTAATGCTAGTCCTCCCCGCCCACCGTTCCCACATGCCTGTCAGTGTGCCTCAATCTCCGCCCTCGGCTGCCTCAGATAACAGACAGACATGAAGGAAGCAGATCTCACGTAACATTTGTGAGAAATATTACAGTAAGAACTTTCCCAATGATTATTTGATGTATTTATTTATTTATTATATGAGTCACACACAATGTCGTTACAAAGTTCACGCACACACACACAGACACACACACACAGACAGCGCACGCGTTTAGCTTTGCACTGTTTTTGCAAAATGTGACAGGATACACATTAATTTACACTGTTGTATGGATATCCGTTATGTTAATGTACAAAATAAACCTGATTTAACGTCCACAACCCGGGATTGAAGCATCTTCTATTATAATTGTACTGACACGCGGCTGTGGTGATAAAGTAAAGCTGAAGTAAATCGCTATAATTCATTACAAACATACACTGTTTTAAAAACGTGTTAAACTTCTAAAACTCACTCTTGATCACATTTGATGATGATTAATGATCACAGCGAGCTGAACAGATCTTTTATTCCCGGTTTCTTTGTGCGCGTCCTGTCTTGTTGATATGATTATACGCGTTACTACGGAGACATGTTAATACGCAGCTGTCAATCAATTCGGTGGGCGGGGAAACCGCACTCCTACGTCACGTTGCGGTGGGCCTCAAAATGGGAGGGATTTGGATGCTATTTTAACGTCAGGAAATTAAAAAAAAGAGACTTATTGTGTTTATATCACCCCAATATGACTGTGGACACACTATACCTACACGCAGTTCTGTCCAAACAGCTTTAAAAAGATGATTTTCATCATAGGTGCCCTTTAAAATATACGTTTCTGGTAGAATGTCCCTTATACTGTATTAATTCAATGCCACAAGAACAAGAGGTATTAGATATTCAAATAATTTAACTGTAGCTAAAAGATGCTTTGCCTGTTCTAAAATATTTACCTATAATTTGTGAAAGTCACTTATGAAATGAGAAATTTTGGTCTACATCAATACATTATGTATATGATACTTTCCTAATACCATAAACAAATATATAATAATATGTTGTCTTTTACAATTCAAGTGTTCATTTACAGTATAAAAAAAGCATATCAAATAAACAAATCTCTATCATGCACTTAATTTTTTTAACTAAATTAACATCTCCTGATGAGGTCTAACGACTTTGCAGGAAAATGAATATTCACAGCATTAAATTTAATCTCATAGCCTTGGCTAAGGTCCAGAGTTCATTCAAGATAGTCTGGAGTACAAGCTTTTTGACTCTCAAAGTGGCAGTTGCCATTTATATGCATTTAATGAATCTAAAGACCACAATTTCATCTAAAAATCTTCTAAATTGTTGTGCAGAATTAAAAGCAATCTTTGTATTCCAATGATTTTTCCATTCATGTTTTAGATCAGCTATCTCTTTAACCTTCACTCTGAAGATAGACGTACAGGTTTGGCAGAAACCTTAGCATGTATAAATAATAACAAGAGGTTAACTTCTGGTGAAAGAATCTTTCCATGAGCTAGCACAGTAGCTGATATGGTAATGTGCTATCATATGAGTAACATGCTTAATAGGTTTGGCAACCTACAAGCTGTTATAATATGTGTGACAGATCAGGATTGACAATCACACAAGAATAAACTAAAGGCATTTCTTGCTTAGTGGCAGGGCTGCACAATATATTGCAAAGGTATCATTATCGCGATAATAGTACATTTTAGTAAATAGTATTTTATGCATTGGTTATTTATCTGAATTTGACCAATCAGATTAGACCTGGGTGATATGGCAAAAATGCAATCTCAGTAATTATTTTTCATATTAAACGATAACGATATATATTTCGATATAAGTTTATGGTTCCAGATTTAAAAGAGTACCCCAACAATGACTGAAGCCACAAAAATTAGAGGGTCCATCAAATGGCATAACATATATTTTCGGATGATAAATTTTTGGTGACTAAAAATTCGGTACACCTCTGATATCAACACACTTTTAGATTCCCATTGTTGCAAGTTTCTGCTGTGTGATTGAATCAATACTTAGAACTCTTAGATCAATATTGAGTTAAAAAAAAAAATACAGAGCTTATCATTGTTATTGACATAAATTTTATTGCGATTCGATATAATATCGTTTATCGGCCCAGCTCTAAATCAGATGTAGCCTTACTATCTCTATCCCCACCTACATAATAGTTCTGCTACTGGCTAGAGCGGCCCAAAGGTGAACCCAGAGCTGAAAATAAATATTAATGTCGGGAATCAAGACAAGAGAAGCAAATGACAACAGGCAATCAGAGTCAGAACATCTGCTGGGGTTTTCGCTCATTCATAGTGTTTTAAAGACTAAATGTTTACACACTTAATTCGACCTGAAAAATATCTTTTACCTTTTTATTTTAAAAAATTTAACATTTATTTTATTTTAAATCATTAATAAGTAAATTATTTAAAAACATAGCTGATAAAAATAGCATTTTTCTAGGGAAATGTTAAATTGTAAGAAATATTATCGCAATACTCAACAACAATATCGCATATTTTCCCAGTATCGAGCAGCCCTACTTAGTGGTGTGTTTGGTTTTTGTTATAGAGGTTTCTGATCAAATATGCTTCATTTGGATGATTTTGAGCTTGAGGATGAGTTAATAATGATGGAATATTTCATATTTGAAGTGGGCATAATATATTGTGTCATTTCTGTGTCTCTGCTTAGTTATTTTGAATGTGGTTTTTCAGACCTTCATGCAAAGCAATTCTCACAATCATGCAAAACACTAGCTGTGGCTGTATTGTCTGCTCACATCTGTACTGTAGTTTGACATATATGATCTAGATTTTCAATCTTACACTCATCTCTTCCATATCCCATAATGACGATCCATCCTGACCCCAATTTGTAGTCTTTAGCAGCTAACTTCTTGTTTTAAAACAGTCCCAAAGTGCACATTCTTGTCCATATTTTTTGGCCTCATCCTGTCGTCCTGCTCAGCGGTGTGGTTGTGTCCCTTTTCTCTGGAGCAGGTAGTGTCATGGACTGAGTATCACCGCCGGATCGATGCGTTAAACAGTGAAGATCTGCGCTCCCTATGCAAACGCCTCCAGGTGCACAAAATCTGTAGAAACCTGCAGATGTACAACTAGGTTTTGTAGATTGCTGCGGACAGCAAGTTAGTGCTTGACACAAAAATGTTTGTGCAGAAAATTCCAGAATTTCCTAGCAAAGTCCTTAACGTGGTTTTGCAATTTTTTTAGAAGTACTACTGTGCTTTTCTGTGCAAAAAAACCCCTAGTTGTCCTTAAAGGAATTAGAGTTATTTATTTTTATGCATAAATTAGCTACTTTATGATCTTCTGCATTTAATTTATGGAAATTTCTAAGTACTTAGAAAGCAGAAACTAAATGAAATGAGGAATTTTCTGGATGCCATGCTTGGGAAATGGGTTGTATTTCCATGTCTAGAAGGTTCTGAGGTTCAGGTGTTTGGGTCGAGACCTGCACTGACTGCTGCTGGGTTATTTGTTGTAAACAATTGATGTAACTGAAGCACGGCTGGTGTAACCTGAGTGTGTTTGGGCCACTAGAGGGAATGTTAACTGTCTGTGGCACTGCATTGTAAAATAACACCACTAGTCTGGATGTAATGGGCTTTAGAGAAGTGCTTCTCAACTGGTTATGCTTCAGGAGCCAGATTTCAAGTGCCGATCCAACACTGCACCAGAATTGATTTTAAAAGTGAACTCTCCTCACATTATATTTATGCATTTTGCAGACTTTTTTTTTTTTATCCAAAGCAACTTCAAGGTATCGCTTACAGTATATTTTTAATGCCTTTTCTGGCAATTAACCCAATAAGTCTCAAATTAATAAATGAACTGCATAAATATAATGATATCAGGGTTTGTGTTTTAAAACTCTATTCTTATTTATTTATTTTTTTAATTTGTCAATTCAGCGATTCAATTTTTATGGCAATAAAATATCCTAAATGAGACAAGAAGGGTCCTAAATGTCTAAAAATGTTGCATCCACTTCGAAACGATCCTTCTCAGTATTTTTGTTTTCCAATACAAATATTAGTCCTACGTTATATTGTGGCCCTAATTACTATGTACTTACATTTTAAATTTATTATTTGGTACAGTGTACTTATTATGAACATACATGTATTTACATTATACTTGTATTTTAATTATCTTTTTTAATTTAATTATCTACATGTAATTATGTCTTTTAAGCGTTTTCTGCCCTTACACGTTAACCCAACCTTAAACTTACCCAGACCACCAAACATATCTAAACTTTACCCTATCCCATCTCAATATCACCATAAGTGTGGAGCAATACAACTATGAACACAATAAGTACAATGTAGTTTATTTAAGTACAATGCACTTAATTTAAAGTGGGGATTAAATTTTTATAAGCATCCTTAAATAAATATTCATGTACTTGAGATCCAAAATAAAGAAGTTACGTCTTATTTTATGGAAAGAATATGAGAGAATATGAAATTTACTTTTCCATTTTAAGTGATTGATTTGCAGATATTTGTTCTTGTTTTAAATTCACTTCATTTTGAACAATTTAACAGCAAGCAAGACTCTTTACCTAAATTCATTTGAATTGTTTAATCAACCTCTATATTTTTTTTAATCAACATTACTGAAGTAGAATGCTTTTTGTAGAGTACTTTTTCTCTTCTTTTTTGTAAAATGAATTAAAAGGAAAGGAGATTAAAGTGTTAGTAACTCAAATCATTGTGTCCTCATTATGTCTAAAGAACATATTGATGTTCTCTTCAAATTATTCATTAAATTTAAATTAAAATAAACCTTTATAAAACCTACAGAAACTCTTCTTAATTATTAACATAACCCGGTGAATAGGAAAACTGACGATTTCCACTGGTTGAGAAGCACTTATTTTAGGAAATAATGCACAGCACATCTTTTATGAAAACAATATGCCATATTCTCTAGCCAAATAAGTTTCAGGTTAGTATGCTCTTTAGGTCAGTTCAGCTGGAAATAGCAACTCCATACTGAGGTTGAGTTTGTGTGTTAAGTCTATCAGGCCTTTTCCAACAGATGTTTAAATACCGAAGTGTTTAGAGATCGTTTCAGAGCAGATGTTCACTTAAAAATATAATTCTATCTTTAACATCAATGGAACCGTTACATTGCACAAAAAAGGGTTCTTTGTATTTAAAAAATATTAGTCACACTAAGACAAAAAGTGGTAACACTTTACAATAAGGTTTCATTAGTTAATGTCAATTAATGTATTTACTGGACTAACATGAGCAAACGATGAACTATACGTTTATTACAGTGTTTATTTATTTGAAAATACAGTCCTTCATTGTTAGTTCTTAGTTCAGTGGCATTAACTAATGTTAACAAGCACAATTTTGGATTTTAATAATGCATAAGTAAATATTTACATTAAAAGTTACTCCAATATACAAACATTGTACAAGTGATGGTTATTCCTAATTCATGTTAAGTAAATACATTAACCATATAACTATATTCTAAACCGTGACCGAAAAGAAAAAAAGTTTATTTTAAGAACTGTTCAGTTAAAAGTTTCCTAAAGAACCGAATATGGTCCTTCTATGGCATCAGTGCAAAATCATCCTTTTAGAACCATTATTTTTAATAGTGTTACAGTGGCATGATGCAGAATGTCACTTGATGTTTTGTCACTAATGGCGTTTTCTGTCTTTAGATCACCACAAAGGAGGATGTGAACTCCAAACATGGCACATCCATCACCGCCAGCCTGGAGCCGGAGACTTTCAAGCCCAACCTGAACGAACCCAGTGACCTTCTGGAGGCCGAGCAGATTGAGAAGGTAAGGACATGGAGAAAGAAATCTGCCTTACAGTGTTTAATCGATCCACTGCTTCAAAAATAGGCATCCTTCCCACTGTTCACCAGCTATTGATCCTCGACCGGAGGACAGTGGAAGACATGTTAACAGACGTTTATTCACGCTCGTCATTTATGGCCAAGGGCACAGGACTCTTTTTTTCACTGGATGTTTTCAACAAGTGCAGTCTAATTCATGAACGAATGACTCATTTGAGTTGGTTCATTTAAATGAATCATTAAACAAGGAATTAAGTCAATTTATAACTATAATATAGTACTATAGTGTTTTGAAACTAAATGAGGTTTATAAATTTTCCTTTGCAACTGACTGAAATATCTTGGATTACTAAAATATTTAATAAATTATAAGAATGTTTTGAAACCATCCAAAATTAAAATGAATTTATTTGAATGGTATTTATGAAAAGTAAATGATATAAATATTTCATTCATTCATTTTCTTTTCGGCTTAGTCCTTTTATTAATCTGGGGTCGCCACAGCGGAATGAACCGCCAACTTATCCAGCATATGTTTTACGCAGCGGATGCCCTTCCAGCTGCAACCCATCACTGGGAAACACCCATACATTCTCATTCACACACATACACTACGGACAGTTTAGCTTACCCAATTCACCTCTACCGCATGTCTTTGGACTTGTGGGGGAAACCAGAGCACCCGGAGGAAACCCACGCGAACACGGGGAGAAATGCCAACTGGCCCAGCCGAGGCTCGAACCAGCGACCTTCTTGCTGTGAAGCGAGAGCGCTACCCACTGCACCACCGCGTTCCCTGATATAAATATTTATTAATATTAATTATTAATTCTTTTTATTAATTTATTAATAAAAATGACCAAAGTAAATAACAAAATAAGTAAATAACACTTTTTTTTTTATTGAGTCAATTTTTAGAGTTAGTGGGATAATTTGCAAGTGATTTGTGGCCATGAGACTATTAATTTGGTGTGTGTATGTGCGTGTGTGTTTGTTTAGAATTTCATTTAAATGAATCAACTCAATGAATTTGCAACTGAAATATCCTGGATTACTAAAATTCGAAATAAAAATACATTATAGAAATGCTTTGAAACTATGTGCAGAATTTACGGAAACTAAATGATATAAATATTTGTTAATAATAATAATAAAAATCTCTAAAGCAAATAACAAAATCACTAAATGTAAAGAAAAAAGTAGGATAATTTGCAAATGATTGGTGTCCATGGCAGTATTAATTTGGTGTGTGTGTGTTAGACAATTGTTCCGATAAAAAAATTAATATTAAATGTATTATTTATAATAGTTTATTGTCATATTTATTAATAATACGTTATAAAAAATAAATATGTTGTTTCATTGATCTTTCGTTTTTGTTTTTTTTTCTTTCATTTTAGCGAAGTTAATAATTATTAATCTGCAAATGATTGATGCCCATGCCAGTATTTTTTTTGTATTTGGTTGTAATATATTTCAAATTTACTTTATTATTTTTCCACTTATCGTTTGAATTTTTAGACAATAATATGTATTGTCAAACTTATTGATCTTTAGGTTTCATTTAATTTTAATTTACAGTTCAGTTTTAGTTTTTATTGTACCAGTGAATCTGAATAAATAATTTAATAACATATAGAGATAATACTAAAATAAATCTTAAACAGACTTAAATTTAAATCATAAAGTTTTTTTTTTTTTTTATATCTCCACTACAGCAAACACGTTTATTTCACCTCTCATTCACAAAGACCCTTTTTGACTGTCCATAATAAATAAATCCTGCAGTGCTCGGATCTATCTCCATAATATTCAGACATGACTGCTAGGCATGGGCCGGTTTAAGATTCTGACGGTATGATAACCTTGGATAAGAATATCATGGATTCACTGTATTGTGATTTACTGCTCTAAAATATGTTCTTTTTAAATGTCTGGGTAAAAAACAACTTTTTCTCCATTGAACACAATATATTTAATTTAAAGAAACATTTAAAATATTTTGGCACAATAAGCGTGTCAGGCTAAATAATTAATCTTCTATGGCATGAATTTTTGTTTTAGGAGGAAAAAAATATTTCACCCTAATTTTTGCAGAGTTTAGTTCCAACCCTGCTTCAACACACTTACCTGTAGGTTTCAGGTTTAGATCTAACTTCACAAATCACGTTCTGAATTGTTGTGCCTATTGCCTATTGCAGATGCGCACATTGCGATATCAATGCCGAAACGATATATTGTGCAGCCCTAACCTTGACTTTTCCAAACCATGGTGAACCTTGAAATGGTTATCGTCCCATGCCTAATGACTGCCCGATCTTCATTTGCGATGTGTTTTGTTGTGCGGCTTTTTGTGCAGTTGTGAGGTTTAAGTCATTGTGTCCTGCGGCTGAACAGCAGCTCTCTGTGAATGGATCACCTGAGGTGGCCTCTCGCACTGCCCTTTATTCAGACGCAGGGCTGTTTTGTTGCTAAATCAAATAAAGTTGTGTCGTTGTGCAGAGTAATTTAATGCTCAGGGAAAGCCTGGAGCCGCTGGAGGACACAGACAGCGCTGAACACTGTATATATACTGTATATGTGCTGTTCAGCTGTCTGTGTCTGCTGGTGTGAAAAGGTCAGTGCTTCTGTAATTGGGCTCTTAATGTGTCGCCCTTTCTGCACACTTCTTTTATTCGTTTGCCATCCTTTCATGCTCGCCAGTCATGTTCTCCTGTTGTTTTCCACTTTTTTTTTTTAAAGTACAAATGAAATCAAAACTAACCATATTGATTTTGTTAGCTCACATTTCCAGTTTTATGGTGATCAATTCGACTGTGGATGTCAATGAGAAAGAAAAATTGTTTGCCCTTGTAATGTAAAATTAAAATCTGAAAATGCACTTCCTGTTTATTTTCAGTTAAGTTCTCAGATTACGTCTGTCTGAGTTAAACAAAAACAAAAAGGAAAATTTAGATGCACAAAAACTCAACTTAGTCATGACTTTATCAAATTAATATTTATTATACATTAATATTGTGTACGTTTATTGCAACAATTTGTTAATGCCACTGTTTTTGAAGTAAATAAACTCTATATTTATTTTTCACAAATGCAATCTTTCCGTATTTCTGAGCTCTGATGACCTGCTGATGCAATAACTAACAATTCTGTCAATGAAAAAAAAAAAGATAATTGGTAACACTTTAGTTTACATCACAATTCACGGTATTAACAAGCCATTAACTAACACTACTAGCTTAATAAACTACTAATTAGCTGTTTATTAATAGCTAGTAAGATAGAAGTTGGGTTTAGGTTTTGGGTAGGATTAGGGATACAGAATAAGATCATACTTTATAACTACTAATGAACAGTTAATGTCTTAATAATAGGCAGGTAATAAGCCAATGGGTAATAGCATGAATTGTGACCTAAACTAAAGTTACCAGATAATTTAGATTTTCTTCAGCAGTATTTATTTATTGTAGCATTTGTGCTTATTGTAGAATTTTTATGTATTTACTATTGTAGGTAAATTTTTCGTTTTTCAAAGTTGTATTTAAAAGGGAAATTAAAGGTATAGTTCCCCAAATTTTTACATTTACTCATCCTTTACTCACTCAAGGGATTCCAAATGTTTATGATTTTTCTTTCTTCTGCTGAACACAAACCAAGTTTTTCTAGAGAGTGACAAAAAAAGTCTATGAAAGTCAATGTCTGTTTTTTCAACATCCTTCAGTCTGTTCAGAAGGGTTTGAAACAAGCGGAGGATTAAATGCTGATACAATAACTAACAATTCTGTCAATTAAAAAAAGTAAGCATAATTTTGTTGATTATTTTGGTTTTCCAACAGTGTTATTTTGGCATTTATTTATTGTGGCATTTGTGCTTATTGTAGAGTTTTATGTATTTACTATTGTAGGATTAAAATTGCATTTAAAAGTGAAATTAAAGGGACAGTACCCCAAATTTTTACATTTACTCATCATTTACTCACTCAAGAGATTCCAAATGTTTATGATTTTTCTTTCTTCTGCTGAACACAAACCAAGTTTTTCTGGAGAGTGTTGGAACAAAACAATTCTATGAAAGTCAATGTCTGTTTTTTCAACATCCTTCAGTCTGTTCAGAAGGATTTGAAACAAGCGGAGGATTAAATGCTGATACAATAACTAACAATTCTGTCAATTAAAAAAAGGATAATTTTGGTTCTCCAGCAGTGTTTTTTTGGAATTTATTCATTGTGGCGTTTGTGCTTATTGTAGAGTTTTATGTATTTACTATTGTAGGTTTTTTTTGTTTTTCAAAGTTGCATTTAAAATTGAAATTAAAGGGATAGTTCACCCAAAATTTTAATTTCCTCAGTATTTACTCACCACTCAAGTGATTCCAAACCTTTATGAAATTTCTTTCTTCTGCTGAACACAAACCAAGTTTTTCTGGAGCTGGAAAAAATTCTATGAAAGTCAATGGCTGGTTTTTCAATATCCTTCAGAAAGGTTTGAAACAAGTGGAGGATTTAATTCTGACAGAAATAAAAAAAAAACTTTGGGTAAACTATCCCTTTAAGAATGCATTAGAAGTATTTTTCAAATTGACTAATGTAGTTTGCTAATGTTTACAAATGGAATATTATTGTAAAGTATCACCAATTAACAGTAGTAACCATTTTTTTCCGTCTGTCATGTGAATTAAAATAGTTTAATGCACATGGATCATCCCTGATTTATTCTGCTTTTTTTCCACTCAGTTGGCAAAACATCTTCCACCCAGAACCATCGGTTACCCCTGGAATCTGGCCTTTAGCACATCTAAACATGGCATGAGCATTAAGACTCTGTACAGGGCGATGCAGGACCAGGATTCTCCAATGCTGCTGGTCATCAAAGACAGCGATGGACAGGTCAGACTTTCTGTTTATCTCTTAAAGTGACACCGTTTTCAAAAGCGAAAGCAGATTTTTGGCCAGCATCATTGGCTCTTGCTTGTTGTCTGACCAGGAACGAAGTAAAGGTTTTGTCTAAAGGTTTCTCTACCGTGTCCAGCATAAGTGAATACATCCCTTTTAAAAGTAATATTTGTCTCTGGAAATGGACAATACACTACCTGACAAAAGTCTTGTCACATATCCAAGTTTTAGGAACAACAAATAATAATTGACTTCTAGTTGATTATTTGGTATCAGAAGTGGCTTATATGAAAGGCAAAGGCCTCTAGATTACGCTTATTTCACCAAAATAAAATATGATCATGTCTTGATTTTTGATTATTTAATTAGGACAGTAAGGTCTGACTTTGTTTAGACAAAAGTCATGTCACTTAGCAGAAATAATGTACAGTATAGAATATAAAGTCATGGTGCAGTGTAAAAAGAATTAATATTGTGTATGACTCCCATGAGCTTGGAGGACTGCATCCATACATCTCTGCAATGACTCAAATAACTTATTAATAAAGTCATCTGGAATGGCAAAGAAAGCGTTCATGCAGGACTTCCAGAGTTCATCGAGATTCTTTGGATTCATCTTCAATGCCTCCTCCTTCATCTTACCCCTGATATGCTCAGTAATGTTCATGTCTGGTGACTGGGCTGGCCTATCCTGGAGCACCTTGACCTTCTTTGCTTTCAGGAACTTTGATGTGGAGGCTGAAGTATGAGAAGGAGCGCTATCCTGCTGAAGAATTTGCCCTCTCCTGTGTATTGTAATGTAATGGGCAGCACATATGTCTTGATACCTCAGGCTGTTGATGTTGCCATCCACTCTGCAGATCTCTCACATGCCCCCATACTGAATGATTTTTCCTTCACCAAATTTGACTGATTTCTGTGAGAATCTTGGGTCTATGCGGGTTCCAATAGGTCTTCTGCAGTATTTGTGATGATTGGGATGCAGTTCAACAGATGATTCATCGGAAAAATCACTTTTCCAAATGATTAACTAGAAATCAAGTTGTTATTTGTTGCTTTTACAACGGGGATTGACGACAAGACTTTTGTCAGGTAGTGTATACTGTGTATTGGTGCATTTTTACAAAACCATTTTATTAAACCATCACAATCATTAAAATAAGAGTTTAACATGTTTAAGATGAAACAAATAATACATGTATATTGAAGAAATATGTATTCAAATTTTTTAAACGGTAACCTACTAAAAAAACTCAACTTAATGTAGTCTTTTGTATGCCATCTGTTATATTTACTGTTTAATAAATTGTATTTATAGGGATAGTTCTTTCAAAACTGAAAATTCTGTCATCATTTACTCACCCTTCACTTGTTCCAAACCTATTTGAGTTTCTTTCTTCTGTTAACATTTACATTACATTTAGTCATTTAGCTGACGCTTTTATCCAAAGCGACTTACAATTGAGGTTCACAAAAGAAGCAATAAGTACAAGAGAAAACAAAGCATACATAAGTGAAATCGGACTAGTCTTGAGTAGGTAAAACACAATATACGAGCTAAGTGCAGTCAAGGTTTTTTTTTTTTTTTTTTTTTTGTGGGTCAGGTGTAGACGGAAGAGATGAGTTTTAAAGCGACTTTTAAAGATGGACACAGAGTCTGCCAAACGCGTTGTAGGAGGCAGATCGTTCCACCATCGTGGGGCCGATTCAGAGAAAGTGCGGGAGAGTGATTTCTTACCCTTTTGGGACGGCACTATGAGACGACGCTCGTTAGCAGAGCGCAGTGATCTGGAGGGTAAATATGTCTGTATTAGTGAGTGAAGGTAGGCGGGTGCTAAACCTGTGGTGGTCTTGTAGGATATGAGCAGAGCTTTGAATTCGATGCGGGCGGCTATAGGGAGCCAATGTAACTTGACAAAGAGGGGTGTTACATGCGCTCTTTTCGGTTCCTTGAAGACCACTCTTGCCGCTGCATTCTGTATCATCTGTAGAGGTTTGATAGTGCAGGCCGGGAGTCCAGCGAGTAAAGCATTGCAGTAATCCAGCCTGGACAGGACCAGAGCTTGTACCAGGATTTGTGCAGCATGCTCTGAGAGAAAAGGTCTGATCTTCCTAATGTTGTAGAGAAGGAATCTGCAGGACCTGGCAGTGTTGGCAATATGATCTGTAAAGGTTAGCTGGTCATCGATTATTACTCCCAAGTTTTTGGCTGTTCTGGAGGGGGCAATGGTCGATGATCCCAGTTGAACAGAGAGGTTGTGACGGATCTTAGGGTTGGCGGAGATGACGAGAAGTTCAGTTTTCGTAAGGTTCAGCTGTAGGTGATGGTTCCTCATCCAGAGCGAGATGTCACTCAGGCATGCCGAGACGCGTGCTGAAACCGATTGATCATCAGGATGGAACGCAAGGTGAAGCTGCGTGTCGTCCGCATAGCAGTGATAGGAAAAGCCATGCTTTCGAATGACGGATCCCAATGATGTCATGTAGATCGAGAAGAGCAGCGGTCCGAGCACTGAGCCCTGAGGGACGCCGGTCTTGAGATGTTGCGATTCCGAGACTTCACCTTTCCACGATACCCTGAAGGACCTACCTGAGAGGTAAGACTGGAACCACTGGAAAGCCTTTACAGAGATTCCCAAGGTCTTGAGGGTCGAAAGGAGTATACAATGGTTAACAGTGTCAAAAGCAGCTGAAAGATCCAGCAGGATGAGGACCGATGACTTAGAGGCTGCCCTAGCCAGTCTTAGGTCTTCAACAACCGAGAGCAGTGCGGTCTCCGTGGAGTGGTTCCTCTTAAAGCCTGACTGCTTGCTGTCCAGGAGGTTGTTCTGAGTAAGGAAGGATGAGAGTTGGTCAAAGACGACACGCTCCAGAGTCTTTCCAATGAAGGGCAAGAGAGATACCGGTCTGTAGTTTTCTAGAAGTGCAGGATTAAGAGAGGGTTTCTTTAGGAGCGGGGTGATGCGAGCCTCCTTAAAGGCTGTAGGAAATGTACCAGAGTTTAGAGATGAGTTGATGATGTGTGTGAGTGCAGGGACGACCGATGGAGAGATAGCCTGAAGTAGATGGGTGGGGATAGGATCCAGCGGGCAGGTAGTCGGGTGGTTGGAGGCAATGATCTTCGCAATGTCGTCCTCCGTTAGTGCAGAGAACGAGGGGAGCGAGGTCTCAAGAGTCGGAGCGTGGTCCATCTGAGGTGGAGCAGTGAACTGACTGCTGATGGTTTAAACACGAAAGAGGTTATTTTGAAAAATGTTGGAAACCTGAAACCATTGACTTCAATCGTTATGAAAGTCAATGATTAACGGTTTCTAACATTCTTCAAAATATCTTCTTTTGTGTTAAATAGAAAAAAGAAACTCATAAAGTTAAATATTTTTAACTTTATAATTTGAGCTCTCCCTTTAATATTTTCTCATAGCATGTTCATTGGGGTCTACACATGTTTACACCATCTTTAATTAGATTAGTTTCAGTTTTGTCTTTGATACTGACTATTTGAATGTAAAAACCAATAAACCAGATTTGCACAATTGAATAGGGTCTCATAGAAAGTATTAATTTATAGTGTTTTACAATTCTCAATGACAGAACCTGTCTCTGTGCTCTTGTAGATATTCGGGGCTTTGGCATCAGAACCCTTCAAAGTTAGCGAGGGTTTTTATGGCACTGGAGAGACTTTCCTCTTCACCTTTTATCCAGAGTTTGAGGTTTGTGTTTTGTTACACGATGTCAGTTTGAAATTAATTCTGATCGTGTCTGTCATTTGGTATTTTCATAATTAAACGCGTTCAGGATTTAAATAGCACTGAATAAACTGAGTTTGCTTGTTCTAAAATGCTGTTTCTTTCGCTGGCAGGCATATAAATGGACTGGTGATAATCTGTTCTTTATTAAAGGAGACATGGACTCTTTAGCCTTCGGTGGAGGAAGGTCAGTAAATCAGGCCAGAGAACTCTAATGTGATGATTTTGCATGCTGATTTCCATTGTGTATGTAAAATATGTCAATGCAAAAGCTAAACATGCAAGTTTTCTTCTTTACTACCAATCTCAGTGTTATAAAGGTCTACTACAGATGTCTGTGACTTGCTCAGCAGCATTCTTCTTAAACCGTTCTCGATGACAGTAGCTGATTTAAAGTGAAACTAGAAGTAGTAGATCACAGTTAGTAAGTAATGCTAACTTTAGAGACTTTTGAGATTCTGATCAAATCTTATAGTACCGATTCAAAGTTTGGGGTTGGTTCAGTTTAATGTTGTCTTATTTTCACTAAAAATCAAAAAAAATATATATAAATAATACCTTTAATATAGTGAAATATTGCAACATTTTAAATACTGTTTTGTTTTTATTATTATTTTAAAATGCAATTTATTCTTAAAGGAATATTCATTCATTCATTCATTCATTTTTCTTCGGCTTAGTCCCTTATTTATCAAGGGTCATCACAGCGGAAGGAACCACCAACTAATCCAGCATATGTTTTACACAACGGATGACCTTCCAGCCACAACTCAATACTGCGAAACACCCATATACTCTTGCATTCACACGCACACTCATACACTACTGCCAATTTAGTTCATCCAATTCACCTATAACACATGTCTTTGGACTGTGGGGGACATGCCGCCCCTTAAAGGAATATTTCACCCAAAAATGAAAAATAACCCATTATTTAGTCAACCTCAAGCCATCCTCTGTGTATATGACTCTCTTCTTTCAGATGGCTCTTCCATACTGTATAATGGTGTTGGGTAGGGCCCTTTTTTTTTTTTTTTTTTTTTTGCTACCAAAAGCACTTAAATCCATCATAATACTAACCCATATGCTGTCAGAAAAATATTTCAAATTTTTTAAATAAAAACTTTTATCACTGTCGGCGCTAATAGCCTATTGGTAAGTGTGTCCACATATAGCACTGAGGTGCTCACAGTGACCCAAGTTCGATTCCCGGCTCGAGGTACTTTGCTGATCTTTCTTCTCTCTCTCTCTGCTCCCCATGCTTTCCTGTCTCCACTATACTGTCCTACAAAAATAAAGGTTAAAAGCCTTATTAAAAAGAAAAAACTCATATCCCTGACTTCCGGTGGCTGCCAAATGCGTGTTTTGGACAACTTCCTCTGACTTTACGTAAGAGGCATTCATAGCTGAAGTTTCAGGAGTAGACGCGTCTTGCAGGAACCGCTTACCACACAGTTTGTTTACCACTGAAGACAATGACAGACAAGAAAACTAGCTGGCTTGGTGTTACTTTATAATGTTATAAGGTATTTTACTTTTACAACGCTGCATTCCCACAACACTCGTCTATTTCTGGAGCTTTGTCATACATCACAAGTTGAGTCAGAGATCGGCCAAGAATTCATCTAGAGCAGGGGTGCTCAAACTTTTTCTTATGAAGGGCCAAAAACCAAACTTGATTGAGGCTAGTGGGCTGAAGGTAAATATAAGTGGGGTAATTTACCACAGGAAACTTCCTAATTCATTTAATAATGTTTTAAAATGACTAGAAAACATTGCTTTATAATACAGTATTTTTTTACATTTTATAATGAACTTATTACAGTAAAAACAAAAATTTAATTTATAACAGAATTACACTAGTTTTTGCTTTGATATGCTTGCCGATGTCTTCTGCATTTACATTTTAAAAAATCAGATTCATTTGCATTTAATTTCTGTTTGCTTTTTTTGTAGCTCAGCAATAAAACAAACAAAAAAGGTTATGTCAAATTAGAAGTGATGATCTCTGTGTTAAAGTCATTCTCCCCAACCCTCTCCATCATACTCACTCTCCTCAGATGGGATGGTGGGCCAAATCAAGGGTTACAATGGGCCAACTTTGGCCCGCGGGCCCTACTTTGGGCACCTCTGATCTAGAGCTGAATTTGGCAGCCGCTGGAAGTCAGTGATTGGAGTTTATAATGTAAAAAATTGGAAATATTTTGTTACAAAAACACATCAATACACGTTATAAGATATGCTTTAACCTCCCTGGCTGCGTATGGGTTAATTTTATGATGGATTTATGCACTTTTGTCCCCTACTAAAACAAAACCCTTATACAGCATGGAAGAGCCAGGATAAAATTTAAAACTATTCTGACTGTGTTTGCCTCACTAAAAAAAGTGATATATATCGGAATTTACATGATTTTGATTTTTATGTGAATTACTCATATAAGACCGTAAAGCTGAATTTTCAGCACCATTACTCTTATCCCAAAAAAACATTTATTATTATGATTACTATTATTATTATTATTATGAATGCTGTAAACTGCACTGCTTCATACTCTCTGATTAAAAGAATGTACATTTAATTTTATTTTACACTCAGTGTTGATCAATTTAAAGGGGCTGTGTGTATGAGTTTACATGTATTGATCACTTATTTTATTAACAGTGTGTGAACACAAACTCAAGAACTCAACGTTTTTGCCAGGAAAATCAAAAGCATGTGACATTTACACACTCTCAAGAGGACGAAGGCTTCATTTGAGCATGTTTTCCTCTCTTTCAGCGGCGAATTTGGCCTTTGGCTGGACGGGGATCTTTACCACGGCAGAAATCACTCGTGCAAAACCTTTGGGAATCCCATGCTCTCCATGAAGGAGGATTTCATCGTGCAGGATATTGAGATCTGGTCGTTCGAGTAGCAGCTCATAAGGAGAAGGTACCTTTTTGGTTGTTAGTTGGAAAGAGGAACTGGACGTCGGGCAGATCCCAAACCTTACCATGGGTCCCAGGAAGCCCCGAAACGGACGCTACTGTTACCGCGCTTGTCGTATGTTACTCCTGCATTTAATACAGAGCTCTTCTTTGTGCTGTTTAGTATGTGTGTGTTTTGTTCAAGCCGTGTGCAGCGTCATTAACGGAACAGGAGGATGTGACGTGAGACCCTGGCGTGAGCATTTTTTTAAACAATCGGCATGGGTTTGGGCTGCCCGTGAACTGCCAATGTCCTGTTTTTACTTGCGCCGAAGCGCCAGGAGACTGTTGAAGAGCTGGTGTTAGCCGATAGGATATCACTACTGCAATGGGGGAGGGGGGCGAAAAAAAACAACAACAACTACGGATAAAAGAAAAGCAAATGGCTGGAAACACATTCCCTTGCTCTCAGAGGAAGAATATGCATTTTTTGGGGGTCGGTCTACTACGAGAAGACATCCGTGGTTTCTTTCGAGGCAGAATATTCAAGTGTCGTGAAATTCGTAGTCTTTCTGTCGTCCACTATCATACCACACACACACACCATGTCGAAGCACATAATCAGAAACCCCATAGTCGTATTGTTCTGTTCAGTGGGTTTTACGTGTGCGTGTGGCTAGCATTGACCCCCCTCCGCTTGGGATGGGGCCACTTTTACTGTTCGTAGGCAGAAATGTGTCGCAATAGATTTGTGGAATATGCAAATTCCTGTCCTGTGACCTCAAATAATCCAAACGGGGCACTTTTTTTGTTTTCCCCGTATCTCTTTCCGAGAGACCTTTTACGTCTTGACGGATTAACTGCTTTTCTGGGTATCAGAGACGTGGTTTAATTGTTTGTTTTCATGAATATAATGACAATTCTATATTTATGTATATGATTATATATATAAATTCATATATATAATACACAAATATATATATATATATATATATATATATATATAATGATATATATATATTGCTGTTAAGTGTGACAGTGATCTTTTTTTGTGCTGATATCTCAGCTGTTACTAAAATAATGTATATTACCCTGTAAATTAATGTTAAAATAGTAGATTTGTTCCTATATATATAAATATATAAACCAATATACAGTGTGTGGATTGGTGGGTTGCTTCTCGCACTTTATTAATCTAGTTTCAAGCCAGGTTCTTCAGGCCTCATTAGCAGTAGCAGTACAGTATATATTTTTGTTTATATCTGTCTTTTAGGTAATAGAGTAAATGACTTGTTTATAAAGAGCTTGCTGCTACTGTGGAGGAAAAGATCTCAGCTGTCGAGCACAGGGTCGAATATGACGGACTCCAGCAGGACAGTCTCTTCTTCTCACATGTCCTGTCCCAGCATTTTTATTTTTATTATTATTATTTTTAGTTTTTCGGTCTGGTCTTTCCGTTTTTTCGGTGTCTAGATTGACTGTGCACACAGCGAGAGGAGCACGTACGTCCTTTCAGAGTCGCAGATGAGAAGTGCAAACAAATCCTTCATCTACTTCACCGGAATATAATGTTACAGTGATGTACAAAAATCAATGAATACTAATAAATTGTTGTAACCTGGGACAGAATCAGGTCTTGTGGTGCTTTTATTTCTTTGCTCTGATCTCTTTACCATTTGAATAACTGACATATAGCGCAGATTATATATTTCAAACTACTAAAATGTCAGTAAAAGCCACTTTGTTAGACTTTAAACCATCAAAATGTTGTTGGAGCATAACATGTAAATAAATGGAAAACACCAATGAATCATAAACTGTTAATTATTGGGTTTTATTGGAACTATTATATTATTTTTTCATTTTTGACAGGATTTACTTTTTTTTTTGTATACTACATTCAATGGATATTACTGTTGTTAACAGCATGTAATTCCGCTAACAAAACAAAATACATCCATTTATTGCATCCATTTATTATGTTCTAATAATCTTTTAAAAATACTTCAGTCTTTCCAGTGCACTCAGAAGTGTACCTGTGGCGTTACTATTAACATCGTTAGTCTCTGAACTAAGCTGTCTTCTAGTGACAGCTAATATTAGTCGAATGTACGGGTTTGGTTGCTTTATTGAAAGTATTTCTGCTGTTTGTAGACACTTTACAAATCATATAGCTCTGGTTACAATCAGCTGTTCCTCATTGGTCGAGCTTTCAAAAGCTGTATCATAACTCTGAGGCTGCAGATATTAAAGGCATGGCCTTTCACTAAACTGAAATGCAATGCTTATACATAAGATGTATTCATAATTTTCTTTATAAACAAATCCAATCATCATTAGTCCACATTGAATTTTGAGATTTTGTGGGCTGCAAATGATCCATCTGTCATGTCCTTCATTGCCTGGGAAAGATTGAAAAAGCCTTAAAAGGATAGTTCACCCAAAAAGTTCCTCTCCATTTACTCACACTCAAGTGGTTTATGAGTATATGTATTCTGTTGGACACGAAAGATATTCTAAACTATGTTAGAAAAAAGGACATCCGTGGTAAGAACATACATTTACCATAGAAATCAATTATTAACGTTCTTCAGCATATCTTATTTTGTGTTCAACAAAAGAAACTCAAACAAGTTTGAAACAATTAAGTGAAGGATGAGTAAATTACGAGTAAAATAGTTCATTTTTGGGTGAACTGTAGCTTTAAAAAAAAGTCTTTAAACGTGTCCATGGAAGGATGTGGCCTCTGAATTGTAATGCAGGCTGTGGATCAAAGGTTATAATGTTGTCAACAGTGCCCGGTTTCCGATTGATTCTTTACGTAAGACCTCAATGTACCACCAGGGGGGCACAAGTTTTGCAAGTGCTGATAGCCACTGACTTATTTTTTAGGAGTCACCAAGGACCACGTTCTAGTCTTCTTTTTGCTTTGTTGAAGAAAGAGAGTCAACTGCATCATGTATGGTCCGAGGGTGAGTGAATTTAACAGATTTTTTCATTTTTAGGAAAACTATCTCTTTAAGGCTGGAGTACGCAGAATTCGTGACGTCAGCCAAAACATTTCGTACATTTTGAGCTTCCTTTTAAAGATATAGTTCACCCAAAAATGACAGTTCTATCATCATTTACTTACCCTTTACTTGTTTCAAACCTTCACGACGTTGTTTTCTATTAAAAAACAAAATAAGCTATTTTGAAGAAAGCTGGAACCCTGTAATCATTGACTTCCAAAGTATTTATTTACTATGGTTGTCAATGGTTACATGTTTTCAGCTTACTTCAAGTCAAGTGTATTTATATAGCGCTTTTCACAATGTTGATTGTGTCAAAGCAGCTTAACATAGTTCTAGTAAACTCCAGATTTCAGAGATGAAGTTCAGTTTAGTTTAGTTTAGTTCAGTGTGGTCTTTAGACACTTCACAATGTCTTCTTTTGTGTTTAACAGAATAAAGAAACTCATAAAGCGGTTTGGAACCACTCGAGGGAGCAGTACGTTTAAGTTTCTTAAATTATAAAGCTGTAACATCTCTGGCCGTACATTTCTTTGTTTACAGCTATAGTCCGCTTCCGGTCGAGTAAATAAACTAAGCTTCATTCACACGAATGAGAGAGTCTGGATGGTGAGCAGGTGTCCAGATTACTGTGACAACAGGGCCTGTAATAAACCCACACACAGATGTGAGAGTGTAAATGCAACTGCCTGGGGCTCATTCACAACACTGAATATATCGCGAACTTAATTGCCTTTATAACTGATATCTAGACTCATTTAATATATAATTTTGTTTTGTTTGTATTGTCGAAGTGACGTTATTTTTGTTCTGCTGATGTTAGACCGCCACCTGGCGGACATATTGTGTACATTGCCCAAACGTTACTGGCTTTATTCAACAAACGTTCATCGATTAAATTATTATGTAAAACCGGTTCAAAGATGTCTCTGGGTCATTACAATGTGTTAGTGTTCAAACTTTATTTCAATCCATATGTAAGACCAAAAATTTATATACAAAAAGACAAATTGTATGAAAATAGTCAATCGAATGGCTACACACAGAGACAGAAATGCATTCAAATACAAATGAATTCATTGAACCACAAACTCGTGGTTGAATTAGTGAAACACAACCCAATTAAATCTTCAAATTAAAGCTCTTGTCCGCTTTCTCTTCGTGATGGCAACAAAATTTGACTTGATTAAAAGAGAAAGGCAAAATCGATAAAGGAAGGCCCCATGTGAAAATCATGACAAAAGTCTGAAACGGTAATAAAGATGTGGAAAACAAGCTACAAATGAGATGCATTCCCACTGATTGTCCTTAGTCTCTTAAAAACAATCTACATAAATTTAACAGTCCAGCAGTCTAGTGGTTTAAATCATTCTGAACTGATGCAATAACTTATTTTGTACTCAGCAATGCATTAAAAACATGCATTTCTGGCCCAATTACTCAGTGAATTGTCACGCTGCAGAAGAAATAATTGTAACACAATTTAATGGCTGACTTTAAAAATAAAGCTAAGTATTTTTCTTCCTTTAATCGCAGGGCTTAAGGCAGATTTCTTCTTCTACGTCATTAGTATGAAAATAAAAGACTTTTGTCTGTTAATATTAAACACTGAAGAATTCCCTCATCTGAGACTCGCTCCTTTTATAGTGTTTTATCTGACATGAATCCCTTTTTTCCCCTTAAAGTAAATGAGGCGCTTGGATGTAAGCACTAAAGGCAGATGTGTCACAGCAAATATAAAAGTCTCTTTTTGCTAGTAAACCAGGTACTGTAACTCCGAGTATATGAGAGGAAATATGACGGCACAGGCTCTGTACAGGATGGCTGCGCTGTTGACCAGGGCCCGCGGTATTGTGAGCCAGGATTCAGACTTGAAGCTGAAGTATATGGCGTAAAGGGCTACCGCAAAAAAGTGTCCAATCAGAGTCAAGGGTTTTGGCGACAATCTAAAAAAACAGAAAGAGATTAGAGAAGTGGCAAAGTCCCAGAAATTCGATTTGAAGACCAAACTGTTGTTTCAAGAGTTCACATTTAGCTGATGATTGATAATAAAGCTTGTTTGACATGCTGTCCCAGGAGAGAGCCCTGAGCTTAATAGATCCTCGAGCCCTGGGCTCTCTCCCATTAGCAGGGTGAGAGGGGAGTTTGAGCTCAGGTAGATCTCGATGAACTCCCCCAACTTCTTAATGGCTAATGACAGGTTGTAGGGATAGCTATACTGCTTACTAAGGGCTCGTCTATAATGCCAATTTGGTATGGTCAAATTACTTTTATTGCGTCTTTTTGGACTGTGGGAGGTAACCCACGCGAGCATGGGGAGAACATGCAAACTCAGCACAGAAATGTCGACTGGTCCAGTAAGGACTTTTAACCAGTGACATTCTTTCTATGAGGCAACAGTGCTAATCACTGGGCCGCCGTGTCGCCCTATCTAGGAAAAGGGAGGAGGAATAGGGGTGAAAGGGGGGATTCTCCAAAATGAAGATGACTGAGGTATGAAACTCTTTATGGTGACTTAGGAATCATCTGATTGGTGAATCATGTGTTAGCTAATGCTGGACCAGCCGTGGATAATCATAAGCACGTGATCCTCTCGAAATTAGTTTATAAATAAACTTGACTTATTTTGTAATGTTTGTCAACACTCACACAGACAGAAGCCCGATTGGTCCATTGATGCATTCTCCACCAAGCTTGAAATAGTGAAAACATGCTTTTCGTAGCTGATGCAGTGATTCTGGAAATAAGCAGAAGTTGTAGATGTAATTAGATGTGGTAGTGAAACCGAAATAAATATTTGAGAGTTTTGTTTCTTACTGTCAGTCGCAGCAAACAGCTCGTATAACGCTTGAGCCAAAATGTTCACCACAAACGAGTGAGAGGATTTCCGCTCCCAGTGGAATTTCTTCTTCGCCTGACAAAAACATTGCATGTTCATTTCTATTATGCATTTTTACAAGATGTAATCTCAGAGCTCTGTGGCACAAAGATGATTTGGGGTTTACACAGGTAAATTTACATTTAGTTTGAGTGGGTTTTGCCACCATGGTAACTTACACTACATGGCTAACTTGCGCTCCATGGCTAACTTGCGCTACATGGCTAACTTGCGCTACATGGCTAACTTGCTCTGGAACAGGTTTTATTTGGGGTTAGAGATTGCAAACCCAAACTGGACCAATCATCTGTGGAAAAAAGTGATGGATGGATGGATAGATAGATGGATGTTCTGTTTCTCTAAATTAACTGTATATATTGGGTATTTATTTATTTTTTATGCCTTTTTAAATAGATAGATAGATAGATAGATAGATAGATAGATAGATAGATAGATAGATAGATAGATAGATAGATAGATAGATAGATAGA
>CAIGQV010001633.1:23282721-23308349 GCA_903798115.1 Danio jaintianensis | reverse complement strand
AGATAGATAGATAGATAGATAGATAGATAGATAGATAGATAGATAGACTCTCTTGTGAAAAATGATTCAAACTGAGGCTCTCATGTGTCGTGTGATTGGCTGTTTGCTGCACGTGTCACACTTTCAGCTGCATGCGGTCCAGAGTTAATCACAAACCTTGGATTAAACACCAAGTTAGCAGAGAATGTTTATATCAAGCATTGTGAAACAGATTTTTAGGGAGTTCACTTTTACTACAGCTGTTTCTCAGTCAGATGACCAGGTTACCTGTAGCACAGCTGTATTGTCATAGAGGTCAGGAATGTTCTTGAGCAGGTCTCTCCAGATGTGGACGTCATTCAGCACAACACTCATGCCTCCACCAGTCAGAGGATGACGCATGTTATATGCATCTCCTAACAGCAGAACTCCTGACGGAGGACAGTAACACACACAGTAAGTTTTACATGCTTTATTTAATGATTTCACATTGTAAAGGCCAAAATTTTTATTAAAAATGTAAATGAAAGACTATTTTTATCTGTTATTTTAAATTTACTCCGAATATTTTGATTATACTGGGAAAAATATATGCATTAATTAACAATGCATTAATTAGTTTCCTGTAGTTAGTGATTCATTTGTGATTCATTTGTGATTATTTTTAAATTTCAAATAATAATAATAATAATAAAAATTATAAAATAAATTTAAATAAAACTTTTTTAATGCTCTGACAACTTTATTGATGAAAAGTTGAACAAAAGTGCCTTTTATTGACCTTTTTAATAGTTTGAAACAGTAAAACAGTAATGAACTGCATGTAATATTCTGTTATTATATAGATTTATTATTATATAGATTCTTTTCTTATAAATAGTATATCTTATAATGTCTCAAACTACTAATAAATGCCAATAAAAGTCACTTAGTTAAACTATATTTTCAAAATCGAAAGCTGTCAGAGCAAACTGAAATCACTCAAATTATATGAGATATCAGCAACTATTAAGTAAGCAATATTTTTTACAGTGTGGACTAGGGCTGCACAATATATCGTAAAATTATTGTTATTGCAATAATAGTACATGCAGTATCCTTCTTACAGAGAAGTGCTATAAATTCAATTTATTTAATGTGCCAAGCATTTGTGTAATGGATGCATAAGTTGACTATTCGAATTTGACCAGTCAGATGGGACTTTACAACTTTATCCCCGCCTGCCCAGTAGGTGCTGTTCTGCTATTGGCTAAAGCGGCCCAAAGGTGAACCTAAAGCTAAAAATAAACTCTAATGGGCAAAAGTAGAGATAAGAGAGAAAAATGACAACAACCAATAAGAATCTGAATATCTGACAAGGTTTTCACTCATATAGAGGTTTGTAAAGTCAAAATGTTTGCTCCTTGACATGTTTTGTTTTGTTTTTTAGCCTGAATTAGATTGAATTGGATCACAAAAATATGTAGTAAATTGTGATTTTTAGTATGACCATTACATAAAAAATAAAAAATAAACGAATTAAAATTGCATTTCTCAAGAAATTGACAGCATTGCATATAGTCAAGCCTCAAATTATCCATACCCCTGACTTTTTACTTAATTACTTATATTCAACCAGCAAGTTTTTTGGACCAGAAATGACACAGGCTTCTCCCAAAAGATAATAATAAGATGTACAAGAGGCATCATTGTAAAACATATATATATATATATAATTATCAGCTTTTATGAAATTATTATTATTATCATAATTTTTTTACATTTGAACAAAAACTTTAAGTCAGAATTTGCCAGGGGTGAAGAGTGGCAGCTTTTGAAAAACATTCCTACAGTTTACATGGAAGCATAGACATTTATTTTGATAAATGGGGAAAATTTCTGTGACCCACAATGCTAGCAAACATGTAACAAGACAAAATAATAATTATGGCTATGATATCAACAACCCCCAAATCATTACCAGGGGTATGAATAATTTTGGGCTTCACTGTATATTCCCAATATCACTCAGCCCTAGTATAGACGGATAGACAAGTAGATATTGCCAAGGTTTACCTTGTTTATTGACTGGTGCGGGTGGCAGAAAGCTGGCGGGCATCGTTCTCAACCGGTCGTTCTGCAATGCCAGCATGAATGGCTCCTTTAAGTGCTCTGTGTAAGAAAACAGACATCTATTTGTCAGCATCTCTTACTGTCTAAACGTATTCAGTGCTCTAAACCGAAACTGCACCTGGTAGCTGTGGGTAGATTTTGTCTGTCATGTACTGCATGAGGTCTCGTGGCATCTCTCCTCTGATGTCCACCAGAACACGAGTTTCATTGGAGGAGATCTGGTAGATCAGCACTGGACTGGGATCAGCTAGAACCAGCTCCGCATGGTGGGCTTTGAACTGAGGAGAGTCCTGAAACAGAAGGTAATGCACAATAAACTGCATTAGTTCTTGACAACTTTTTACATTTATTTTTCACACAAGGACTTTTTTAAAGTATTCATTAAAATAATTTAATGAAGTGCTTTGAATTTTTATTCAATGTTTGACGTAATATCAATGGAAAAACAAAGAGAGGGCGGGACATAAAGTAGTTCCTCCTCTTACAAAAAAGCAGCCAATAGTGTTTTGATTACAGCTCTGCCAGTGAGAGTGGTTGTGCTCAAGCGCATCAAATGAAATCAAATGAGAAGCGTCTTGGAGGGGGCGGGGCATGTCAGATACTAGAGAGCATTTGATTGGTCAAGATTTGATGAGAAACTGAAGTATGAGGTGACGTGAAAAAAAAAAACTTTGATCCATTTAGGAGGAAGTGACAAACTACAAGCCAATGCTACCAATATGTTTATATTGGTTTTATATCTTCTGAACGTGGATTTTGTCATTGTTTTGTACCACACTAGCTTATATATATCATTGAAGACTAACATACTGATACTAACATCTAAAAAACTTTATTTTAATTTCACTGGACCTTTAAAGCTTTATAAGCCAAGAATTAAACCAATCAGCTACGACACTGTAAGATTTGAGATACCTCCGATACTTTGATGTCTCTACATATGGAAAATACAAGCATGGGGTGGAAACAGAGACAGTTGGCTGCAGACCCCATCGGTGAGAATGCGGGAAAGTTCATTCCTCTACTCTCCTTCATTTACATTTGAACTCTCTCCTGCACTCTGTTCACACACTCTCCTCTTCATCCGACACACACAGAATGCTCATCTCAATGTATGAACAAATCAGTGCAAGTGACTTTATCTGTCATATTAGATATCATTTGAAATGTCTCAGTGCGACTGGTACAATGGTCTCATTCCCTCAGAAAGAAGTAGTAAATTTATAATAGTTTAATAATAGTAAATTATATAATAATTTATAACTTTAATTGTCTTTTGACCCTCTGCTAAGGGTGTGCTCCTATCTGGGGGGCTTCTATTCAAATTACCGTGTGTTCCCCATAGGCAGAAACTCTTCAGATCTAACATTCCACTCTAAGCAAATTTGCATTGTTGTTTCACACACCCTTCCTTGGAGGAGATTCTGTCTTGGTCTGACTATTTAAGGAAGTGTCAAGACGTTCAGGGCGTGATTCTGTGGCCAGATCAGCCCATAATATGGAGATTTCACGCTGCAAATATTATTGAAGTCAGGTATGCATCATTTGATCTTAGATTTATCTTTAAGAATTTGATGTCTTGTATTGATCGTTTATGAATTGACTGAATAATTGACGTAATACACATTTACCTGACTAATAAATTGTTATATTTGAATATATTTTTTATAAATCTTTGCCTATTTTTTCTAATCAATTTTGTTGTCTCTTTGTTATCACATTCTGTGCTTGAGATGGAGCATTAGGCACATTAACTGTATTTTTAGAGATCCGACACTTGATCCAACACTTGATATTGGTTCACGTGTACTTAGGTGGACAATAATTATTTGACAATGTCAAATTTACTTCTGGACCCCAGCTGATGCTCTCTCTGTATTACTTCACATCTACAACAGTACATCTGTCCACCTTATGTTTACCTTCATTATGCATCCAACAAAGTGAGACGACACTTGAACTTTCCCAGAAACCAGATTCTTCCTGAACTTGGAGAAACAGCCGTCAGCGACTACAGTCAGAGGAGCGCGAATCTCCTGTGAGAAAAAAAACTCGAATTATCTAAATGTCTCTTCCTCCCTCACATAAACATGAGCAGATTCTAAGAGTATCAATGTGTCCTTACCTTGATCATCCCGGTGTCTTTTTCCCTGTACTGAATTCCTGTCACACAGCCATCCTCCTCCTCCAGGCTGGTCACTGTTCCCTCCACAAACTTCACACTGTTGATCACAAAAATAGTGCCATATTAAAGGAGTCATGAGCTGAGACCGCCACACGTGTCATATAAGAGGTCACTGTACTGTTCACAGCTGTCATTTTGAACATTCATTCATTCATTACATTCATTCATGAGCCACCGTTTTGAACATCTCAAATCTAAATATCCAAAACTTTTTCCCCATCAGCATTTATTTCAAGTCTACAATCCACCATGCCTTCAGTCTCCAACTACTAGATGAAGAAAGGTCATTGTTTAGGGTCTCAGAAACCCCAACTCATTTGTAACATAAGTAATGATAGTTCACCCTCTTAATATTATGATGTCAATGATATTGTAATATGCACATTACATGTTGTATAAGATATTTACTTAGGCTCAGCGAGGGCCGCTCGACGCAACCCCATGATGAAGCGTCCATGATGGAAAGCACGTCCACCCTGAATGCAGTTCTCCTGCTGGGGATACGGAATCTCCACCTCTGTCCTGCTTTCCATATCATGGATTACATAACCGTTGACCACATGAGCATCCAGACCCTCAACAGTACCTGAGAGAAAAGAAAACAAAGTCTAAAAATGTTAATATGAGATTTTAAATATGATAGATAGACAATAAAACACACTATGAATATATAAACATAAATATAAGTGAACGCAGAAGCCTTTAAGTGGTGTCTGAAATTTTCAAGAAGAATTCAATTTAATGGAGAAAGTGATGTTCTTACCCTCCAGGCCGAGATCTTTGAGTACCCGAAATCCTCCCGGCTGCAGAAGTTCTCCAACTATCCGGTCTGGTTCTTTCATGTCCCTCTCCACCACAGTGACCCGCCGTCCATCCCGGGCCAGAACAGCAGCCATGGCCGATCCCAGCACCCCAGCTCCCACTATGATGACCTCTGGATCCTCAGTCGGACTGCACTGACTGTCCGTCGCCCTCTTTCGCTTTACATCCCTCTGGTTAGAAAGAGAGTCAGACTGAAGGTTAAAGTTGCATTTTAAGCATTATAATAATATCAATTATAATAATCAATTTATAATAAATATATAGAAAAATATTTTCTTTCCACTAAGTCAGTTGTTTTGAAATGGCTTAATATTTAATGTCATATATATTTAAAAACACAAAAACACTACTTAATCATTTTAAAAGGGGGAGCATAATTTATTTCTGTGATGTCAAATGTTAAAGCTACAAAAAAATGTACTTTATGCTTTAATTCATCAAGAACTTTCAAATTTATCAAAAGTGACAGTAAATTTATTTCACATCTAATTAATGTTGTCGTTTGGAACTCTTTTATTTATCGAAGAGTCCTGACTCCTGTGTAGTAAATGCACCATGGTTCCCACAAAAATATGAAGCAGAATAAACTTTTTATAGCCTAAAAAATTAATATTTAATGTAAATTCAGCAATTCGTATAATTGAATACCAGCTTGACACTATCAATCGATACTAATTATAAGAACTCGGACACAAACACAGGAGATCTCTCACCTAAGAAGAGCCACTACAACTATCAAAAAATTATACATCAAGATGTATTACACTATTGTATTACACAATTACACTTTCAAAATGATCAAAGGTGACTACATTTATTTGACTTCTAAATAATGTTGTCATTTGGAGCTTTATTTATCAAAGAGTCCTGTGTATTAAATGCAACATGGTTCCAACAAAAAGATGAAGCAGAATTAACTTTTTAAAACTTAAAAAATATATATATTTAATGTAAATTCAGCAATTCGTAGAGTTTAGTGCCAGCACAGACTTAATGGAAATTAATTAATACTAATTATAAGAACTCAAGAGACACGAACACAGGAGATCTCTCACCTTCTTAGAAGAGCGACTACAACTTTCAGTGCTGGACGCGGAAAAGAGTTTTTTGGTGGGAGAAAATCTCATCGGGAGTTTAAAAGGCATTTGTAGAAACTGAGGCGCTTTGAGAGTCTGTCCGCGGAGGGAGAGACAGGTGATGATGAGCCCGGCAGACACGCACAGCACCGCGGCCACCAGCAGCTCTGTGGACGCGGAGCTCAGCAGCGCGTCGCATTTCTTATAGATATATGTAAAACTCGCAATGCCGAGAAAGGTCCACATGTCGACACTCGCTTCAGTTTTTAACAACACACAAAATATCGCTTAATGGCGTTTAAAAATATCACAAAAGAGCAGCACAGGTGATCTGGAAATGAACTGAATTATTCCAGGCAGACACAAAATGTGAAAGAAACATATAATATCCGTTTTCCGATTAATCTCGGGCTCGACTTCAGTTAAATTTCTTTTATAATAAATACTAATAAATAAAAAGTAAGTTTAATCCCCAGCACATGGGCGCACTCGAGCTGGTGCGATGCTTCTAGGAGATGCTGAATAATTTATGCTAATGAGGGCGCGGATCGTCTTGCAGTTTGTAGACAGCAGCGTCCCGCCTCCTCTGTTTATGACGAGCCAATCAGCTGCGAGCATTCGGTGAGCAGAGCTCACGCTATCTGGCCATTGGCCAATCTAAGGCTGCTGGTTGGCGAATGGACTGCAGTATGATGTGATGTCACGGAGAGGCTGCGTTTGGCAGATGTTACGAGAAGAAAGCGTCATTTTACGCACTTCTAAACAGGAACGCAGTGTTAAACGGTGCAGGCAAAGGGCTAAAAGAGCATTAATGTCTCTCAAATGAAGAGCATATATAATTTAGTGACTTCTAAGAAATGCTGAATGCAAACCATGTCGATAGTATATCAAATCTAGTGTTATTTTTGTTTATAGCTTTCCTGTTTAACATGACGTATTTTAGTTTGGTCCAAAGTAACAATTAATAAGTGATTTTTTTAATCATGAAGTGTACTTAACATATACATTTCCTCAAGATCACTCATGTGAACAAGAAAGACTAACTAAATTTAGCTCCTGGTGACTCATAAAAACAAATTACAGTAGATTATGCTAATTAAAACACGTGGCACGATGATGTCATGATGCATAATAAATGGTAAAAATAAATAAATAAATCTTGATCTCACAGCATGAAAAACTGGGTTCTCTTATTAGGTGTTATTATTTGTATGTTTAAGTATGTCAGACATTTACCAAAGTCGTGCTTGCAGGTTTTTGCATGTCTTTTATTGTTCTATTATACCTTTAATTCTTAATTATGATCCTTTAAATTAAATAAATATATTAAAATAAATATTAATACATACATTTTTTAGCACTGTAACGATATTGAACGACATTGTGGGGTAAAATCTCTTGTAAATAACGTTACAGTGCTAAAAAATTAATAAATAAATAAAACTACAAATAAGGTAAATAAAATAAATAAAATGGGTTTCATTTTCAAAATATGTGATGGTAAAATATGTATGTACTTTTTTTATTGTGTTTTTAGAGTGAAATGTCTTGTTTTGTTGTACTTGTAATTTTTTATTATGGTAATTTAAAAAAAATAATACTAAGGATAATTTAATGCAAAACCACTATTAAAAATGAATGACATTTTGGGGGATAAACTCCTAACTCATTTTATTTATAAATAAAATACATCTAAATGAAATGGTTTTCATTTTCAAAATATGTGATGAGAATATATGTTTATTATTTTTGATCTGTCTTTAGGGTGAAATGTCTTATTCAAATTACCAGCCAAAATCTTCACGAGAACACTATTTGTGTGAAAATGTTGCCAGATCCTCCCTCTTATAATGAATGTAATCATGTGAGACGCTGGACAGCTGTGTTGTGCTTCTGGCCTCTGTGTGTTTCAATGAGTTTGTGCTATTCATCTTGTCCTCTTCACAGTCGAGTGTGTATCATCATAAAGATGTGCTCGCAATCACACAATAATTACTGACACACTGAAGCAGCAGCAGCAGAAGTGAGAGTCTGCAGCTCAAGAGAATCTGAGCACATTAATACGAAGGTGAGAAATCATCAAACTATTTGTGTGTCTGTCTCACATCTGAGCCTTGCTTAATATTGAGGTGTATTTGAGTATTGTGATCATATTGAAACATTTATAGTCATCTGGTTTTTAATGGGGTTCATTTTTGATGACTTTGTGATGAATTCATATTGATTCTTTTGTGATTTTATTATTTTCTAACAGCATTAAGAACAGCTTTGCAAATTCTTTCGCATAATGTAATCTGGCTTTTATATAATGCATGTGGCTACAATTCAACTGCCTAAATTAACTTTAATTTATTCATTTAAACTGGTAATATAGCTATGAAAAACATTAAGAGTCTACTTAGAAAGCATCAGTTTCTCTGGGCTTTCAAATTACGGTTATGTGTTTGAGTAAAATGTTTTTGGTTTTTTTCTTTCTTCCTCTAAATAAAAACAGTTCGATTATCAGAGCATAAAACGACAACTGGTCAAATACAAAAGATTGTGTATTTAGACATGTCAGTATTTATCAGGTAATAATACAATAAAATAGAAGAGAACAGAATATATTTTTAACCTCAATAGTTTTAAGAACTAATTTCTTTTGTCTTTGCCATGAAGACAGTACATAATATTTTATTTGTTGTTTCGCAAGATATTTGTTTATAGTGCAATTTAAATGTGTGCAAATTAAGCAAGTGATTGGACAGCAGTGGTTTGTTCTGTAGTAGCCTGTTGAATAAAGAATAATTTCTTAAGGGTATATATATATCTTAAGGTTAAAACAAGTGGATCTCGATATTTTGAAAGATTCTTTTTACTTGTACAGTACGTTGATTTGCAATAACGCAGTTCCACCTGTAACCACACGGTGGCTCTCTCTCTCTTTACTCACAGACGTCTCAAAAAACACAGCGGGACAGTACGAGACAAAATGGTATGCTGACTTTGTTGCATAGATATTTACATTAGATGTCGCCTACCCTGTTGTTGTCTATTGGAAGGAATGCGTCAATAGAGCCGCCATTTTAGTACAGAGTAGCACTCCTTTGAAATGAATGTGGGACCAAGGTGCAGTGGAGGACTGTGGCCATCCAGAGCCAGAGATTCATTCATTCATTCATTTTCTTTTCGGCTTAGTCCCTTTATTAATCTATGGTCGCCACAGCGGGATGAACCGCCAACTTATCCAGCATATGTTTTACGCAGCGGATGCCCTTCCAGCTGCAACCCATCAGTGGGAAACATTCATACACACTCATACACTACGGACAATTTTAGCTTACCCAATTCACCTATACCGCATGTCTTTGGACTTGTGGGGGAAACCGGAGCACCCGGAGGAAACCCACGCGAACACGGGGAGAACATGCAAACTCCACACAGAAATGCCAACTGACCCAGCCGAGGCTCGAACCAACGACCTTCTTGCTGTGAGGCGAACGTGCTACCCACTGCGCCACCGCGTCGCCCAGAGCCAGAGATATACACATATATCTATGATCGGGAGTTTTCCCCGGTGGTCAGTACGCAAATATTTTTTTAAATTACGAAAATTATAATTTTACATCACTTTTCTACGACGATGGATAAGTGAACGCACGGGCATTGCCAATAAAGAGTGTGCGTTTGTGTGCATGGAAATGTATTATCCTCCCTCCCTGTTAAATTTGATCTAATCCGTGTCCTGAAACACCCCCCCTCTCCTGCTTTCACTTCTCATTCTAACGGAGGAAGCGATTCGTTTGTGAATGAATCCCCGTTATGAACGACTCGTTCTCTTAGCCGACAATAATACAAGTTTCTAACACCGCAGCGTCTTGTTGTCATATTTCTTTTTCATTGTTTGCTGATTTTATTCAACAAAACTAGCATAAACCTAGAATTCAGTGCAAGTTGATGCTACTTTGCCTTATGATCAGTGCAGAAAGAGACTGTATTATCATCAATAACGTTACTTGTTGAGCACAAAAGTTTGTAACATACAAAAAACGTAAAAAAACGAAATCTTACCTATGAAATGTTCTGCCTTTGTGCTTTGTTTTCTTTGTTTGCTCGTTACTACACCCGTAAGCAGCGCAAAAGTCCAGCATCTTCACATTGGCTTTGGTTTTGACTAGTGCGGTTGAATGGCATTTGTCCTGGGAGCACTGTACAAATGTGGCGGCGCTATTGACGCATGCTGAGGGTCCGTATGCGATATCTAGTGTATATATCTATGGCTAAAAATAAGAATTCCAATATTAAATTAACGAAGAAAAAATTTGTTCAATTAAATATTTAGATGCTTAAATATGAGACACTACCGTGGAATATGGCTGTAATACAGTCGTGGTACTTACTGTTATGCCAGATGGTAGATTTAAGCTTATTTAATGCTTCTTTATTTAAACGTATTGTAAACAGGCTTTAACCAGAAACACTGGCTATGAATCACTAGCAAGCAGGAACTGTGTAGTGAATTTCCCCATCTGGTTATGAAATGCAGTAAAATACACCAACTGTTTGAGAAATGTGACATATTGAGTGCTTCTTTTTTCGTGATATTGAGTAAACATTTTCACTACAACCGAACTGACACACAAAGCAGATGTCACTAGTGAAATCCGCGCGAAACTACTAATTTTGTATTTAAAAGCTATCAAACTTTACCAAAACCCTTTTTTTTTTCAAACCACAAGAAGGACACTTTTACAGCTCACTTTTAGGAGTTTAGTTTATTGTAATGAAGTTATAAAACATCTTATGCCGAAAAATCAACAAACGTATAAAGATCACAGGACAGTACCCAGACTCATAAATACAGTATTTACATGTTATAGTACACAAGAAAAATAAAAACAGCAGATCCTTTGGTCAGGAACCCTACGGGGAAACAAAAAGAGTTGAACCCATTGCTGAAGCCCACGAATATTATTGTTTTTTTTAATGCAATCTCTATGTTTTGGTAAGAACTTTTCCTTGGCACGTGTTCTTTACTCAATAAACCTCATTAAAGGGATAGTTCACACAAAAATGAGAACTGACATAATTCACTCACCCTTTACTTGTTTTAAAACAGTTTGACAATCTTTTTCCACTGTTGAACACAAAAGAAGGTATTTCTAAGAATGTTAGAAACCTATAACCATTTACTTCAATACTATTAGTTTTTCCTACTATGGAAGTCAATGGTTTCAGGTTTCCAACATTCTTCAAAATATCTTATTTTGTGTTCAACAGAAGAAACTCATAAATAACTTGCAACCACTCGAGGGAGAGTAAATAGTAAGTAAATTTTTCATTTGTAGGTGAACCATTCCTTTAATGTTTCCCATAATGCACCTGAAGGCCAGTGTGACCAGGCACTGAGAATGAGGCACTTGCGCAGACTGGGATAATTTGGCACTGCTATAGGTGTTGATTAAGAAGAGTTTCTCCTATGCGCTGGAGTCTGATGGCTTCTTTTCTTTCTTCTTCTTCTTGGTCTTGGTCTTCTTTGCGTGGCAGGGTTTGCAGACACAGCAAAGTATGCAGGGAGATGCCAGAAGAAGCAGTGGAGACGTCACCAGTACGATGATACTGGCTCCAACCAGGATGCCAACCACCTGAACACAACACAACCACAGACAAACTCAACTGCTGCTGGTGAGAAAACGTTGTGATCGAATTCTTGGTCGTAAGACTTATGTCATTGTTAACATCATGCAACTAAAATGGTTGCTTTTCAAAAAGTGTTTGTGTACCTAAAATTAAGTGCTTTTTGAGGTTTCTCATTTTAAAGGTGCAGTATGTAAGTTTTTCACCCAGTGGTTGAACTAGGTATTGCACGCCTAGCAAGCGCAGGTTGCCAGATTGACAAAATGAACAGGATTTAAATCGTGTTCAGGGCCGGCGCGTCCATAAAGGCGACCTAGGTGGCTGCCCAGAATAGTGAGGGCAGCGTCCGCGAAAAACGGTTAAAGAGGTTTAATATGTATTAATTAGATTATAAACCTTACCATTTCATTGGAGTGTAGTGTAGTATTCTGTACTTCTAATTGGCTGTATTTATATTTCTGTCATGTTTTGTCTGGTGCTAACAGCCAAATTGCTTATCACTGCAAATCTCGTCCCGTAGCATGTTGTTAGGACACGGGGTTACAGTGTAACCTGCTCACCTAATGTTTATGTTCGTAATATTTATATTATTTGCTAATTAATAACCTCATGTGGAACTCTGAATCTGCGTCTCATTTTGGAATCTGCTACTGTCCACCGGAGGTCGCATTTCGGTCGCGGACGCACACTATGAGAGTCTTCCTGACTGAATGAATGAAATAGTTTTCCAACGAGGGAACCTGGGGTGCTGAAATATAATTGGCTAAACTGGCATTGGGCAGGTTAAAGGGACCAAAACAAAGACAGCCGTTCCAGCACAGAAAATACATTTTCAAAGCAGAATAACTGACTTCAGCATTGTTTTTCAGATAAACAAGAATGTTCACTTAGCATGTTTCTTAAATATCTGCAAACATATTACGGTATTTTTAAGCTTTAGAAGAGTCAAAAACTTACATACAGCACCTTTAACTAGAAGAATTTAACTAAAGCAAACCTGTGTCCTGTTCCACATGACGGAAGCTCTGGAGTGTCCCAGCTTGTTTCGGCATGGTCCTTTATCGTAATGTCTCAGAAATATATCACCCTATAACCATCAAGACATTAATATTTAGTCATTTTACTTTCTTCAAGAAAAATCTTAAAAACGATAAACGACAAACAATTATATAATAAATATTCAGATAAATGAAAAAAAAAAAACTTTTCATAAAAAAATATATATATTTAGTTTTTATTTAATGTTTTATTATATATATTATTTTTAATTAAGTGAATATTTAATACACATTAAATACTTTGTTGTTATTATTATTATTATTATTATTATTATACATGCATCATCATAGTTTCCAAAAAACAAGGAACCAGAGTACCATGTAGAACTTTTACATTTTTCTTTTTTACAATAGCACAGCTTAAAAAAAAAATGCTACAGTGAACTCAGGATCTAATAAACCACTGTAAAAACACTTTTGGAATATCATTTATTTGTTAAAGGAATAGTTTAAACAAGAATTTAGTTCTGTTGACTTTCATAGTAGGAAATACGAATACTATGGAAGTCAATGGTTACATGTTTCCAACTTTCTTCAAAATATCATCTTTTGTGTTTAACAGAACAAAAAAATCAAACTGGTTTAAAAAAAGTAAAGAATGAGTAAATTATGACCGAATTTTCAATTTAGGGTGAACTATCCCTTTAATGGTAAAGCATAATGAAAAGCCCAGCGTGACTTACGTCCAGATTCTGTAGGCAGTACCAGCAGAAGGTGTGTTTGCAGCTCTTGCAGAGCATCTGAGCGCAGCCCTGATTGCGCTCTATGTAGACGCCACACACTGGACACTGTTTAATGGCTGCATCCATATCATCACTGCTCAGCACACTGCAGAGACCCCCCACACACACACACAACATAACATAATTATTAAAGTTTGTTATGAATTTGAATAATAAACTCTAGTTTGCTGATGTGGAAATGGGTCACACTGAATGCGTTTACATGCGCATTCTTATAGATTTTTTAAAAATCAAAATATCCAAAAACCACAGAACAGTGTTATATATTTTGCTGACTTATGTTCTTACACTATCCCGAATGTTTTAAAGAATATTCAAATCCAGAGTAATAAGCAATTTTAACTAGTGGCATGAACCATGTGCTGTTCATGCTAATGACATTGACGTCACAAACTGGATTTCCAGACTGTTTTTATCGAAAACAGGAAAACACCAAAGACGCTTTCATATGTTGTGTGTTTTATAAGACTGCACAGAGCAGCATTATAACAGAAACCTAAAATATATCTAGTATAAAACAGCACTGCTGCTTCTCCATGTGATCACAATAATAATAATAAAATCACAGCTACTTTCCTGTCGCGTTGCGCTCATCTCTCATCAGTAATTTCTTCAGCGCTCTCGTTTCTCTCCGACAGCTTTCAGCCTTAAGCCGCGGTCACACTGCACTTTTCGCCCCATAGCATTCCATTCATATGCATGCAGATGTGTGGCAGACTGGAAATGCAAGTGTGTGCGACAAGTTTTGCATATTTAAGTAGATTTAATTTTGCTTATTTGAAAAGTCAGCTTTGCAATAAACAGTCCCAAAACAATGTCGCTGCATTGCAAATTCAAGCTTGGTGAACTAAAACCTGCGAAATCGCATCATGTGAGACCAATAGAAGATCAAAACATGACCTCTTTGTATAGACCATTTCAATGTGGCGATGTCATTGGCCCATGAACATTTCCTGCCTGTTGTCAAACTATTTCATAACTGTTACAAGAGGCGATTTGATCATAACTTAACATTAAAACAGCCATCATAATATTATTTATCAATATGTGGACCTTTTGGGATTCTCGGAAGCTACGGAAATTAAGTATGTATAACAGGAAATACGTTAGGACCATTGTTATTGTTTACATCCCTCAAAATGGTCTTTAGAAATTAAAAAAATGGAGCAATCGCTGGCTTTTTTAACGTCTGATCATCTTGTTTAATCCTCTTCCTTTTAGCAGCGATGTACGACAGAATTCCGCATGCTCAAACTCTAGTGTGACTGCAGCTTTACCCTGCTTTATACTACCATTATAATAAGCATTGAATACTTTAGTTCATCCATGAACATGATTTCTGCAGGAGTGCTGTAGGATGTAATGAAGACCACAACTCCCATGATTCCACACTCAGTCAAATTGTCATCAAAATACATCTTTGTTTGTTGTGAATACACGCCCTCTAGTGGTGCAAATTACATACTGTGCCTTTTAATGGCTTCTTTTGGTTTTTAATGATTCACTGAACATGATGACTGACATAACAAATTACATACTCGGAGTTACATTCACCAATTATTACATATTGATTATTCGATAAACTAATTTATTAATGGACCCTTTTCAAAAGACTGTTATGACGCATTTAACGGTCATCAGCATCTTAAATCCTTAAAAGTTTTTAATATTTGGATTTTTTACTTTTAAAACATATGAACATTTATATGTATTTTTGTATGTATTATACCCTCTTTGCATCAAATTACAAAAAACGAATTACCGCTTGTGCGAGGCGTTTGTAATGTAGCATCTATGGGCAGGACAGTAAATTTGACGTTGTTCTCTCCTCTGGCTGCTGTCATCAGTCTCACACTATTTTATTTATTTTTCCCTTTTTCTGAAAGTCTTTAACACCATCGTGGAGTTTTTCTTTTAATTCTTCAGCAAATAGGATTGTAAAATAATAATTTGTTGTACTCTCCCATTCACTGCGCTCTAAGTTTACCCACCCATGATGACTTCCACTACTGAGAAACCCGGGTCCATAAACTCTTGTAAATGTTATTTACTTGCATTTCCGGGTAAAGAAAACCAACTTGTGAATACAGTAAGCTGATTTTTGTGAGTTATCTGTGTATTTGTGTGCGTGTAAGCGTGCTCACTGACCCATCCGGTGAGGGGGGCATCAGAAGCTGCTGCAGGGAGCAGGAGTGACCGTCGCTCCAGGGGCTCCGGCAGCCACAGCAGAACACCGTCTGGCACACGGGGCAGGGCACAGGAACCGGTGTGCCTTCAGTATCGGGCGTCACGCTGCACACGGCCTGACAGTCCAGCACTGGACACCAAGCCTTACTGGGGTCTAACTGAACTCCTGTAAGAGACCCACAAAAAGCCCTTGTTTACACCTGGATTTAAAGGCATAGTAATACCCAATAATGAAGATTTACTGACCCTCAAGTGGTTCCCAAACCTGAATTTCTTTGTTAAGATCAAAGGAAGTTCTTTTTTAAAGTACACATGAAATTAAAACTAACCATATTGATTTAGTTAGCTCACATTGCCAGTTTTATGGTGAACAATTGATCTGTCCATGTTATCAAGAAAAAAAAAAAAAGGTTTGCCCTTGTAATCTAAAATTGAAATCTGAAAATGGACTTCCTGTTTGTTTTTTAGTTAAATTCTCAGATTACGTCTGTCTGAGTTACTGGGCGTGGCTAACATACTTAACCACACCCCTCCAACTGTCAGTTTTGACAGCGCTAAAACAACAAACAGAAATGGTGAGGAGGAGGAGGTGTCTGTTAGGTTGTAATAACTCTCAATCTTTCTAAATGAAATGCCTACTTTACTACATCCAATCAGCTTGCAGTAGAAAAAACAAGCCACGCCCACTGTTTTCTAAATGAACACTTCTCATTTAACATTCCATTTCTCAAAAAAAAAAAAAAAAAGCAGTCGCAGCTTTCTGGTGCATGACTTTAAGATAGCTGGAAACCTGTAGCTATTGATCTCAATAGTTGGAAAAACACGTTTTAAAAACTTGTTTTAAAGCTGTTTGACTGTCTTTTTTTTTCTGTTTTGTTGAACACAAAAAAAGATATTTTGAAGAATGCTGGAAACAATTGACTTCAATTGTATTTGTTTTTCCTACTATGAAAGTCAGTGGTTTGAGGTTTTCAACATTTTGCTAAATATCCTTTTTTGTGTGAAGATAGAAACTCAGGTTTGGAAGTGGAGGGTGAATAAATGTTCATTTTTAGTGAACTGTCCCTTTAAGATGTGTTCAGATGGCTGCAAAACTATGCAGAATGCTGTGAGTTTGTGTTAAAATCAGGACTGGTACGAGAACATTCATTCATTTTCTTTTCGGCTTAGTCCCTTTATTAATCAGGGGTCGTATCCAGCATATGTTTTATGCAGCGGATGCCCTTCCAACTCATCACTGGGAAACACCCATACACTCGCATTCACACACATACACTACGGACAATTTAGCTTACACAATTCACCTATACCGCATGTCTTTAAACTGTGGGGGAAACCGGAGCACCCGGAGAAAACCCACGCGAACACGGGGAGAACATGCAAACTCCACACAGAAATGCCAACTGACCCAGCCGAGGCTTGAACCAGCGACCTTATTGCTGTGAGGTGACAGCGCTACCCACTGCGCCACCGGTAAGAGAACATTGCTTTTTTTTTTTTTTTTTTAAAGATCGTCACCTTCAAACCAAGCTTATTATTTCAGATGATAAAGTGTAAGTCTAGTCTGGCTAGTGCATGTCAGCAGCACATCCCATAGTGTTTAAGAAATAGGTCAGCAGCGGAATAAGGTGGCATTTTGTGGCTGTAAATATTTATTATTATTATTATTATTATTATTATTCATTCATTCATTTTCTTTTCGGCTTAGTCCCTTTATTAATCCGGGGTCGCCACAGCGGAATGAACCGCCAACTTATCCAGCATATGTTTTACGCAGCGGATGCCCTTCCAGCTGCAACCCATCACTGGGAAAATTATTATTATTATTATTATTATTTAAAATCAATATTCTTATTACAACATTCAATATTTCTTATTATTAAAATTTCTTATAAAATTGTAATAAAATATTCCATGAATGTTACCATGATCAAGAAACCACCACAGTAAAAAACATGGTTCTTTTGGAATACTGTGGCATTTCTAATGTTACACTGTCCAAAAAACTGAATCTACATTACATGGTTTAAAAAAAAAGTTTTAAAAAGCAAAATATTATGGACATTTTCATTTAACTTAAACTTTTTAAACTTTCTAAAACATTCAAAATAATATAGGTGATGATGACGATGATGATGATAATAATAATAATAATAATAATAATATAAAAATTAAAAATAAATTGGAAATTGTCAGTGGCGGCATGATGGCCCAGTGGTCAGCACTGTCGCATCACAGCAAGAAGGTCACTGGTTTGAATCCCGGCTGGGCCAGTTGCCATTTCTGTGAGGAGTTTGCATGTTCTCCCCGTGTTAGCGTGGGTTTCCCCTGGGTGCTCCGGTTTCTCCCACAGTCCAAAGACATGCGCTATAGGTGAACTGAATAAACTAAATTGGCGATAGTGTATGAGTGTGTGTGTAAATGTGAGAGTGTCTGGGTGTTTCCCAGTGCTGGGTTGAGGCTGGAAGGGCATCCGCTGCTTAAAACATATGCCGGAATAGTTGGTGGTTCATTCTGCTGTGGCGATCCCTGATAAATAAGGGACTAAACCGAAGGAAAATGAATGAATGAATGAATGAATGAATGAATGAATGAATGAATGAATGAAATTGTCAGTTCTATTGCTTTGAGTACAATGAAAAAGCAATGAAATCTAATTTTTGACTACTTTTATCAGACCTCATTTACACTGTATTTAGTGTCGTACACTTGTGATCAGACTGACAAAAACACATCTTCATTCCCCAGTCAAAGAGTGGTGAAATAAATCGTAACCTAGCAATGACGTTGTTTTAATTTCCTTGCAAAATTCGGTTCCTCTTTAACACATTCTCCTTTTGATATTTACCATAAACAGTCTGAAATCTTTTCTCAGGAAGATTTCTGTGAAACCCGATGTCACAGTTTACTTTGACACATTCTGACACGGTAGAGCGTCTAGACCAGATTTGACAGTTCTGCTGGCTGAATGAGCTCATTGTTTATGGCTCCTCTGCAAACACTGAGCTGGACACTGGCAGACACAAACCAGCAGCATGACCTGTGAATAATGGCGCAGTTTTACTTGAGCTGCGTAACATAGTCTTGTATTTTCTCATTGTGAAATAAACAAGTAGTTAGCAGCAGCTCAATTACATGTGCGAAGGGCTTTAAAAATTGCCTTTGGAGACAGACGATGAGGGAAAGACATGCTATGAAGATGCCGTCATCTGGTTGTGTGTGTGTGTGTGTGTGTTTATTTAGATTAAAAAATACATAGATTTATATTTATTTATTTTATTTAGTTTAACTTTATTATTTATTTATTATTTTTATATAGATTTTTTTAAAATATATTTTATAATTTTATTTTGTATGCATGTATGTATGTATGTATGTATGTATGTATGTATGTATGTATATATGTATGTATTTAGATTTTTTATTTATATATTTTTATTTTGTTGTTTTTTTTATTTAATTATTTATTTGTATATGTATTATTTTAATACAGTTTTTTTTGTTTTACTTATTTATTTTTAATACAGATTTTTAGTTTTACTTTATGTATGTATGTATGTATGTATGTATTTATTTATTTATTTATTATTTAGATTTATTTTTATTTATTTTGTTTTTTATTTATTTATTTATTTAGTTTTAATACAGATTTTTTTTTTTTTTTTTTACATGTATGCATGTATGTATGTATGTATGTATGTATGTATGTATTTATTTAGATTTATTTATTTTATTTAGATTTTTTACTTTTTTTATTTATTATTTTTAATGTATGTAGATTTTTTATGTATGTAGATTTATTTATTTTTTTAGTTTCACGCGCACATACATATACATATATATATGTATATATATATATATATAAAATAAATAAATTAATTAATTAATAAATTATGTATGTGTGTGTGTGTGTGCATGCGTATGTATGTTTTTGAAAGCCAGCAAACATGCATCCTTCATTTACTATGGAATTAAAGTCATGCCATATTAATATGCCAAGTACTATAGCTGCTGCTGTTAAAATTTGTGTTAAAGTTCAAAACTTTCTGAAATGACCTACAAAACCATGCCTAACATAGAACAATTAACACCAACTCATGTTTTGACTGTACACTCATATTAATTCACACTCCGTACACTATGTTTTGTCTGTATCTGAGCAATAATTTCGACATTAACCCTGACAAACACAGCCTTGCATGCCTAAAAGTCTCACAAACACTATCTGTTTCTTAATGGTTACAGAAACACTGCTCTTTAAGACACATACATGCATATATACAACAGGGAAAATAAGTATTGAACACGTCACCATTTTCTCAGAAAACATGTTTCTAAAGGTGCTGTTAACTTCAAATTTTTCCCGGATGTTGGTAACAACCAAAGAAATCCATATATGCAAAGAAAACAAATCTAATTAGTTTACAAATTAAGTTCTGTGTAAAGAAAAAAATGAAATGACACAGGGAAAAAGTATTGAACACATGAGGAAAGGGAGGTGTAGAAAGGCAGTGAAAGCCTAGATAGAAGCTGAAATCTCTCAGTAGTTCTTTGGCAACCCTCTGCCCTTCCTCATTGTAAATGAATATTCGGTGCTTCAGTCCAACATCTACATTACCAGATGATGAAGATGAAACCAAGGTGGACATTTCAGCAAGACAATGGTCCAAAACACAGCCAAGGAAACTCTCAAATGCTTTCAGAAAAAGAAAATCAAGCTGTAGAATGGCCCAGCCAATCACCTGACTTGAATCCAATATAAAATTACAAATGAAAGCTCAGATTTGATAGACGAAACCCACAGAACCATCAAGATTTTTACACTCTGTTGAAGTCTGTGAAAAACTCACATCTGAGCAATTCATGTGACTTCATTCTCCATATGAGAGGCGTCTTTAAGCTGCCATCACCAAAAAAGCTTTTTATATAAAGTATTAAATATGTTTCAGTAGTTCAGTACTTTTCTCCTTGTCATTTCATTGTTATTACACATAACTCATTTTCAGATTTTTTTTTGTTTGTTTTGTTTTATTTTTATGTTTGGGTTTTTACCAAAATCTGGTTCAATTCCATGTCAACAGCTCCTTTAGAAATATTATTCCCAGAAAAAAACATGACGTGTTCAATACCTATTTTCCCCGCTGTGTGTGTGTGTGTGTGTGTGTGTGTGTGTGTATATATACAAATATAGAAAAACATGTACCTCTTTCAAATCGGAGCCGCTGATAGAGCTCGACCTGATCACTGGGGGCAAATGAGGCAAGCTGTATAAAGAAGATGAATTTATATTCAGGTCATGTTTGGACATGTCATGTTGTATACAGCATTACACATGAATAGCACATCATATTTGCAAATCACGTCTTATGTAAGGGATAATATACAGCCTACTGGTGATTATCAGTGAATAAAGAAAGATGCATGCTTTTCCACATCCTAAATAAATAACTCCTATTTTGAAAAAAACTGCACTGGCTTCCTGTCAGTTTTCAAATTGATTTTAAAATTCTCATGCTTGCATACAAGGTCTTGAATGGTCCAGCACCACAATATTTCTCTGAGCTTTTAATCCCATACTCCCCTAGACGTGCTTTACGCTCGTCTGATGCTGGTCTTTTAACTGCTTCGTCAATGTGGCTAAATGGGAGACCGGGCATTCTCTTCATTGGCACCTAAATTGTGGAGATCTTTACCCTCTGATATTCGCCATGCAGAATCCCTGAGTATTTTTATAGCATTACTTAAAACTTACTTTTTTTTTTTAGAGTAGCTTTTATTAGATTTTTTGATCTATTACTATTATTATTTTATGTTTTTAATTTGTATTATTGTATTTTTTTGCATTCATCCTTGTATGTATCTTATGCACATTATATATGTCTGTAAAATGCCTTGAGATGCTACTTTTAAAGGCTCTATATAAAATAAATTTTATTATTATTATTATTATTATTGTTGTTGTTATGAGAAATATTGATCAGTACAAATTTTTAGATGATAAAAGGAACCCTGCAATGCAATAAAGTTAAAAAGATTGAAGATTGTTTAAAATATTGCATGTTTTGACTGATTGTGATTTGAAAAGACAGTATTATTCCACCAAATACTTATTTCGTAACTTTTCTAAAGTTAAAACATTGATATTGTGTTAATCAAATCAAAAAGATTCAACATAAACTAAACGTATGAAAACATGGCATCTTTTTATTTTGGCCAATTATCAAAACTTCTATATGTCTACATGACAACATTATTATTTAAAACTTTTTTAAAAAGAAGTCATCAGCCACAGCCATATCAACCTGCAGCCATATCAACCTGCAGCCCAAGACCGGTTACTCACTGATGCTAAGCAGGGTTGAGCCTGGTCAGTACCTGGATGAGAGACCACATGGGAAAACTAGGTTGCTGTTGGAAGTGGTGTTAGTGTGACCAACAGGGGGCGCTCAACCTGTGGTCTGTGTGAGTCCTAATGCCCCAGTAAAGTGAAGGTGACACTATAATGTCAGTGAGCGCCATCTTTCGGATGAGACGTTAAACTGAGGTCCTGACTCTCTGTGGTCATTAAAAATCCCATGGCTATTTTCGTAAAGGGTAGGGATGTAACCCCGGTGTCCTGGCCAAATTCCCTCCATTGGCCCTTACCCATCATGGCCTCCCAATCATCCCCATCCACCAAATTGGCTGTACCACTATCTCTCCACTCCCCCAATAGCTGGTGTGTGGTGAGTGCATTGGCGCCGTTGTCCTGTGGCTGCCGTCGCATCATCCAAGTGGATGCTGCACACTGGTGGTGGTGTGGAGAGACACCCCTCATGATTGTAAAGCGTATTGGCCAATTATCCAAACTCTCATATGTCTACATGACAACATTATTATTTAAAACTTTTAAAAAGAAGTCATCAGCATTTGTCACAATAAAAAAAAAGACTAATGTTTTACTGTAAACAAAAACTTTAATGTAAATAATCCAAACTGAGAATTTCCCAGTGGTCTCTTCAAATTGGTTTTGCATAGCTGTTTATGAATTATAAGAAATATCTAATAATAAATTACACCAAATGAAGTACTGTATTTATACCACTGCTGAATTGATGAACTTTGATTTATAATACTGGGACTTTCAACAATGGTGGAAAACATTTCGAAAATTAAAGCCACCGAGTTCCTGTTCAGGCTAATGTTGGCAACCGAAAGTAAAATTAAAACAAATAAATCGGTTAAACAGTCACAGGCAAATTTTATCATACCTTTTTGTGTTTACAGTTTCTATCTATTAAAATGCACTAGTAATAATAGGAAATGTTTCTCAAGCATCAAATCTACACATTTGAAAGGATCATGAGACTCCAAAGACTAGAGGGATGCAGAAAAATCAGCTTTTCCAGCACATGAATGAATTGCATTTTAAATTATATTAAAACGACATATTAAAGCAGACAACACTTTAAATTTGTGATATTTCTTCATTTGACTGTTTTTACAGTTAACCATAAGAGCATAAAATATTTAGATTTTCCAATAATAATAATTATCTACATTAAGTCTACAGTACAGTAATATTAAGACTACATTAAAGCAGACAACAACACTTTAAACTTGTGATATTTCTTCATTTGTTTTTACAGTAAAGCATAGGAGCATAAAATACTTGGATTTTTCCAAACAATAATAATAATAATAATAATTATTATTATTATTATTATTATTATTATTATTATTATTATTATTATTATTATCTACATTAAATCTTAAGTTTACAGCACAGTAATATTAAAATGACATATAAAAGCAGACAACACCTTAAATTTGTGATATTTCTTCAATTTGACTTTTACAGTAAAGTATTATTATTATTATTATTATTATTATTATTATTAATTTTATAACCTTTATTTTACCAGGAAAGACACATTGAAATTAAAAATCTCTTTTACAAGAGCGTCCTGGCCAAGATTAGGCAGTACACATGTCACATGGGTCTAACAGACAACAAACAAAAAACAATTGACAGTTAACAGAAACACACATTGACAAACAAACTATTCAAAACATCTACAAGCCTGTGTTTCAATTTCTAAATCATTTATACTACTTTTTTATTTTTATTATTATTATTATTATTTTTAAAGCATTTAGTGAAATCAATTCTTTAAACTGCAACTTTGTTTGTAGATTATTCCATGCAAAAGTTGCTGAGTATTTAAAAGCCTTTTTAACCATCTCAGTCCGCACTTTAGGAACAGACAGTAAATAAATATCCTGTGACCGAAGGCCATAGCTAAGGACAGGTTTTTTACAAATGTAATTCTGTAGATATAATGGGAGTAAACCCAGTATAGATTTGTAAACAAAGATATGCCAATGCTTGAGCCTACGAATGGACAAAGCAGACCAACCTACCCTAGTATACAACACACAATGATGAGTAAGAGATTTAAAATTAGTTATAAATCTTAGTGCACCATAAATAAGATAAGATCATAAAATACTTAGATTTTCATAATAATAATAATAATAATAATAATAATAATAATTATTATTATCTACATAAAATCTTAAGTCTAGTACAGTAATTTTAAAATGACATATTAAAGCAGACAACACTTTAAATTTATGATAATATTTCTTAATTTTATTATAATGTTAATTTTATAACTTAATTTTACAGTAAAGGATAAGATACTTAAGCATAAATAATCTACATTAAATCCACAGTCCACAGTAATTTACTTGTACTAGTTGTGATAAACATGTCATGGCAGGTACACTGGTGTTTTGTATGAGCAAATAGTATGAAGTATGAGCAAATAATGATGATTAATAGTGAGGATTGCGGTTTAAGCCTTACTGATTAAAATAGACAGTTTGCTATTTGACATAGGAGGGATTTCTGATGTCTGTTTGTTTGTGCAGAGGTGTGATCTGCAGAACTGGAAAGTGTTGTTGATTTGAGGATGAAGAACAGACAGAAATACCTCAGAGTCCAGCAGAGTCCCGCTGTTTTTACAGGCTGGATCGGGACAGGTGATGGCACTGCCCGCGCCTGCACGAATAGCCAGCTGGACATACTGCCTTAAACACTGCAAACACAACAAAACTCAGATTTTTTTCTACAGTTGCTGACAGTTCGATATATCAGGAGTGTGTCACCAGATATCATTCAATTTATGGGGCAAAGTTGAAAAGGGGTTTTCAGACATCAAAACAATAGATTGTGATTGTACAGAATTAAATTTGTCATTAGAATGTGTCCTAATTTTTTTTCTGAGCTATTGTAACTATTTATTTATTTATTTATTTATTTATTTATTTATTTATATACTAAAATTCTTATCAGGCATGTTTGGAACAGGAATAATTTAATGACAGATTAAAAGACTCCATTTTAGCATCACAGTGTATTATGTATAATTTCTAAATGTATAAAATCACTTGAACTTCTGATGCAGACCCTAAAATGGGCTGTCTCATCTTTGCTATATATATTTAGGTGTTGTTGTTGTTGTTATTATTAAATAAAAAGTAAGTAAACAAGCACTTAAACAACAATAATACTTTTTTTTATTTTTTTTATTTCAATAATAGTTTTTTTTATCATTATTATTAGAAGTAGTAGTAGTTTCTACTAATTTCTATTATTGTTGTTATTATTACTATTATTAAAAAATAAAAACGTAAATAAACGATCCCCTAAACAACAGCAATAATAATAATAATAATAATAATAATAATTATTATTATTATTATTATTATTATTATTATTAAATAAATAAAAATATATATAATAATAATAATAATTATTATTATTATTAAATAAAATAAGTAAACAATCACTTAAACAACAATA
>CAIGQV010001633.1:23271356-23282621 GCA_903798115.1 Danio jaintianensis | reverse complement strand
AATAATATTAATAATAATAATAATTATTATTATTATTATTATTATTATTATTATTGTTGTTAATATTATTATTATTAATAAATAAAAAAGTAAACAATCACTTAAACAACTAATTAATTTTTTTTTCAATAATATTTTTTATTAGTAGTAGTAATAGTTTCTATTAAGTTTCTATAATTATTATTATTATTATTATTATTATTATTATTATTATTAACAATAATAAAAAGTAAACAATCACTTAAACAACAATAATTTTTATATTTTTTATTAATTTAAGTCCAATTAAAGTCATTTTTTTTTTTACTATTAAGTTTCTATTATTATTATTATTACTACTGCTACTACTATTATTATTATTATAAGTAGTAATTTCTATTAAGTTTACATTACACTCTCAGAAAAAAACTTCTGTAATTATAATGTACCAGCATGTACACTTTAGGCTCTAATATGAACCTTTAAAAGGTGCCAATATGGAAAAAGTGACTACAGTGACCGCTTTTGTACTTTTATTTCTGACAGTGTTTAATTTTAGATCAATAAAATCTTATTTTTATGTCTTTTGGTTTTATTATTTACTTCTGTTTTAAGAATTTTAATACGTTTAATAAAGTCACTATAAAGATCAACTAAATGCAATCAAATATTGAATCAAAGTACATTTCTATTAACGTTTATTCATTTTAAGTAACAAAAAACTGTTCTAGTTTCAATTTACCACAGTAACCCTGATCAGAATGATTGATGTTTATAATAAAGCAACATTCTGACAACACATTAGCAGTATTTACACTCAACAATAATCAGTCATTCAACACACTGTGATGTACAGCAGACGGTGATGTTTTCAAAATGACACACTTCAGCTTCAAACCACCAAAAGTCAAAAGATTTCCACGTCTGACCCATAAGATTTGTTTCAGGGCTAATCTTAAACGGCATGTGAAAGAAAACATTCCCCACTCTGAACGCTATTGTGCTTTGTTTACTGTATTTATGCCTTTCACAGCAGTAACCCAGACCACGGCTAGAGATAAACACCTGTTATTTTAAGACATGTGTGAACAAGACTAACCCATAGCACTATTATTATTCTGTCATATAGAAACACTACACTGAAAATAGATGTGTTGCTCTTACCTGCACACAGAACACACAGTTACAGGACTGCAGTGGGCTGGTCTCGGCTTCAGGCCAGTCGCTCAGGCACAGTTTGCAGTGGATCGTGGTGCTTTTTGCATCCATGCTAGCCTTCTGTTGAGGTTTAGCCCTATACCTCAGAAACATAGGAGTGAAGCTCTCCATGCTCCTGAACACAACACCAAAGGAGTTTTTACCATCATAAAGCCTTCCGCTGAACACAGATCACACACTTTAGCCAAGCAAAAAACTATCTAAAGTATAATCACATGCAGAAGACTCACTGTTAGGCTCTGTTATTAGCTTAATCTCATTGGTGGTGTTGTGTACACCGACTGGAAACCTGCTCGACCTGCCCTTTTCATATAAACGGGACGACAAACTGGTCTGTCTGGAGGAACCGAAGATCTAGATTCCACCCAGAATGAACTCACTGCTTTGCAGATTCTTCCAGTCAGCATTCCCATCCCACATGGCGACCGAATCCCAAACGGGAAGAAGTCATAATAACATAATCCAGGATAAAGCTAGATTAGAAAGCCCCGCCTGTTTCGACAGGTCTGAAAAATAGAGAATGGCGACTTGCATGTGCTCTGTATATTTATGTCTCCGAGTTACAATCAATAACATCACTGGCCTAAATGTGGCTCTAAAGTCAGTTATTGATTGGTGGAACACGTGCAGCGTTCACTAAAACTTGTTGTTATTTTTATTCCTGCCATGTCATTGTTGTTTTCTGCCATTTGTTTGTGGAGTTTAACCCCTCTTGACTAAAGATGCATAATGATTTAGGAGCAAATGTGTCAGGAGCTGCTCTGAATGAGTGTTTGGCAGGAATATGATTGTTATGGCAGTGTCCTGGACCACTATTGATCAGCCCAAAAACACAGTTGGTCGCACCTCATAAAGTGGGTCAGAGAATAAATCTAGGTGAGCTCAGTGGCACTGACGCTGCACTCAAAATTATTTACATATACTTTGGTTTTTCCACACAGGAAAGTGAAATCACATGGCTGTTTTTCGACAATGGTTAAAATTATGATGAAGTAAACGTCTCTGCAAATGAGGAAGCAAACTATTCAGCTGGAAATATTTAAGTGGTTATTTTTGGTTTGTTTGTGTGTTTTTTAAATGTTATTATTTGGTCAGGGTAATCATAATAATGCATTAAATTTAACCGAACAGCTATTTCTCTTTTATGAATACAGTCTTAAAGGGATAGTTCACCCAAAAATGAAAATATGCTCACTATTTACTCTCGCTTTACTTGTTTCAAACCTGTTTGGGTTTCTTTTTTCTGTTGAACACAAAATATATATAAAGACAGCTGAAAACCTGTAACCAGGTTTCCAGATTTCTTTAAAACGAGTTACTTTATGTTCAGCAGATGAAAGAAACTTAAACAGGTTTGAAACAAGTAAAGGGTGAGTAAATGATGGCAGAATTTTTGGGTGAACTTGAGTGAACCCTTTAAGAACTGAATAATGAATGTAAGTCTGAAACATTCTGCCAAACATACCAGCTATAAACTAGGAATGTTGGCCATGTCTGAAATGGCATTTGTATCCACATTTTCAGTAAAATAAATAAATAAATAAATAAATAAATAAACGCATTCCAAAATATGCAACGCACATCCAGAGTTCTAGATGAAACTAATACATTGCAAAAATATGCAAAAATACATTCATAAGCGTAAACTTGCTGAAAAATAGCCATCTGGCCTATTGAATTAAGAAATTCTGCATTTAGACCATTTTATTTAGTACAGAATTATGCATATTTGGTGGTAGGGCATGTTTTAATTACTTTAGTGTTTGATTTTTTTTTTATGTGACAATCCCAATTATTATATTGCAAACTCATTTTTATATCTCTTGACCCTAAAAATACTTGTTTTCACAAACTTTTAATGTACTTAAATTGCAACAAAAGGAGATTATGCAGCACTGTAGCCAAATAAAGTGTTTTTATTAACATATTATTATTATTATTATTATTCATTTATTCATTCATTTTCTTTTCGGCTTAGTCCCTTTATTAATCTGGGGTCGCCACAGCGGAATGAACCGCCTATTATTATTATTATTATTATATTATTACTAATATTTGTATTATTAAATAATAAGTAATTCAATCCCAATAAGTAATTCAATAATATGTAATAAGTAATTTAATCGGGGAGACTCAGTGGCTCAGTGGTTAGCACTGTCGCCTCACAGCAAGAAGGTCGCTGGTTCGAGTCAGTTGTCATTTATGTGTGGAGTTTGCATGTTCTCCCCGTTGGCTCCGGTTTCCCCCACAGTCCAAAGACATGCGCTATAGGTGAATTGAATAAACTAAATTGGCTGTAGTGTATGTGTGTGAATGTGAGAGTGTATGGGTGTTTCCCAGTACTGGGTTGCAACTGAAAGGGCATCCGCTGCGTAAAACATATGCATATGGATAAGTTAGCGGTTCATTCCACTGTGGCGACCCCTGATGAATGAAGGAATTAAGCCAAAGGAAAATGAATGAATGAATAAAGTAATTAAATCCCAACAATCTTAATTATTATATTGCAAACTAATTTTTATATCTCTTGACCCCGAAGATTCTTTTTCACAAAAAAAAAGGAGATTTTGCAGCACTGTAGCCAAATAAAGTTAACACATTATTATTATTATTATTAGTTGTTGTTAATATTATTAAATAATTAATAACTAATTAATTGTAAAAACATCAGGTTGCATACACGGTGCAGTAGCTATGCCGTACATGTCAGGGTCATAAAGATTTGTTACATAGATTGTACATGAGTTTTACAGAGAGGTAAAGCATCAAATAAGCACATACAAGAAAAAAACAAACTAAAAAACAAACCAGATAATATAAAATCATGTGTTAAGCAAATGAAAAAAGGAAAATAAGTTAACAGTTCTAATAGCTTTAAGATTTTTAGAGGAAGCAATAGCTCTAATGTACTGTTGAAGTTCCTTTTCAAAAACAATAAAAGAAGGTATACCTTGGGAGAATTTACAGCGGTGTATATGGAATTTAGCAAGAATTAAAAGAAGGTTAATAATGAAATATTCCTTTCTTTTATCATCAGGACTATTGAAAAAACCTAACAGGATATCCTTAAAAGATGACAAGAATCCCGGTAGTATTTTGCGATGAATAACCAAAGAAAGTTCAATCCAACAGCATTGTGTTTGAGGGCAAGTCCAAAAAATATGATCAGCAGTTTCATTGGGTATTCAGTTTCATTGGGTATAATAATACAGAAAGAGTAGCATGTATCTATATCCGACTGAATTTTTTTCTAAAATGTCTTGGCTGGGTAAAATCTGAGTAACAGTTTAAATGAAAATTCTCTAATTTTGTTAGTTATTATATATTTTACAGACAAAGACCAAACTTTTTTCCATTGAATCTGGTCATATATTTCCATCCAATAAAACTTCACATATGGGGTTGTTACAATTTCCTTTTGAAAGAGAGACCTGATTTTGTAATTACGGGAGGAAGGTTGTGACAAAAAAAAACATTTTTCCCACTGAGGTTTCCAAGGGGTGTAATGGCACAGACAAAACACTGGATACTCCACCATAACCTCTAAAAAGCATTATAACTCCTTTAGGAATCGTATCCATTACAGTGGAAAATTCTTTTGGAGTTACCGGGAAACCAAACTTGCATAGAAACTCTTTATAATTTAAGAGACGACCTTCTGAATTAAATAACTGAGATACAGTCAAAATATTTTGCAGATTTGCACTTATATGCCGCACATTCCAGACAAGTCCATTGTCCGCTGTGACGTCAGCCGAATAAACACTGCCGCTTCCTTGTGTTGTTAATAAACAGAAAAAACTCCTGTGAGTCCATTCTACGTTATCGTGACTCTGTGGCTATTCATTTCCCCGCAAACGACATCACGCGGTGACGAATCGGCATTAAATCGCCACTGTATTGCCAGGTAACGTAGTAATGTGTTCATTTTGCTGTATATCAGACACCACAAAACCGCGACGATAAGACTTTTACTAAGAAATGAACTGACCTCAGTGTTCATGGCCATGCCTGGAGTGTGCGCATCTGATCATGAAGATGCTCAAGATGATGATGATGATGATGATGATGATGAGTAAGTCAGGTCTGCTTTACATCTCCGCCCAGTCACCTCGATCATGTAGAAGAACAAGAAGTAGTGTCATCTTCTACAAGGGCTCGTGTGGATTTGCGTAAACTTATATGTGTATGTGTGTTAAAGGGTTCGGCTACTTCCTGTTTTCTCCTCCCACTGAACGACGTTAACTCTTTCAATCACAGAGAAGCGCTGGACACTTTTGAAATATGCATGAACTATAGCTATATACCAACTATATAACGATTTATCTATAGCTATATAACAAAAACGTTAACATGCAGTCTTGCACTATATTAAATTGTAAGCATTTGTAAATGTCTTGTTTTGGTAGTTGTCTTTAGAAGTTATATTACTAACTAACATAGACTGTTATTAACCATGGCATATGAGAAGTTACACCAGTCAAAAGTGTCTTTATGTTTTAAAAGAAGACAATTCTGCTCACCAAGGCTGCATTTATTTGATCAAAAATACAGTAAATATTATTACAATTGTAAATAACAATTTTCTTATTTAATGTAGTTTCAATTTGAATGTATTTCTGTGATTCAAAGTTCAATTTCCATCATCATTACTCCTGTCTTCAGTGTGATCCTTCACATGATCCTTCAGAAATTATTAGTCATAATATGATGATTTTCCGTTCTATTACGATCAGTTATTATTGGTATTCAGTCTCTAATAATGATTCTTACAATTGTCAGAGCTGAAAAGGTTTTCCTGCTTCATAGCATCGTGGAAATTATAATTAAAAATTAAGAAAATAAGAATAAAGTTAGATTAAAAATTAGAAATTAAAAATAAAGTTCAGCATAATAGCTTTTATTTTCAATCTTTTTTTAAACATTATAAATATATTTTTGTATATTTTTTTTAAGCTGTTGATATTTCAGTTCATATTTAATATTATCAAGTGGTTTATCACCGTCATAATAAAAAAAATAATGTACAACAGCATCCCCTAGTGTCAAGATAATATGCGACCCAGCGGACAAACTGTTCTAGTTTTATGTTACATAAATATTACAACCTCATCACAACCATGTTTCGGTCTCTGATATATGCCAGGGCCGTTTTGAGACGTCTGCTCATCCGCTTTAAGTGAAGCTACGACGATTAATAAAAAGAAACACGCCCACATAAGACATCATTATGTATTTCCATTGCTCTGTGGATTGCATTGATATAACATTAATAACATTCCATAACTACTAAATTAATCTCCAAAACACTCACGCAGATCCTGTCTAGATATTAAGACGAGACAAGGAAGGTTGAGTTTGTTGTTGTTGTTTTTTTATTTTTTAAATGTATTTATTTTATTTTATTTTTGCTTTTTATATAAAGTGTTTTTTAATTCTGATTTGTTAATATATATATTCTCAATTTTTTATAGAAGGATTTGTTACACAAAAGGCCTGATTATATACAACATTTCATTATATGAGAGAAAAAAAAATATTATTATTATTTTTTTTTTTGTATTATTATTAATATTTCTAAAGGGACTAAGCCGAAAAGAAAATGAATGAATGAATATTAATATTTCTATTATTATATTATTTTGGCTGCAGTATTTTCTTAATGCTGGAAATATGTAAAGATATTTTAAAATTACCTTCCTTAAAATTTTTTATATTATATTATCTTATATGTCAAAAAAAGAAACTTTATATTATCTTCATTCATTAATTTTTTCCTTCCACTTAGTCCCTTTATTCATCAGGGATCACCACAGTGGAATGAACCGCCAACTATTCCAGCATATGTTTTATACAGCGGATGCCCTTCCAGCTGCAACCCAGTAATGGGAAACATTTATACACACTCATTCACACACATACACTACGGCCAATTTAGTTTATTCAATTCACCTATAGCACATGTCTTTGGACTGTGGGGGAAACCGGAGCACCCGGAGGAAACCCACGCGAACACGGGGAGAACATGCAAACTCCGCACAGAAACGCCAACTGACCCAGCCGGGACTCGAGCCAGCGACCTTTTTGCTCTGAGGCGACAGTGCTAACCACTGAGCCACTGTGTCGCCTTATTATTATTATTATTATTATTATTATTATTCATTCATTCATTCATTCATTTTCTTTTCGGCTTAGTCCCTTTATTAATCTGGGGTCGCCACAGCGGGATGAACCGCCAACTTATCCAGCATATGTTTTACGCAGCGGATGCCCTTCCAGCTGCAATCCATCACTGGGAAACATTCATACACACTCATTCACACACATACACTACGGACAATTTTTTAGCTTACCCAATTCACCTATAGAGCATGTCTTTGGACTTGTGGGGGAAACCGGAGCACCCGGAGGAAACCCACGCGAACACGGGGAGAACATGCAAACTCCACACAGAAATGCCAACTGACTCAGCCGAGGCTCGAACCAGCGACCTTCTTGCTGTGAGGCGAACGTGCTACCCACTGCGCCACCGCGTCGCCATTATTATTACTATTATTATTATTATTATTATTATTATTATTTTGGCTGTAGTATTTCCTTAATGCTAGAAAGATATAAAGAGATTTCAAAAATACCTTCCTTAAAAATGTTAATATTATATTATCTTACATGCCAAAAAAGAAATTATGTTATTTTATATGTCAAAAAAGAAACTTTTATCATATTATCTTACATACCGGCGACGCGGTGGCGCAGTGGGTAGCACGTTCGCCTCACAGCAAGAAGGTCGCTGGTTCGAGCCTCGGCTGGGTCAGTTGGCATTTCTGTGTGGAGTTTGCATGTTCTTCCCGTGTTCGCGTGGGTTTCCTCTGGGTGCTCCGGTTTCCCCCACAAGTCCAAAGACATGCGGTATAGGTGAATTGGGTAAGCTAAAATTGTCCGTAGTGTATGTGTGTGAATGGGTGTGTATGGATGTTTCCCAGAGATGGGTTGCGGCTGGAAGGGCATCCGCTGCGTAAAACATATGCTGGATAAGTTGGCGGTTCATTCTGCTGTGGCGACCCCAGATTAATAAAGGGACTAAGCCGAAAAGAAAATGAATGAATGAATGAATCTTACATACCAAAAATGAAACTTTGTTATATTATTTTATATGTCAAAAAAGAAACTTTTATTATATTATCTTACATGCCAAAAATGAAACTTTGTTATATTATTTTATATGTCAAAATAGAAACTATATTATATTATTTTATATGTCAAAAAAGGAACTTCACTTTAATCAATTTTCAGATTTGTGTGCTACAAATGTATGCAAATTGGGGGCATATTTAATTAAACAATGCCTCATTTGCAAATTTAAAGAATATTTTTGAAAAAGTGGAAAACAAAAATGAAAACAAAACAAAAAATAATTACAAAAACAATTCGTAATGTAATCAATCAACGGGGGAAGTATGGTGTTATCTAAATCTTTAGCTCTCAAAAACAAAAAATAGGGTCACCAAAATTATGAAAGAATGAGTTTTCTTATATTCCCGCTTTCCTATAAGAAAAGAAAAACATTTATTAGCTCAAAACAGTGTTGATGTCAGTATAGCTATAGACAGTAGCTCAATATAAACCTGTGTAGCTAAATATAAGCTGAATATAAGCCTGCGAGAGTCTTTGTTTGGGGCCGTTTCTCATCCGTCATGCTGTGCAGGTGCTGCATTTGCCGTCAGGGTCTCGTTACAGGGGGAACTGGCTGTCGCTGCTGCATGCATTGCTTTGGTTTGGCTCAGGCCGCAGTAATCTGACGCTGTACCTTGCGTTCAGTGCATCGCTGGCATTGCCCGGCAAACATTCAACATTCCACTTCAGGCTTTAAAAGGATGTTGGCATCACAGAAGTCTTCTAAGCCTGCTTTTAATTGCTTAATGTCTTTTCAAGTTCAGGGAGGAACCAGCTCAACTGTGGTCTCACTTCTCTCTCTGAATTCAGAGCTCAGATCTCTGAATGCGCTGCATGCTTTAGTAATCATTATTTCAGTAGATTCATTAAATAGAAAGCATTAACAGAATAAGAGAGAAAATACTTCTTTTTTTTTTTAATGCCAAAAATGAGTAGGAAATTAAGTAAAGATCATGTTCCATGAAGATAATTTGTACATTTCCTACTGTAAATATATCAAAACTTAATATTTAACTAGTAATATGCATTGCTAGGAACTTAATTTGGACAAATTTAAAGGTGTTTTCTCAGTTTTTATTTTTTTTTGTATCCTCAGATTCCAATTGTTTTCGAATAGCTGCATTTTGGCCAAATGTAAATTTTTATTTACATGTATAAATCTCAATAAAAAAAGATTTGTGGTCTACACTGTAAAACAATGCTTGGTTCCACTATATTCTATTATTTTATATGTCAAAAAAGAAACTTTATATTATTTTATATGTCAAAAAGGAACTATATTATATTATTTTATATGTCAAAAAGGAACTATATTATATTATGTAAAAAAAGAAACTTTATATTATGTTATCTTACATGCCAAAAAAGAAACTATATTATATTATTTTATATGTCAAAAAAGGAACTTTTATTATATTATCTTACATGCCAAAAAAGAAACTATATTATATTAATTTATATGTCAAAAAAGGAACTTTTTTTATATGCCAAAAAAGAAACTATATTATATTATTTTATATGCCAAAAAAGAAACTATATTATATTATTTTATATGTCAAAAAATAAACTTTTATTATATTATCTTACATGCCAAAAAAGAAACTATATTATATTATTTTATATGTCAAAAAAGGAACTTCACTTTAATAAATTTTCAGATTTGTGTGCTACAAATGTATGCAAATTGGGGGCATATTTAATTAAACAATGCCTCATTGACAAATTTAAAGAATATTTTAGAAAAAGTGGAAAACAAAAATGAAAACAAAAAAACATTAATTACAAAAACAATTCCTAATGTAATCAATCAATGGGGGAAGTATGGTGTTATCTAACTCTTTAGCTCTCAAAAACAAAAAATTCCTTAATGTTGTCCCAACACAAATGAATTACACCAACTTAATTGTTTTCACAAATTTAAGTGGATTGAACATAAAACAGGGCGACGCAGTGGCGCAGTGGGTAGCACGTTCGCCTCACAGCAAGAAGGTCGCTGATTCGAGCCTCGGCTGGGCCAGTTGGCATTTCTGTGTGGAGTTTGCATGTTCTCCCCGTGTTCGCGTGGGTTTCCTCCGGGTGCTCCGGTTTCCCCCACAAGTCCAAAGACATGCGGTATAGGTGAATTGGGTAAACTAAAATTGTCCGTAGTGAATGGGTGTGTATGGATGTTTCCCAGAGATGGGTTGCGGCTGGAAGGGCATCCGCTGCGTAAAACATATGCTGGATAAGTTGGCGGTTCATCCCGCTGTGGCGACCCCAGATTAATAAAGGGACTAAGCCGAAAAGAAAATGAATGAATGAATGAATGAATGAATGAACATAAAACAATTAAGTTGTCCCCCAGAAAACTCAACAATTGTTTATTCAACTCATTATAAATAAGTAGACAGATAACTATCAGAATGTACAGCTATATTTATTTCAATACAAATATATAAAACACTATAAAACAATTGTTTACTCTTAAGTATTACATTTGTCTCTAAAATAGGATAATTCCATAAATTAATCACAAATATATTACGCATATTTGATGTAAAGTACTTTGCTGTTTGCATATTCATTTAAATTAAATGTAAAAATATATTTATTATTAGAAATGTTAATGTTAGGTGAAATTAATTACAGAAGCCTATTCAATTTAATTTGTATCACTTGACACCCCTAAAATGTCTAAACTGAAATACATTTTTCAGCAAAATATAAGGTCTTTTTCATATTTAGATTTTCAGTATATTTTGTATTATTATCGTAAGACGTGACCGCTTTTGTTTTGTTTTTATCAATCAAGCTTTAACACTTGTATGACAGGCTGATGGATGCTGAAGACAAATGAAAGAGTGGTCCCACATGAATCCTCATACACAGAGAGAGAGAGAGAGAGAGAGAGAGAGA
>CAIGQV010001633.1:23222810-23266977 GCA_903798115.1 Danio jaintianensis | reverse complement strand
GAGAGAGAGAGAGAGAGAGAGAGAGAGAGAGAGAGAGAGAGAGAGACACGTCTTTCATCAGTAACTGGAGAAAGGATTGTTGATGTGCTGAGTGATGGATGTGCATCTCACCTACAGTTCAGGATGACATGCGGCTCTGAATGCCTCAGTATGAGATAATAAAGCCTCTGCACAGCTGCTGACAACCGAGACAGAAGACAAGGACCCTCCAGCATGAGGCCAGTGTCACAGATCTGCTCCTATTTTTATTTTTTCTGAATATCAGGGATGCTTTGTATTGACGTTTGAAGGTTACATTGTGTGGTACTTTGTCACAGATCGAAGCAACGACATAATATTGAACATTCTTGTTTTTAAAATTCTTGTAAAGGTATTTTTATTTACATAAATGCTCCTTTTTTTTTCTCCTTTTTTTTTTAAATAGGCTTATTTTACAAGTCTCCATAGAGTTAAGCAGTGGAGTTTTAACATTTTTTAATCAATTCAGCCAATTTCTAGGTCTGGAAGGAGCCTTTAGCTTAGCTTTAGCATAGATCATTGAATCGGATTAGACCATTAGAATCACGTTCAAAACATTTTAAAAAAGAGTTTTGATAATTTTCCTATTTTAAAGCTTGACTCTTCTGTAGATAAATCATGTACTAAAGCCAATAGAAAAAGGAAAAGTTGCTATTTTCTAGGCTGATATGGCTAGGAACTATAGGCTACTCTCATTTCAACGTAATAATCAAGGTACTTTGCTGCTGTACCATGGTTGAAAATAGTCCCCAGCAAAGCCCTACACTTGTAGCACCAGTTAAAATCTGAGGGTGTACTCACACTAGGGACAGTTGTATTGAACCGTGCCCAGGCACGATTGTCCCTCCTCCCCTCTCCCCCTCGGCCTGCACTCACACTGCATTTTTTGCCTTCCAAGCCTGAGCACGCTTCCGTCATTGATGGTCAGTTTAACAGAAGAGAAGCGCTCTCACTCCGTACAATCGAGATTGCTTTAGTTATATTGTTTTGTATTATTTTGAGTCATTTGGGATGCAGTGACACACAGTGAAATCTTTTGGCTGAACAGATCCATCACTTTGACGCTTATAAATGTTCATTAAAGTCCTCGTGCTGCATGTATTAGGGGGTTTGCGGAAGGCATCAGCTGATGTGCAGCGGGGCGCTTGCATCTTTAATAAACTATGACAGTTTGTGTTCATTGAAAAGTAAGAATGATTAATAAATCCATATGAAACAGTCCCTTAAAAGTGACGTCGGGTCTTCAGTTTCGCTCTCAGGCGGGCTTTGCACTCGCACTATAAGCGTACCGTACCAAAGCCCAACTGAACCAGACCATCTCTTCCAGGGCTGACCAACTGAATCATGCCTGGGCCCGATTCGGAGAACTCACACTTGTCAAACGAACCGGGAAATGGGAGTCAAACGTGCCTGGGCACGGTTCGGATAGCCTAGAGTACACCCTGAGTAATTTCACACCTGCTGAAACCATAGTACAGCAGCAAAGTTCTTTGATTATTAGAAGAAGATTATAGTTCCTGCCATATTGACCTAGAAAATAGCTAATTTTTTCAATTTCCATCAGTCTTGGTAAACAATATAACTACAGAAGAGTCAAGCTTTAAGCAGAAAATTATCAAAACCTTTTTTTTTTTTTTGAGTGAGATGCTAATGATCTGATCCAATTCAATGATCTAAGCTACGCTAAAAGAGTTCTTGCAGACCTGGAGATTGGCTGAATGGATTCAAAAACGGTAAAAATCTACTGTTTAACTAAAGTTGTAAAATAAGTCTATTTTTTTTTTAAGTGTTCCTTTACCGCCAAACCTGACACTCCTGATCCATTAAAAACAGAAGCATTACACTGAAAAAAAATGAGTCACTGATTTGACTATATTTACAATTTATATGGGCTGAATTTAAACAAACAAATTAGGTTGAACATAGTAAATTTAATTTGTTTGTTTAAATTCAGCCCATATAAATTGTTTGCAAACACTTAAAAAATGTAGTAAATCCAATGAATAATTTTTTTCAGTGTACACTGGTAAAGCTCCACCTACTTTGATTTGATTGGCCATCAGTCATTTTGACATTGAGACAGCATGTAGTTTTGTTGCCATCAGCAATAACCATGTTTTGACGCACATACAACAGGAAATATGAGATCACATGGGTCGTTTGGCACTGTTGACCTCTCGGTGGAGACACGAGTATCAGTGAAATGGTCGCAGGATTAGTCATTTTCCCACCTCGTAAAACCACACCAATCTGAAGAGAGCCCTTCAGGCATGATGACAGGCTGTAAAAATAGTAACAAACCCTATTTATAAGACTCACAAACACTCAGGAGGGAAGCAGCAGCTTTTATCAGAAGATCTGACCGATAACTTTCTCATCCATTGTTTTACTATTATTTGTGTTGTGTTTGCTTTGAGATGCATTGCGTGAGCAGGACGCCCAGGTCGTATCTGCTGAACTCCTACAGTGATTTGCAGGAGACTGATGAGCTTTCCAGAGAATCCTATGAAGTCACCTGGTTAGACCTGCTGATGGAGACCAGACCAGAATACAAGTATGCCTTTCAGTTTCCTGTGTGTTTTTTTATTTATTTACTGATTTAAACAGAGTTTGAAGAAATACTTCACTCAAATTTGTCAAATCTGTTCATATTTGTATGTTATGTTGTTCTAAGCCTGAATATTATCACAAATGTTTAGAATCAGTGGCAGTTAATAGTGACCTTGACTGTTAAATGTAAGGATTTTTACCTTTTTTTTTCTTCTTCTTCTTCTTCCCTCATGCTTATTTTCTTAAAGTGTTCTAATATAGGCTGAAATGTAGTTATTTACTGAATGTTCTCCCAGCTTCTGCAGATCTGATATTTTGCAATCTGCATTATTCTTTTGGTTCAATATCTGTTCATTTTCTGTCTGTGCTTCATGCACACTTTTATCTGAGCTTCAGAAGACTGGGAACCAAGCATACAGTTTGTAGACCATTATGCTGCTTTATATATTTATGTAAAAAGCATAAACAAAGACTGTTGTAATGAGGATAAATAATGACAGAAATGGCTTTTTTTTTTTTAAATGAAATATACCTCTCATATAATTGCAAATAAATAAATACAATTAAATAATAATCATTTTGATCTAATTATATATTCGTGTATTTTAAATGTTTAGGGTCAGTAAATATTTTACATTTGTTAAATCAAAATTCACTTATAGCTTTATTTAATGAAAACACAGTAATATTGGGAAATGTTTTCTATTTCAAAAATCATTCCTGAGATTATTATAGACTTCGGTATTTCTTTCATTATTTGGGATTTAGTGCCAAAGTTTTGTGAGACTTTTTTCAGAATTCTATGATTAATAGAAAGTACAGACGATTAGCATTTATTTGCAATTGTTACCTTTTGTGACATTCTAAATATCTTGTGTCATATAAATAAATATATACATGTAAATATATAGTGTCACATTAGTGCATACACATGAATTTATTTAATAAAAGCTAACGCTTTACAATAAGGATGTATTAGTTAATGCATTTACTGACATGAACAAACAACGAACAATACATTTATTACAGTATTTGTTCTTGTTTGTTAACCTTAGTTAATAGAAATACAATCGTTCATTATTAGTTCATGTTAACTCACGGTGCATTAAATAATGTTAACAAGCATGAATATGGATTTTAATATAGTAAATGTTGAACTATGATTAATAAATGCTGTACATATTGTTCATTATTAGGTTATGTAAGTAAATACATTAACTAATGAAACCTTATTGTAAAGTGTGACCAATAAAAAAGTAAAATAAAAAAATGAATGGGGATAAATAAATGATGACAGTTGTCTTTTTTGGGTAAAATATTCCTTTATATTCTCAAATTAATTCTGGTAAAATTGTAACAAATTAAATTAAAAAGACATATTTAAAAAAATACACATATTGTGCATGCTACTTACTAACTTTCACCAGCTCTGCTTCACAGGATGACTCTTGCTGAGAAGGATTGCATGAAAAAGGAGAGCTACAAAAGCAAGCAGGTGGTTCACTTCACAGTGCGCAGATTCCCAAACCAGGCCATTCAGATGGGCAGAGACGGGGAGCCAATGCAGGAGTATCGTTTACCATACAAAAACATTCTCCCAATACCAATATTTGTGCCCAGAGACATGACTCAGCCTGACGTGACCCGCTCGCCCTCGCCCGCTACAGTCAAATCCAGCACAGACACCGAGGCTAGTTTAAGCGGTGTGTGTCTTCAGAAGAGGGAGATCTCATCCATCACTGAGCACAAGCCAATGGTAATCCAACCCAGGAGTCCAGACTTCAGAGCGTCCAGCCTCATCTCTCCACCGCGGGACACACTCTGCTACCAGAGACGAGAGTGATGAGCTAGTGAAAGCTGACTGCCATCATGGACACAGATACACAGACGAGTATGGTGGGTGATCTCACTCACACTTGAAACACAAAGCCGTAAAGCAACATATGCTCACAGTTTTAGTACTACTCAAGAACCTTAGTAAATGAGGATGCCACAAAAGGATTAAGGATTTCAATTAATTTAGATTAAAGGGGACATATTATGCAAAAATCACTTTTATAAGAGGTTTAAACACAGTTGTGTGGCAACAGCCTGTGAATATAACCAGCTTCTAATAGTAAAATGTATTAATTATATATTTTTAATCACACTTCAGTCTACAGAATCACTTTGATTGACATTGTCCCTTTGTACGTGTCATCAGAGGGGAAAAGCCCCGCCCATTAGTGCCAATCTCTCCCTCATTAGCATAGGATGTTAGTCTTGTTTTGGAATCTGCCACTATGCTGACACACAGGCATTTGTAGCTCCACCCTCTTTTGAAAAGAGCACAATCTCATTTGAATTTAAAGCGACAGTCACCAAAATGGCACAATTAGGATCAAAGCCTAAAAGGGGCAGTTTCAAAGAGTTATAAAACATTATTTGTGTGGTATGAAACTTCACATACATACTCTAGGGACTTACATCAGAGACTCTAGGGACTCACATCAGAGACTTATTTTACATCTTGTAAAAAGGGGCATAATAGGTCCCCTTTCAACAAACTGTGGGTTATTCTGAAATCCTAGGTATCTCCTATCAGATGGTTCATAATTTAACAATTAACCTTGTGTATTTTTTTTATGTTGAAGTTTCACTATGTACATTCATGACACCTGTGATTACGTCATTAACGTCATTTTTGTTGATTAGACAAATGCAGGAAGGTCATTAGGGAGAAAAACGTCTGCACCTGATGCGTATGAAGCCACACACACACACAAAATCCACATTTACACAATGGTGTGTTAACACGCATTATACAGGCGTAATAATGGGTAAACACGTTAGATCAAGACGTTTTGTCTCTAACGGCCTTCCATAGTGCCCTTTTCGTGAAAATTTTAATATTTTTAATTTAAAAGTCTGTTACTTTTAAGGATATCTATTAGCTAGTGCGCTCCAAAACAGTGACAAAATTTGCGTTTAGAAGATATAAAACAGATATAAACATGTAAAGCTTTCAGTTTGTCACTTCCACCTAAATCGATCAACGATTTTTTTCATGTCACCTCATACTACATTTTCTCATCAAATCTTGATCAATTAAATACTCTCTAGCATCTGACATATCCCGCCCCCTATAAGATGCTTTTAATTTGATGCGCTTGAGCTCAACCACTCTCACTGGCAGCGGTGTGATAAAACGAAACGCTATTGGCTATTTTTTTTTAAACAGGGAGGAGCTACTCTATGTCCCACCCTCTCTTTTTCAGTTGAAATGACATCAAACATCGAATAAAAAAAATGCACATTTCAAAGCACTACACGGGACCTTTAATATATTTTCATTAAAAGTGGAAAGAAATTTACTAAAGAATGTAAACTTGACTGACTGCTTCACTTCCACTTTAAGGCTCCAGTGTTGCGCATCTTCATGTTAGGCTATATGTTGCTATCAAGGTTTCTTAGGTTAAGAATGAAACATTTTCTTCGCTTTATACTTTCCCATCAAATTATTCGCCTTTTTTCCATTGACTTGATTGATTGGCAATTGATGTGCGTAAAATAAATAAAATGGAGCTGAAAAAGAGCCTAACCATGCCAAACAGGGTGATAGAAAAATTACATTATAGAAAATTACATTTCGATGGAAACTAGCTAGAAACAAATTGTATTCCACGACTTGGATACATTTTTATTAAAAATTCATTCATTCATTCATTCATTTTCCTTTGGCTTAGTCCCAAATTTATCAGGGGTCCCCACAGCGGAATGAACCGCCAACTATTCCAGCATATATTTTACGCAGCGGATGCCCTTCCAGGAACAACCCAGTACTGGGAAACACCCATACACTCTCACATTCGCACACACACTACGGCCAATTTAGTTTATTCAATTCACCTATAGGGCACGTCTGGGCTGTGGGGGGAAAACCGGAGCACCTGGAGGAAACCCAGGTGAACACACAGAGAACATGCAAACTCCACACAGAAATGCCAACTGGCCTAGCCGGTACTCGATCCAGCGACCTTCTTTCTGTGAGCCGACTGTGCTAACCACTGAGCCACCGTGCCGCCCCAAAAATATAAAAAATGAGCCTTTTAAATATAACTTTTTCCAGAAAATTCATGACTAGTGGAAAGCCTGTGGTTTAAGCAATGTATATTATAGGAAATATGAATCCTAAAGCAGGATAACCCAGTATTCTGCTTAGCCTGTGTTTAGATTGACCCTAAACTATTCTAGTGTTTTTTTCATAAGTGTTCAAATTTGTTATTTAATCATTAATGCTAAATAGTCTTGCAAAACATGACAAACTGGGAAATTGATGCTGAATATTCTGCATGAAGTGTCATTTAATTTTGATTTGTTTAATTTATAAATGACCCGTTGCTCTTTCTCAGCAGGTTTACGGCATCTCTGCTGGACAGTCAACATCTTTTCAGAACAGACAGTTCTTGGAAACAAGTATGAATGCTTTCCTGACTGTGAATCCCACTCATGTATTTTTGAAATTACAGCACACAATAAAAAAAAATCAATCAAGCTCAAATATATGTTTTGTTATTTATTGCACATTTCAGTAACTCATTTTAGTTTGAAAATGAAATAATCCTCTAATAACCTTTCCCAGTAATGCAATAGATATGAAAGCATTTGATTAGCTTGCTTCCACATGTAAATGTTTTTATGTTGTAATATGATTGTCAAGGCTCAACTGGTTTCCCAAAAAAGGTTTGGCATCATAAGTAGCTGATAAATAAATCACGAGGACGATCAGGATGACCAAAGGAAAACATGTAGGGAAAGTTAAAGGCATAGTTCACCCAAACATGAAAAATCTACCTCCTATTTACTCACCTTCAAGTGGTTTCATACCTTTGAGATTCCTTTTTCTGTTGAAAACAAAAAAAGATATTTTGAAGAATGTTCGAAACCAGTAACCATTGACTTCCACAATAGGAAAAACAAATACTATGGAAGTCAGTGGATACAGGTTTCTAACATTTTTCAAAATATCTCCTCGTGACACAATTTATTCATGTTGGGACTAATCGATTAAGTTAACGTAAATATTTTATGTTCAATCCACTTAAATTTGTAAAAGCTATTAAGTTGTCCCCCCCAAAAAAATCTCAGCTCATTTTAAATAAGTAGTTTTGAACAAGCAGCAAAGTTTGTGACACATGAGGAGTAAACAAATGAAGGCAGAATTTTCAGTTGTGGGTGAACTATCCCTTTAAGAAACTCACACTCAGATCACACCAGAGTTTCGCGATGCCTTTTTGAGCGTCTCTTCTGCCCCCTTGTGTTTCTGCAGCGTGACCTGCAGCTGCCAGTACCTGAGATACAGCCACATCAGATTCCCATTCCTGCGCTTATCCATGTTCAGCAAATCCGCACAGTGTCTGTCGTTCTTAAAAATGTCCCTGAGATCTTCCTCTAGGTGGAGCTCGGTGCCCAGCGGGTGTTTAGCCGCCTTCAGCAGCAGGTTCTTCTCCATCTCCAGACGCTGCTCTCGTGGGAAGAGGATGCTGCAGAAAGCCTCCTGTCTCTCCACCAGCTGCACCTCCAGCTCCTGCAGCAGATCCTGAGCCCGCTGCTGCCACTGCTGCTCTCTCCGCAGAGCGTCCCGCAGCGCCGTCCCGACCACTCCAGACTGCAGCAGGCGGCTCTTCTCCTCCTCCAAGTCCTGCTGCTCCTGCTGGAGGTTCTTGCGTTCCTCCATGAGCTGCTGGCTGTGAGAGATCAGGGCTTTCCTGTAGCCTTGAACCCGCTGGCGCTCCTTCTCAAGCTCCAGCTCCAGGTGTGCTGCCGTCCGCTGGCTTTCCGTCAGCGTCTCCCTGTATTTCCGCTCCAGGTCTCTGGTAATCTCTGCCACGTCGCTCTCGTACTTCTTCTTCACATCTTGAATCTGGCTTTGGGATTCTCGAGTCCATATCCAGCCTTGAAAAATATATTCAGTTGAAGTCAAAATGATTAGCCCTCCTGGGATTTTTTTTCTTTTTCAAATGTTTCCCAAATGACGTTTAACACAGCAAGGAAATTTTCACAGTATTTCCGATAATATTTTTTCTTATTTGTTTTATTTCGGCTAGAATAAAAGCACTTTTTAAAATCTTTTTAAAACCATTTTGAGGCCAATATTATTAGCCCCCTTAAGCAATATTTGTTTTTGATTATCTACAGAATAAACCACTGTTATACAATGATTTGCCCAATTACCCCAAATTACCTAATTAACCTAGTTAAGCCTTTAAATTGCACTTTAAGCTGAATATTAATGTCTTGAAAATATCTAGGAAATATTATGTGCTGTCATCATGGCAAATATAAAAGAAATCAGTTATTAGAAATTGGTTATTAAAACTATTATGTTTAGAAATGTGTTGAAAAAAACTCCCAACCGTTAAAAATAAATTGGGGGGGAAAAATATACAGGGGCCTATTAATTCAGGAGGGCTAATAATTCTGACATCAACTATATTTTTATATAAACACTTACGAAATGCTGCCAGGCCGATCATGGGCACCAGCAGGGCATAATTCCATCTCCCCCCGTCATCTCCTGCAGCTTCCGGTCTAATATTCCATCTAGGAGGATCATTCAGGTTGTTCATGGAGAAACCCTGGTATGAAAATGAAAGTATGCATGTAATTGGTTGGGAGTTCAGTAATGTGCTAATGTGTAACCCGAAAAAAAACAACAACCACCACATCGCAAGCAGTAAACAATAATAATATAACGTTACTGTCTGTGTACAAGTAAATTGAGAGACGTACATATCAATGTATGACATCAATGACAGAATATATATAGTCATGACATTTATGACCTGAAACCTGCCTCAAAGACAAGCCTGCTAAAGCTGCAAGCCATGCACGTTACAGCTATTATACAGATCTGTTCACATTTTACCTTTGAAAGCTCGCTTTGCTTACCTTGAACAATCCAAGTCTTTTGCATGAGATCCTTTCCGACAGGCTGGACGATTATACAGTTCCATTAAAAACATCCGACATCCATTTATCTTTTTTTAGGGGAGTTCGATCTATTTATATCTAAATTATTCATATTAAATGCTTTACATACGATTATAATTAGCCTTTCAATGAATTGATAACAGATTTTCTTATTATTGTCAGCTTATAAGACATTTTTATTTACACAAACTTCATAAAATACAGCTGTGTTGAGTTTATGTCTCCCCTATACTTTAAAGTATTGGTACAGTCCGGAGCCTGGCGCATTGGAGAGATTCTAGATCGTCGCACATGCGTAAGGGAAACGCAATAGAGTTTGGATCTCGTCTATGATTCTAAGCTCTTTGGTTGTACCTTTGACAGGGCTTACAAACTAAATTTCTTTGTCTTTAAAATCTGTAACGTTATTTATTTCTGTGGGTTATTAACCATGTACAACTGACATATGCCATGTAAAATCACATTTCTGCGGTGAAATTATGCAAAAATGACTAGTAAAGACGGTGTTGTGTTTGTGTTGGTCAAGCAATAGCATTGTAGACAACAGTCAAAGATGTGTTTATTAAATAACAAAGTGCTTATTCATGATTTTAGCAGGTATCATGAAACTAAATTTAAACTTTTTTTATATAAAGGTATGTTGTCTAAAAGAGCAGAGCATGATATAAATTAGCAACACTTAAAGATTATATATCCTCATTGTTGGGCACTGTTATTTGTAGATTTATTTATTTTCAAAATAATTTACAGCTTTGAATAACTTATAACGCACAAACACTACAATATGGATATTACCTTCTGATCACACAGTTCTTTACTTTTCTTTTTTGTGTCGTTATCCAGTGCAAGGGTTTAGAAATTGTCGTTTTCTGTGACTAATCAAAATCAAGATATTTTTACACTAATTATAATATACTAATATACTTTATACTAAAATATCTTCTAATTCTCTCCGAAAAATTAAGTAATTATCTTGTTTTAAATATAAACTCTCTCACAAACAGACATACTCACATATATAACATGTGAAATTTAGTGCCATGACTTTAATTTAAGACTTGATTTGAAGCTTTAAACTGTTAGACTTTAACACATTCATCTAAACTTATCTTAGCTAAGATATAGATATATAAGATATTATATAGACCGATTCAAGGACTCAAGCAAAGCGATGGTATAAAAAATGTATCTACTCCAATAAAAATCTTTAGATAAAATGAAACAGAAACGGTTTTTTACTTAACCAAACCAAGGTTTATTATTTCACTGCAATCACAAGCTAAACCAATATGGACGTTTCCTGTTGCGTTCGACTATCCGCTTTCCCTGATCTGCATCAGAGGGCTTTTCACTTTCATACAACACCACAGACTCTACAGCGGGAGCTTTCAGAGGTCCACCTTCCATCACAGCCATTTGCCTCCTTATGTTGGTTGTCTCCTTGCTGATCTTTTCATAACAGTATCCACAAAGAGTGTGCTTCAGTTTCATGTTTCCACACACTAGACACGGCTCAATGTTGTACTGGAAGAGAGAAGAACGTAGAAACAATTTGAAGTTTACTACATCATAATGAAAGCTGTTTTATGCTCTAGAGACAAAACAATGAGATTTTACCTTGACTTTTATCATTTTATTTGGGTTTCGTCTTCTGCAGCGGTTCACTTCAATGGTTCGTCTCTTTTTAGGAGCTGCCATCCAAAAGATGCTGTCCAAAAAACTTGGTTGAGAGTTTTCCTCATCGCTGCTGTGACGGGGTTGAGGAAGAGCGCTGGGACCATTTACTGCCAGAGCTGGACCTGAAGAAAAAAAGGTTATGATTCAATAATGTTTGACCTAAAGAAATTTGTCAATTTATTTCCATTTAAATATCTGTGGAAATGTTTGGAGAACTCTATTTTAATTTAGAAGTAAATAAAATGGATTAAAAACAGACTCAAATCAAGCATTTTAGGATGCATATTAAAATAAATAATGGTGGTGGTAGTAGTAGTAATAATAATAATATTTTTTTACATTTTACCCAGTAAATTTGTGTTCAATTTATATTCTGTAACACTTTTTTTTCCACTTTGTGTGCTGTATTTTGGGTTTTGTCTTCAGTTCAGTTTGTCTTGCAGAATTCTTTCTTTTCTCTTACATCTACATTTTCATAATATGAATGCAAAAATACTACCCTTATCATCATCACTTATGTCAGTTCCCAAAGTGGAGGGTCGCGGGACAATAACAGGGGGTCACTTGGTGATTTCCAAAAGTCAAAAATTACCATATTTTAACCATAACCATAAGAACCATAACCATAACCATAAGAAGATAAAAAAAGTAGTTTTTAATAGTAAAAAACAACAACATGCAAATGAAAAGCCATCAGCCTTTAAATTATTTTTTTCATAGGATTGGTGTGTTTAGATTAACAGCACAGCAATAGCGTCAGCTGCAGCAGATTGATTTTATAGCACCAGGTTAAACTTTCTGACACCTTTATGGCAATCAAATACATTAAAAATAAATACAGGCCACAACTGAATATTATGAATGATCTCTGAGTGGAGATCTCCAAAATTAAACCAAGAATAGACTTGTGCTAAAAAAATTGTGTCCACCAGTCTCTTTAGCTGAGGTTAATATTAAACATATTAATAAATGACTATAAAAATGATATGGTTGTTAGACTGTTGCACTTTTTTGTGTTGTCAATATATGCCTATTGTTGTATGAGCAACGTTTGCATATTTATAACCACCTAAGAGGAATTTGACTTATGCAATTTATGTTTGGTTTTAGATCGTGAAAATGTTTAACTGCTGCCCTATTTTGCTTTTGTAAATTTATTTAAGCTGCTATAAGATGCTTGGAATGTGGAGACAGTGGTTATATAGCAAAAAGAAGAAGAAAGAAAGAAAAGTAATGTTCACTGCTTTGTTGCATGTTGGTCTTAATTGAAAAAAATACAAACTCATTCTAAAATTAAACAAAAATAAATGCAACAGGTCAAATAAGATTAAAGTATAAATAGACACAATATATGTGCAGGAAAAATTACATATGTAATTTTGCACTGCATTAATTGGTTCAATTTGCTATAGGGATTACAATTATTATTTACATTTTGGGATAAAGTGCCTCATACAGTAATTAGAGTCTGTGGCATCAACAAGATTGAACGTCCTCAGTATTCAATATAATACACTCACTCACTCTCACACACACGCACGCACGCACGCCTCTAAAATACAACGCTAATAGCCATGTGTTTTCTTGACCAGAGAGAATGACATTCAAAATATTTCATGTTTAATTATACAGCACACATAACTGGGCAATCAGATAAATAAAATATCCTAAATTCAAACGATCCTAGCTTCATCATAAGTATAATGTTAGTGTTTAAAACATCCGTGATATGAGCGCAGGGCAGCGTAACACATGACACGTTTATTATAATATTTTCACTCACCTAAGCTGTCAAATCCAGCCGCTTGTGCTAAACGGAGTTCCAGACGATGCAAAGAACGTCCGAGAGACTGGAGCAAACCCAATAATGTCATTGTGTTCGGTATTTTATTTCGGTTTAATCCAGCATGTACAGTCCAAACATCCTCACGGTCAAATCTCAAAAAGACCCACTACGCCTGCGCGTGGTTAATTTTCACCCTTGCATTCTGGGACTTGTAGTACAACGATTAGAAAAGTAATAGTTTCAAGCGAGAGAAAGCGAAATGTGCTCGATTTGTAAATAAATAAATAACAAATAAATATTTAACTACTATACTGGTCCAATCAGTGCATGGTAAAATAAAATGCGACATCTTTAATAATATTAAACTACAATACGTTAAGAAAACGCAGTAACTCTTTGAACCAATCAGATCAATTAACCGCGTGGCGTCACTTCCCCAACAGTCAGACACAGCCATGGCAGACAGAGGGTACAGTTTCTCCCTCACCACTTTCAGGTAATAAACCTCTTGATCTTAATATATTCAGCATATTTATGATGGTAAAATGAGTGTAAATTTTAGCGAATCTCTAAGGCTGATTCTTGAGGAGAGCGTTCCGCCAATCAAACGCGTTTATACTTACATAAGCGCTGATGCAGAGTCACTGTTGTTTGTGATGCAGTGCTGCTTTCATTCACGTGCATTAAAAATAATAAATAGAGTTAACTAATTACTTAATGCTCTGCAGAGCGACAAATTAAACTATTTACAAATTAAAGGACAGACTGGGTTCACTTTAGCTTTTTATTATTGATTAATTGAACAAAATAACGTATTGGCCTTACTTTCACTTTCACTGTATTATAGAAACCTGTTCCTGTAGGTGCATTTATAGAACTTGTGAATGTACACGAATAAACTTACAGTTTATTTGTCGTTATAATAAAATATAACCAAAGCAACAGTTTATATGACATTTATGTAAAAGTACAGACTAGTATACTAATGTTTTAATTTATTCAATTTAATAGGGCTATTAGGATAAGATATTTAATAAGACTGACTTATTTGCATATTTTTGCATTTACAAGTAAAAAAAAAGTTCAATACAAAACAGAACTTTGTGCAATGTGCGTATCATAGCGAAGAAAAAAGCAGCAGTAGTAGTAATAATAATAATAATAATAAATTAAATAAGTTTTTCTTTGTCAAACTTGTTTTTGAGCAATAAATTATAACACTCATTTACCCAAATCATCATAGTATTCCTCTTTGTAGAGGGTTTTTAAATATTGTGTGTGTGTTTTCCATTTCCAGCCCTTCTGGGAAGTTGGTCCAGATTGAATATGCTCTGGCAGCTGTAGCGGCTGGTGCTCCTTCAGTTGGAATTAAAGGTTAAAACAATATATGTTCTTATTTGTTGTGCAAGTCTTAATTTTGCATTGTTTATATATATATATATATATATATATATATATATATATATATATATATATATATATATATTAAACTTTTATATTTTATATTATATTGTTTATATATATTATATAACTTGTTCAGACAAAAATAAATATTATAATAAAAATATATGCTTATCCTCGGGCCAGCTAAAATGTATGTGACTTTAAAAATAAAGTAAATCAAAAAATAAAGATAATTAGCTGAATCCTGTATTTTATTTAAGGTTTTGCCATGTAATTATTCAGATTTTAATTTTTGGATGATAAAAATACAAAGATATTTGAACTGTGCCTTTACTGTTAGTCACTGCTCCGTTCACTTTCATTTCATCCTGTTTTCACTTTCACAGCTTCAAATGGCGTTGTTCTGGCCACCGAAAAGAAGCAGAAATCTATACTGTATGATGAGCAAAGTGTGCACAAAGTGGAGCCCATAACCAAACACATCGGTATGGTCTACAGTGGCATGGGCCCAGACTACAGGTATGAGTTTGGAGCCTGCATGACCAAACACCATTTTAAAAATAATTAATGTAAAGCATATATTCAGATTGTGTTAAATGGACAGTTCACTAAAAAATAAAAATTTACTCACACTCAGATTGTTCTAAACTTTTATAAATTTATTTTTTCTGTTGAATATAAAACTTGTTATTGTGAAAAATGTTGGGGGAAAAAAATGCTTTTGACATTCATAGTAGGAACAAAATAAATACTATGGAAGTCAATGGCAGTTTGTTTCCTGTCATTCTTTAATATGATGATACAAACTCAAACAGGTTTGATACGAGTGAGTAAATGATGACAGAATTTTAATTTTGGGGTAAACTAACCCTTTACCATATTCAGCTGGATTGTGCATATTATTATATGTAAACTACAGACGTTGGATATGTCCTTTTGTTGTAAAAGTGTTTATGTCTGCAGGGTTCTTGTGCGAAGGGCACGAAAGCTGGCTCAGCAGTACTTCTTGGTCTATCAGGAGCCAATTCCTACAGGCCAGCTTGTTCAGAGGGTGGCCTCTGTCATGCAAGAGTACACACAATCAGGGTATGCTTGATTTGTTTCCATCAGACCAATAGTATTACTGCAAGTAGGCCTGTCACAATATCTATTTTAAGTTGTACGATATATTACACCAAAATATATTGCAATAAACGATATTATTGTCATTTTAAGACCATTTTATGCCACTTATTATATAATGCCAGAATGACAATATCATATCATCACAATGCATGTACACTCTTCCAAAGAACACATCATATTTTATTCTTTAGAATATTTAATTTAATTATAGTCATTTTAACAATTTAATAATTAGACATTGGGATCAGAATGTCAAAACCCATATCCTAAATAAATAATAATAATTGTTAACAAAAAAAATCAAGGTAAAAAGTTACAGAGGCTGCGATATCTGCTACCAGATCTATTTTCAGTTGTCAGACACCCACATGAACATATACTATAGTCATTTATAGTAAATACTACAGTGATTTTTTTTAACCATACTGACACTGACACCTCCAATAGAATTAGAGATGTTGCACAATCAGCTAAAACGTTGCTAGAATTGGTTTTTATGAATGGGCGACATATATTGCATCACCAAAATTGCTTGAGGTCATGTCCATGTGTTGTGCGATATGTTGATTATTGTGACAGGCCTAACTGCAAGATTTCAAAAAAGTGCTCCATGTGCATATACCAAGATGAAATGTTCCGTGTAATGTTTGTGTTTTGACAGAGGAGTTCGGCCATTTGGGGTGTCACTTCTGATTGCTGGCTGGGATGAAGATCGCCCGTACCTTTTCCAGTCTGACCCCTCGGTATGCTAAGATTGGCAAACACACACACACACAGTTGAAGGCGAAATGATTTCCCAAGTTATGTTTAACAAAACAAGGAAACTTTCACAGTATTTCCTATACATTTATTTATTCCGGAGAAAGTCATTTCTTTTAGTTTGCAATAAATAAAATATTTTTTATTTTTATTTTTTTTAAACATTTTTAAAGCTATTTTTAAGGTTAATGTTATTAAGGATGATATTTTTTCAGTTGGCTACAGTACAAACCACTGCTTTCCAATAACTTCTCTTATTAACCTAACTTTCCTAGTTAACCTAATAACCAAGTTAAGCCTTTAAATTGCACTTTAAGCTGAATAATAGTATCTTGCAAAATAACTAGAAAAATATTATGTACTGTCATCATAGCAAAGACAAAAAATAGTTGTTAGAAATTAGTTATTAAAACTTATGTTAATAATGTGTGGGAAAAATATTCTCTTCATTAAGCAGCACTTGGGAAATATTTTAAAATCAATTAAAATTTCATGTTAGTTTGAACTGAAATAACTAATTTAAAACAAAATGAAGCAAATGAAAATGAAGTTTGATCTGTTTAAGGGAGCGTACTTTGCATGGAAAGCCACAGCGATGGGGAAGAACTATGTGAATGGGAAAACATTCCTTGAAAAAAGGTATAATATGTAAACGCAACATCCAAGATCTATTCAGTCTTTTTCTTTTAAACACAACTTTCTCATTTGCTTAATTTTTCTGTTTCAGATACAATGAGGATCTGGAACTGGAAGATGCAATTCACACTGCTATTCTGACCCTTAAGGTAATAGTTTCAATTCTGGTGATCATGTATTAAATGCTCCGGGTGTGTGTTCACGGTATGTGTGTGTTCACTAACTGTGTGTGTGCACTTGGATGGGTTAAATGCAGAGCACAAATTCCAAGTATGGGACACCATACTTGGCCACACTACACTTCACTTCACTTCACTTCACTTCACTTCACTTCACTTCACTTAAATGCTATCAGTATCAGTGTACAAGATCCAAAATGTAATTTGTATTGTGAAGCATTTAGCATTTTTAGCAAGTAAAGGTATTGTTCATCATGAAAATTTGCAGTTCATTTATTTATATTTATTCAATACTAAATTTTTAACTGAAACTGACTTTCATAAAATGCAAGTCAATGGGTACTGAGTAGCCAAGTAGCCAAGTCAATGGCTACTGAGAGTCAAAAAATATACAAGCAAAATTTTATATACAGGTTGCAGCATCCAGGATAAAGCCCCATTTTGATGAACTGTACAACACACACACATAAGTTATAAACAAGAAGCTCACACTCCAAACTTTTGTGAGCTCTCTCAAGATCGGTTTGTCAAGGCTGTGGATTAAATATTTTTTAGATTTGGTCTCAACTAAAAATGATTTCTCAGTAACTGTTGACATTTTATGAATCACAGAGGACTATTTAGGATATAGCCTAAAGGTGTTTGACAGCAAATTGTTAATATTTGAGTGAACTTTCAATTTAATGATACACAGTTGGATACCTCTAATTACCTTTAAAACCTTTGCAGGTTGTTGTAGTGTCACTCATAACATCACATGACAAGCTAGAGTCAACCTCTCAATGTACATATTACAAAGCATGATGTTTTATTTACTTGCTAAAGCCTCGTACATTTATTTTAGACCATGTTTGCATATGATCACAGTGCCAAACAACATTATCTGTGGTTACTTTTGTTACAGGAAAGCTTTGAAGGTCAGATGACTGAGGACAACATCGAGGTGGGAATCTGCAATGAAGCTGGGTTTAGACGACTGACCCCAGCAGAAGTGAAAGATTATCTAGCTGCCATAGCTTAGTCAACTTCTGACCGAGCACTGACTATCTAATGTCTTCATTAGTATGAGTTTGAGCTATGTTAACGAATGGAAACAAGTGAAAGTTGTATTGTTTATATTTTGCTTTTCTTTCTTACTGAAGGAGAAAAATAAAAGAAAATGTCTTTTGAAATGCTGTTGACCGTTTCGTTTCATCTGTTGGAGTTTGTTATATGTGAGCAAATGACATAAAATAACTAAACGTGTAGCTAATTCTTATTTTTATATCATCATTCTTATCGGAAATAAAGGTTACAATATATATGGCGCCAAATATCCTATTCCAGTGCCCGGGTGTTCATAAACAAGCTCACGAGGAGGTTTGGCCTGAGTCAGCCAATCAGAATCCAGAGCTCCGCGTCACTGCTGGAGCGCCAAAAAATAAGCCGGTACACCTTTCCACAAGTATTCCTACGCAAAAAAACCGTACTTGGGCACAGAGAAACTCCTCAGTTTTTTAGTCAGTGATATGTCAAGACATTTTGCTTCAATGTTTATTTTAATGTCTCTAATTTGAATAACACATTTGTCTTCAAAATAAGGGATGTGTTATTTCGGTCATTCAGTGTAACGGCTCTAGTTTCTTTCTCGCCTGCACATCCCTGTTTTGTGTCGTGTCATTCGAGTGTAAGTGACGTTTGTGGCGCCAGAAATCAAGGAGGAGCGGAGTGCGTTTTCAAAACGATGCGTTATCATTCAACGTACTCGCCGTATTAAAATCTTAACAAACACATTTTTAACTGAGTTTGGCAACGGATGCTTTTAGGGTCTTTTAAGGCTCATTAAAGATGGTGATGTTGCGCAGTAACGGTGATATGGACTCGAGCTCGGAGTTTCTGTCCCTGAACCCGCCTAAGCGAAAGTCCGCGCGGCTGAAAAAGGCCAATGATGACAGTTTAACTAGCGCCGAGGACAGTCCAGCAAATGTGAGTTAATAACTACTCTTTACAACTACTAATGTGTCAGTCAATTTATTGTTTACATACTGTGTGAAACGCGCACGTTAGCTTAACAAAGTTGTCGACTAAAAGAGCGCGAGACGCTTGACTGAACTTCACAAACGCGCTACACATTAACTGTTTATGTAGCGTTAACTAATAAGTGTCAGTACGTTTTGTTTACTTGCAGCCAAACTTTCACTTTAGAAAAACAAATTTGGCCATTAAAACAGCGATATAAACTTGAGGGAATTATACTAACTTAGCACGCTATTATCTGTTTATGTAGTAACTTGCTAAATGTAAGTAGTTTTTGTTTACCTTCCTACAGTGAAATGCTCACTTTATCAAAACAGAGTTGGCGAATAAACTACGCTTTAACTACTTCAAAAGTAGAACAAACGAATATATATTGATCATAATCGACACAGTGTATCCTTGCTGTATGTTTTTATTGTTTATTAATGCTATATCATCTAACTACTTAACCTTTTAGTTAGATTTACTCTATATTAAATTTTGGAGTATAAATTGCTTAACATTACCAAGTCAGCAGTGTATACACTTTAACAGTAATCTTCAAATAGCTAATTAGTGTGACACGTACGTTTAAAAAGTATAATTATTTTGTGTCCTCTAAATGTCTTGCTTATATAGTTGATATAAAACTTTTGTTTTATTGAGGTAGAGTTAGTTTTATATTCGCACATTTAGACTTTATCCTTAATAATATAATTTCATAAAAGCATTCTTTGCCAATTCTAAATCGTGATATTATATTAGCAGCCAATGCCTATCAAAGTACAACATTGTTCACAGTCAATTAAATAGTGTTAATGTTGTTTTCAAGTCATACTTGCATGCAATTTCAGACCGAATATTCAAAGTAGTTGTCACTGAACGAATGTGCGAATATAAAACCAACTTTACCTCAGTTTGGTTTAGAATAGTTGTATAAAGAATAAAGCATGTCAAGTGGCTTGACACTGCTGTGATTTGTGAATATGAAACATTTGTAGGGTTTTTTGTCTGTAAAGGAGGAAAACAGTATGCGGAGCAGAGCTCAGAGAGCAAGACACGTTGCTTTTGCTGATATGAATGGACAAACTAGCAAATCCCCTCCAAAAGATGAGAAAAGCGGGAAGCATTTAAGGTGGGAGTCATAGGTTGATTACTGTTAATATATGTAAAATAATACATGTCGTTTTGTATTTAGTGGATGTTTTATTTCCCGACCTGTCAATTTTATTGCTCATTCAATCATTCTTTTTTATAGGAAGTCTCCAAGACTTCAGGCAGATGGGGAGAGGTCGGCAGATGAGCACACAGGTGGAAATATCAAGAGTATCTGATAATTGCAGTTATGTTTGTTTTATGCTTATTATAATGAATCCAATCTTCAGATGAGGTGGACTCAACTCCCACATCTCGAAATCTGCGTGCTCGGATTCAAAGGCAAGAAGAAGACGACAGTGCTGTGAGGCGTAGTTCCAGAATAACAAGATATAAGCTTGACACCAGGAAGCAGTCAGTCCTCTATGACAGACTTATCACAAAGTATGCACTGATATAAAAAACATGTTGTATTTCTGTATTTGTTAGTCATTTTACAATCTTTCCCTTTTGATGATATCCATATCGTAGATTTACTTTGGACCTTTATATTTATATTCGGATGGTTCCTGGTCCTCAGTGGCTGTTTTCATCTATTTTAGTACTGCAGAGGCTGTTCTTCAGAAGATGGATGACATGCAGAAGATGCGTCGTAGACTGAGGAGCAGAGACAGTGAGGAGGAGGTGCGTCATGCTCTTCATCACTGACACCTGCAGTACGGCTTTGATCAGCCAGGACTTTAAACTTTTTTTTTTCTTTTTAGACTTTGAGAATTTACTCTGGAACGAAGAGAACGAGGATGACAAAACCTTCAGTTAGAGGACAAGAGGAGAGTTCAGACAACCAGGAGAATGGTAATAATTTTGGATCAGGAACATTAATACTGTTCATGCTGAACCTAATGTTTTCTTCTCCAATATCTAATAGTGATTCTGCATTACTGCTGAATATATAGCCCCCCCAAAAAATGTATATTAGCCCCAAAATCTATTTGGTTACTTTAAGAAATTCAGTAAGATAATATGTAAAAGTAAGTGAAAGTAAAATTTGTATACAACACAAAAATAAAGCACAAGCAATGAAGGCATTGCATTTGATAAAAATCATGAAGCTGGTACAAATTTTTGTTATAATAATGTAATTTTATCATTAAAATAAATGCTAGACATGTTGCACAAAATCATATTGGTTAATGTTTGGGGTGTTGGTTGTCATGAACTTGTATTTATTTCCCAGAATACAGTGATCAAGAGGAGGAGGAGGATGGTGAAGGTGAGGAAGAGGAGAATGATGAGGGAGATGCGGATGAAGATGAAGAGGACAATGGAAAACGCTATGAGTTCAGACAAAGAAAAGCTGTTGTGCGTTACCAGGCACCTCTTGAGGGTTAGTGTTGCGTAGATTAAAAAGACCATGTTCTGAATATTCTGATTAGATGCACATATCCCTGATTCGGATGTACTTAGATAATCTTTTTCTGTGTGTTCCATACATTTATTTCACCATTTTCAAATGTATTACTATTATTATTTTATATTACAGAGCCAAAAAAGCAGAGCATATTTTTTAAGCGTCACTCCACCCCACTAAGACGAAGTTATCCATTCAGTTCCTCAAGTCCCAGGAGACCATACAACAACAGGAGGAGCACAAGGTCAGTACTAATGTTTCTCTCCAAATGATTGTTGATTTTACAAACATAATTGTCAAAGACTTTGGGCATTTTTAAAAATGAGAATAAGAAAATAGGGGATCATTTTTAGTCTTGACCATAATTTTAAGTCTTGATTCTTTTTTGAAAGTGTGCTGTGATTGACACCCAGTCATGATGCTGTCATGTATATTGATAGACTGAGAAGTAAATAAATAGTTGTTTATGTTTCTCGTGCTGTAGTTCAAGATGGAGTGAGGGTGATGGGTAAGATCAAGTTTTTATATGGCCTTATTACAGCACAGGTGGAAAAATAAAAATCAATGTATAGCAATTAGAAAATAATAACCACACCAATATATATTTTGCACATTGCATAAATGTTTCAAAAAGAGGTGTTGGGCTGAAAGGGCTGGTGAAACATTTTCTGAAAGTTTTTACTTTTCATTTTTGACACTTCATTACAGTTGTTTAAAAGCGCTTTTTGTGCTTTTGTCTTTCTCATCTCAGGAGAAGACATGCCATTCACAGTAGTGACTCTACCTCATCCTCTTCTTCTGATGAAGAGAAATTTGAGAGACGAAGAACAAAGAGTCGGAATAGGTCAATAAACAGGTAAAGAGTTCTCACTGAAAGTTTTTACCTATATCTATAGGAGCTGTATATGTTGTAAATTTCATTATCTTTAGATATTTGTAGCCTTGTTAAAAGCAGTAATTGAAGCCTTTATTTTCTGAATTAAAATGTAATTAAATGACCTTTTGTAGATGCCTCCCTATGAATTTACGAAAGGAGGATCTGTTGGGAATCCACAAGGACAGGATTAAAATCGGAGCAAGTCTTGCAGATGTTGACCCAATGCAGATTGACCAAACAGTACGTATTTGCCATTTGAGTTACAAGAATGGTAAGAACCTTTAAGTAATTGTTGGGCTATTATGTACAGGTGCGTTTCGACAGCATTGGCGGTTTGGGAAAACACATCTCTGCACTAAAGGAAATGGTTGTGTTTCCTTTACTCTACCCAGAAGTCTTTGAGAAATTTAAGATTCAGCCTCCAAGGTATGCAAAGCAGTATTAATAAAAGTTTACGTCTAAATGTCTATTCGAATGCTAAATAAGAATCTTTATTGACCGAATGTTACGTGTTTTCAGAGGATGTCTGTTCTATGGCCCTCCTGGCACAGGAAAGACTCTTGTCGCTCGAGCCCTAGCAAATGAGTGCAGTCAAGGTGAGAGAAAGGTGGCTTTCTTCATGAGGAAAGGGGCAGACTGTCTGAGCAAATGGGTGGGCGAGTCTGAGAGACAGCTCCGACTCCTGTTTGACCAGGTATCAATGTTTTATTTGGAAAAAATAGGTAATTGATGCTTAATTTAGTTTTTACATGATTAAAAAGAACTTTTTATTTTGAAGGCATACCAGATGCGTCCATCAATTATTTTCTTTGATGAGATTGATGGTATTGCACCTGTTCGGTCCAGCCGGCAAGACCAGATACACAGGTGTGTTAGTCTCTGTAGTTTCTTTTTTTTTCCCTAATGGTCTTCTCTTTCTGTCCTATTATAATACTCTTGAATTGTTTCTTTATGTTGTGTAAAGCTCCATCGTGTCCACTTTGCTGGCTCTCATGGATGGGCTGGACAGCCGTGGTGAAGTGGTAGTTATTGGTGCCACTAATCGCCTGGACTCCATCGATCCTGCGCTCAGACGGCCAGGACGATTTGACAGGGAGTTTCTCTTCAGTCTACCGGACAGAGAGGTGAAAGTTTGAAACTCATTCAGTGTTTATTATTAACTGTAATCTGTATGAGTTTCGTTCAGAGTAATCAAATATTGTTTCTTTTTTTTGTAGGCTCGCAAAGATATTTTGAAGATCCATACAAGGCACTGGGACCCGCAGCTGTCTGATGCGTTTCTTGAAGAGTTGGCAGATAAGTGTGTCGGTAAGTGTGTCTGCTCTCCTGTTCCACTATGTGAAATCGCCTGTATAAGTGCATCTTGCATATCAGCTTACCTTTGTCTCGGCTTTCTCAGTGCCAAAACACACGCTGGTGCTTTCCAGCTTACCTCCAGGACATTTGTACTGTCGTATTTGGGTTTTAGGTAGCAGTGTTATGTAACATTCTGCTGTTCTAGTACTCTCACTTTTTAGTACTCTCAAATTTGGCTTTTAGTGGGCCCTCAGACAGTCTCGTTCTGTCCAAGTGGGTGGTTCTTATCCAGAATGAACTGCATTGTTTATACCTGATTATATACCTGTAGTTGAACATCTGACTCTGTGCTTCCAGGATATTGTGGGGCAGACATCAAAGCTGTGTGTGCAGAAGCAGCTCTGTGCGCCCTTCGCAGACGTTACCCCCAGATCTATGCTTCCTCCCAGAAGCTCCTGCTGGATGTGGAGTCCATCTGTGTGAGTGGCCGAGACTTTCTCTCTGCCATGAGAAAGATCGTTCCAGCTTCCCAGAGGGCGGTGGTCTCTCCATCAAAAGCACTTACACCTGTTATTGAACCCCTTTTGAGTTTTGCCCTCAACACCGCCATGAAGATGCTGCAGAGACTTTTTCCTCATGTAGAGCAGGGACTCAAGAAGAAAAGAGACACTGGTAAAGACAACTTTTTCTATTAATCTTCTATGTAGCAGTATGTAATAAGCAATCTGAACACTTCAGCAATTACATAAACTTTTTCATGGTTGATTTCTAAATTGTTAAGTAATATCAATGGTTTGGAAATTAATAATCATGCAAGAACATATTTTCTATTTTAGAGAATGTGTCTGGGATCTTAGATGATCTGCTACAGAGTGAGGATGAGGGATCCTCTGCGTGCACTACTAATAAAGGCCAGAGGAACACTGGACCTGCTGTGTCTGCTCTTCATCTGAACAGGTTAGAAATACTCCTGTTTATATTTGATTTCAGTCACGGTATACTGGTAGGAGTTCTCAGGAGGCTTTGCTATGAGATGAAATATATCACAACAAAGTTTTGTTTGATCAAAGATTTGTTTCAAGGAAATCTGGAACTCTTCTAAATACGCTCAGTAACAGTTTTTGTATTATGCCTATACCTATTCATATTGGGTAAAAGGGAAATTTGAACTGTTACAAAAAAAGGTAAAAATTATTATCGTTAAGTTTTTTTATGGACAAATTGCATAATTGTAATGCATTTTAGTTTTGGCTAAAAAGATGGTCTAAGAAGTTTGATTTTATTATACTAATGAAAATAGTGAGACATGGTATTCAGCTCTTAGTATAGCTGGAGTCATTGCTGTACTTTGATTAATTTTTTTGTATTCCAGAAGTGCTCTGCAGCAACCCACCTCATTCAGACCAAGACTGCTGCTCTGTGGGACTTCAGGCTCTGCTCAGACCTCTCACTTGGCTCCCGCTATTCTTCACACTCTGGAGAAGTTCACTGTTTACACACTTGACGTTGCTGTGTTGTATGGAGTCAGTTCGGCAACCCCAGAGGAAGCTTGTGCTCAGGTGATCACATTGTATTTATACTAGAGTTGAGTTGCCCAGAAGAACTTGTGTTATTAAATGACTATCAATCTGTATTGTGTATATCAGGTTTTCTGTGAGGCGAGGAGAACCGCACCCAGCATTGTGTATATCCCACACATCCAGCGCTGGTGGGACACTGTGAGCCCCACTTTAAAGGCTACATTCATCAGCCTCCTGCAGGACATCCCATCATTCTGCCCCTGCCTCCTCCTCGCCACATGCAGCTTTCCTCATGACGCACTCTATACTGAGGTACTGCTTGATCTGAAGAAACAGTGCTGGGACTTGTTTTGACTTAACTAAAAGAAATGCCATTTTCTTTATTGTAAATTTTTTTATCTATTAAAAGGTGCAGGATCTCTTCCATGTTGAGTATGGTGAAGTGTTTGACGTTCCACTTCCTTCACGGGACGAGAGGCTCAGATTCTTCGAGGATCTTATTTTAAATCAAGCTGCTAAAGCACCAGCATCTAAAAGAGAAACAGGTAATATTTTTATGCTTTTCACATTTCAAGTGAAGCGTTTTCATGCACACCTGTGATAACACTTGTACTCTCTCTTTCTCAGTCCTACAGGCACTAGAGGTGTTGCCAGTGGCTCCTCCGCCTCCTCCCCGCCCGCTCACTAAGCAGGAGCTGCAGAAGCTGGAAGAGCAGGAAGAGGACACACTCAGGGAGCTCCGTCTCTTCCTGCGAGATGTCACTAACCGTCTGGCTCAAGACAAGCGCTTTAAGGCATTTACTAAGCCTGTGGACACTGAGGAGGTAAGGCAAAGTTTTTAGTCTGACAGATAAATTCTTTCCAGCTGTTGATGTAATGCTGAAACAAAGGTGTTTGTTTTTTTATTGTGACAGGTTCCTGATTACACTACAGTCATCAAACAGCCCATGGACTTGTCCACAGTTCTCAGCAAAATTGATCTGCACAAGTATGAAACCGTGGCAGCTTATTTGCAAGATGTGGATCTGATTTGGCAGAATGCCCTTGAGTACAACCCAGACAGAGATCCTTCAGGTATGTGAAGCTTGAAAAGGTGAAAGGTAATGTTAAAATATTTGTAATATCTATTGCTGCACAATATTAGAAGAATCTGACATTGCAATATTTATTTTTCTGTACTATATGTATTGCAAGAAAAATACAATTTCACCAGATGGCTTGAATATCTCTATTTGGAAAGGATTCATTAATTTAGATTGATTGGGATGATTCTGTAGGGGAGTGAATCATTAATTAAATTAATAAATTACAAGCATAGAAATTACAATAGAGCAAAGATTATTAAATAAACAGTGCTTTATGCTTTTCTGGAGTCTTAAAAGCCTTCAGGTACAGTCAAATAAAATTGATCCAATAGAAGTGATCTTTATTAGAGTTACAAAAAGTACAATTTCGTGTGCCTGAATGCGTTAAACCCTCTTGAAAAGCTTGCGTAGTCACAGGCCTTAAAAACACATGCAAATAATAAACTAAAACTCGATTATAGTAAATTTTGCAGTGAATCCACAAATCTGATGTGTTCTGAACTGTGGCTCCTGGCCAACTATAATCCAAGCTCAAAGTTGTGCATCCTGTGATGTCACTTGCAGATGTGCACACTGCAATATTGATGCTGAAATTATACATTGTTCAGGCCTAGTAATACTTGTGATGTTTGTTTTTGTAATAGATCGGCTCATCAGACACCGTGCCTGTGCTCTCAAGGACACTGTGCATGCCATATTCCGAGATGAATTAGATGAGGACTTTGAGAAGATTTGCATTGAGATGAAGGAGTCTCGAAGCAAACGAGGTTTCATTCAAGCTGCATGACATCATACTTGGTTCAGTGTAAGACTGGCCAACACTCACATTTTTTATGTTTTATTTTCAGGCTCTAGCTCATCTCGCTTCACTCCTGCCTACTACCATGTGCTGCCAAAGGTGTCTGCTACAGTGGAGCAGAAGACGAGTGATCCGACACCCAGTAAAGAAGCTACACCTGTGTCAGCACAAGCTGTGATTTCACCACGTCAAGCAGGAATTAATACAGGTTACTGACAAAGCTGCCATCAGCACCATAAACATACTCTTACTCGTAGTAGAATTTGATGTTTTGACGTCTGTAAATTTAAAGGGATAGTTCACCCAAAATGGGCGACGCGGTGGCGCAGTGGGTAGCACGTTCGCCTCACAGCAAGAAGGTCGCTGGTTCGAGCCTCGGCTGGGTCAGTTGGCATTTCTGTGTGGAGTTTGCATGTTCTCCCCGTGTTCGCGTGGGTTTCCTCCGGGTGCTCCGGTTTCCCCCACAAGTCCAAAGACATGCGGTATAGGTGAATTGGGTAAGCTAAAATTGTCCGTAGTGTATGTGTATGGATGTTTCCCAGAGATGGGTTGCGGCTGGAAGGGCATCCGCTGCGTAAAACATATGCTGGATAAGTTGGCGGTTCATCCCGCTGTGGCGACCCCAGATTAATAAAGGGACTAAGCCGAAAAGAAAATGAATGAATGAATGAGTTCACCCAAAATTGAAAATTCTGTCGTTATTTACTTATGCTTCTCTTGTTACTATCCTGTTTGAGTTTCTTCTTCTTTTGATTTAAAAATAAGTTATTTTTTAAAAATGTTGGAAACCTGTATCCATTGACTTTACTAGTATTTGTTTTTCCTATTATGGAAGTCAATGGTTGCAGGTTTCTAACATTCTTCAAAATATCTTTTGTGTTCAACAGAACATATAAACTTGGGAACCACACAAGGGAGAGTCAGTTTTCATTTTTTGGTGAACTATCCTTCTAATGAGTGTTGATACCAGTTTAGAAACCACGTTATAATTGTTTTTTTGTTTTTTTTTGTTAGCCACTGTTTTTATTATTTCAATTTGTAATATAATAAACTGTATACTTTTAAGGTTACATGGTATTTTTGATATTTTGAATATTAAATGAGCTTTTTACTATTATTAATAGTCAATAAATATTCATTCATTCATTCATTCATTTTCTTTTCGGCTTAGTCCCTTTGTTAATCTGGGGTCGCCACAGCGGAATTAACCGCCAACTTATCCAGCATATGTTTTACACAGCAGATGCCCTTCCAGCTGCAATCCATCACTGGGAAACACCCATACATACTCATTCACACACATACACTACGGACAATTTTAGCATACCCAATTCACCTATAGCACATGTCTTTGGACTGTGGGGGAAACTGGAGCACCCGGAGGAAACTCACGCGAACACAGGAAGAACATGCAAACTCCACACAGAAATGCCAACTGACCCAGCCGAGGCTTGAACCAGCGACCTTCTTGCTTTGAGGCGACAGCTCTACCCACTGCGCCGCCTAATATTAAAGTAAAATATCAGTGTTAACATACACATTTAAAGGATTTTAATTATATCCAACAAGAAAAATAAAAGATAAAAATTATATATTGTAAAGTAATTCAATAAAAAAATTCTATAATAATGACCATATAAATTAAGAGTGTCTTATCTTATCAGTATCGTTCAATTTGTATAAACAATAATTGAGCTCATTTTATATACTTTGAACATCAGGTCAAACAGGCTTTTGTGCATTCTACAAATTGCATATATTTTGTCTATCCACAGCTTCACAGATGAAAAAGAAGAGGAAAAACCGCTGGAAAAATGGCTTCATCAGCAAAAAGAAGTGCTCAAATGTGAATTCTAGAGACAACTCTAACATTGCAGAATCGGGGGATGAAGAGGAGGATGAAGAGGAAGATGGAAAACCAGCCGAGAGTGAAGATCCAGAAAAGTTGAAAGATGTTGAATGTGAGACAATGGAGGTTGAAGAGCCCACAGCATCCACATCTGTAGTGCAGAAGATCAACTTTGTTAGTGAGGAACAGGAACATAATACTGCCGCTGCGGTGGAAGAGGTCGTGAATGTTGAGAATTTCCAGATTAATGCCACCGATGAGCAAAATGATGTCCAACCATTAGATAACAATGGACCTAAGAGAAAAGAGCCAAGTGCAGAGGATGACACAGAAATGGGTTAGTAAAAACTGAAATATTTTGCTTTTAATCTAACAGTTGTGGGCTTTATATGGGCTCTGTAATTGGAGTGGAGCTGGAGTTTTTGGTCGAGGTGTCTGAGAAAAGATTGCTGAAGAAACTTCTCAGTATCCTCGACAAATGAATCACACCCTCTGCATGCATCTTAAATTTTCCATGGGTTTTTCAGAGTTCAGACCGAGGCGGTTGACGAGAGGTTTTAAGAGTCAGGCTGAGCAGCAGAGTCTCATCAGTGTGGATGCTGCCATGAAGATCCTGGAGCAGAAGAGCATGCCTCTTATTGTTGACCACAACAAACTCAAAGTAATTCTTGCTGCTTCTTTTTTCTTTTTCAACATTCATTCATTAATTTTCCTTCGGCTTAGTCCCTTTATTCATCAGGGGTCGCCACAGCAGAATGAACCGCCAACTTATCCAGCATATGTTTTACACAGCAGATGCACTTCCAGCTGCAACCCAGTACTGGGAAACATCCATACACACTCATACACTACGGCCAATTTAGTTTATTCAATTCACTTGTAGCACATGTCTTTGGACTGTGGGGGAAACCGGAGCACCCGGAGGAAACCCACACAGAAACGGCAACTGACCCAGCCGGGACTCAAACCAGCGACCTCCTTGCTGTGAGGTGACAGTGCTAACCACTGCGCCACTGTGTCACCCTCTTTTTCAACATCAGGAACAATAATGCATATTTAAAAAGTGCTTTTAAAAAAAACCTGCATTTTAGTAGTTTGTGAATGTGTTTTCAGTCTCTTTTGTTTTTGATACAGGAACTTCTGCAGAAAGTTGTGGACATGACAGAGGGATATGAGGTCAATCAATTGGAGAAACTTTATGCTCTGCTGTGCCAGAGTATATACAGACACAGGAGGGATTACGACAAGACTGCACTTATACAGGCATGTTTAGATGCAAAAACACATCCTGCTGCATTAATTACATAGTTTTGATTTACATTTAAAGTATTACTGTGTAGTTGTCAATTGCTTTATTTGACTACTTGTATTTTCTGCATTTTAATTGTATATTTGTATGTATTTTTTCTTTTGCAGGAGATGACAAAAGAAGTTGAGTTTTCCTAGTTTACTTTTTTTTTTATAAACTATACAGTATATTTCTTATAAAACTGGTCTATAAATTATATTTTGCCAATTCTTTAGTTATGTCTTTGAGTGTTGTGCATTCTGAGTGCATATTAAAGCCTTTATTACAATTCTCATTGTCTCACACTTTGGTTTTCTTGCTTGTTATGATTAAACAAATAGTTTTGGTATTGGAACAAACATCTAATCTGCTCTCCCTGAAGTACTGCAAGTAGTTGGGTGTTGTAATCACTTGTGGTTTATCCTGTTCTGGTTCAGATAAAAATGTAAATCATCCTAGTATGAAACATTGGGAAAATTCCACTTGATTCCACTGAAGAGATGCATGGCGGTCATGTGACCGCACGGTCGCTCTGATTGGACAGCTTTGTGGTTCGCAGGTTCTACGTTTTCATAGTCAGTGCTCTAGTTTACTCGTGTAAAGTCACGTTTAAAGTTAATAAGTATATTCAACGGGCTCATACAAAGTCCTGTGTGAGTGTTTTGACCCACCCATCGTCCGAAAGTATTGTTTTATCGCCGGTTTTACGTGACGGCGGGGAGTCGCCTGGCGATGATGTCACGACGTATAACACTGACAGCGGTGACGCCTGATCATTAAAAACTGCCATTAAAATGAGCGCAGATGACTATTGTGTTTACGGAGAGACCTATAAAACACTCGTGTAGTGTGCCCGGCCAGTAAAAACAGAAGCAGAGACATCAGGGAGAGGAGCATCCGATCGGCGTGGCATCTGTCCGGTCCATCCAGGGTTTTCCCCCCTGTACGTGCGGCGGGTCTCGGTCCGTCTCGCCTCCACTCTTCCTGGGGATTTTCGCACCGAGAGCCGCGATCTGATTCGACGCATCCCTGAAGCACACGCACTAACAAAAAAGTACCAGAAAGTACCATGCATTATCTTGTTTTTGTACTTTGTGATGGTTATACTATAGTAACATTTTAGAAGCATGGGATACCATGTAATGTGTTACAGTGATAATATCTCTAAATGTTTCTGTAATACTTTGATGTATATATCATGGTACTGTAATTCATGTAGCATGGCATCAGTATGGTACACAGGTGATTTTGGCAGTATGGTACCGTAGCAATACCGTTAGATTTTGACATGTGCCATGCAAAAACGTACTGAATATAGTAATAATTTCTTGTCATGGTATTATCAACTGTACCTTTTTATGTACCTTTGTATAGTCGTTGTATTTGTATGGGAACAAACTTATCTAAACTTTATTATTGTTTTTCAATTTGCAACTGAAATACTGTTCAGGAAAGACACATTACAGGCCGAATACATTATATTAACATTTCTTAATGTATTAAATAACCTTTTAGCATTATTATAGTGTTCATGATAGTGTTTAATGACTTAGCTAATGTTAACATGTAGCTTTTAACTTTAAAAACGTGTTATAGGAATTAACAAAAAAGTCATCTTAATCAAAATTAATTTTAAGAAATGAACAGTTTCACCATTTTTAGTAAAAGCAGTAGTACATTTATTATTAATAGTTTTACAACACTTGTCCAGTATTTTGATCTAGTCTGTAATTAAATAGGTCTGTAAACATTGATATTTACATGTCAACTGTGTTGTTTATATTCTAATCGTTTTCGTGCATGTGCTTTTCTTTCAGCATGCCGAGCTCAAATCTTGTAATGGGACAAATGTTTAGCATGTAAATTCAACCTCACCGAGGTTCTGCCCAGCTTATATTTTATTGTTCGCGCTCACAAGCAAAATGTCAAGCAGAAGGAAGTCCACGACACCCTGCATGGTGCTTCCATCAGATGTCGTAGAGCAAGATCCAGATATGGAGGCCCTGGAAGGGAATGAAGGAGCTGAGAGTATGCCAGACGGTCCTACAGAGGGAGCAGTGGTTCCCATGGAAACAGAGACAGGTGAAGTTCACTTCTCAAGGCCATTTATTTATTTATTTATTTATTTTGTCCTGGTCAGAATAGCTCACTGTCCTCACCCAGAGCGACAGGTTATTAGTGGCAAGCAACTGTTCTATTCATAATGAATGCTGCAAATTCAGATCCTTTTCAATGTTTAATGTGATTTTGTTGATTGAGATCTTGGCAGAGGTGGACACAGTGCACAAATCAAGCACTTTAGTAAAAGCATAGACACCCTAATAAAATATACTCCAGTCCAAAAGTATTAGAATTAGAAGTAAAAAATACATGATAATGTTTAATACTGATAATTCAAGTGTACAAACAAGAGAAAATTACAAACGTGTATATAATACTAAAACTAATAAACAAAATGTTTTTTTAAATATGTGTGGCTGGCAAATATGAAAAAAAGTAACAGTGCAAAAATGGTTAACATTCTTAAAGAACACTATTTAAACACAAAACTATTATGTTTAAAAAGAGTTCTTCTAAAAATGTTAAGCATTTGCAACAAAAGATTCATCTCAACCTCTTGTTGACTCTTGGTCACGACGAAAAGCTTATTTAAACAACTGCTTTTCTAATTATCTGCTAAACGTTTATTTTACACTTTTTTTTTTTTTTTTTTTTTTTTTTCCCAAATACTGACTGAGTTTTCCTCTTACTGTCTTTACAGAATATGAGGGAAGCCATTTCTCGAATGAGGACTGTCGTTCTTCAGGAAAACGCTCAGGTCAAACATCACAGGAGCAGCCCATCTCTGATCTGACCACTGAGGGTGGTTTTGTGCAGCCAGAGATGGAGGATAGTGATGACCCCTCAGTTACTGGAATCCCTCTCAGCAAGACTCCCATAATGAAAATGAAAAGCAAGTCTGAACCCAAGAGAATAGCAATGTCACTGAAAGGCAACAGTGAAAGCGAAACAGTGGCAGAAAGTGAGATAGAATTGGAGCCACTGGAAGCGTCAGTAATGGGCACTGCTATAGGTGCAGAACTTATTAGGCCAATTCTTACAGAGTCTATAAAACCCAGTGTTCTTGTTAATATTTCAAACCCTATGATAACAGATCAGAAGAAGTTGGTTATGAACCCTGCAACGGTTCTTCCAGCCGGCTTGGCCCAGGTGCTTTCTGCATTGCAGGCCCAGCAGAGCGCTCAAGCTCAACTGCTAATTCCAGTTAGCAGTATTCCCACATATAATGCTGCCATGGACTCCAATGCAGTCCTGATCAACACCTACAAAAAGTTTCCCTATCCATCGGTGTCTGAGATCATGGGACTTGCAGCCCAGACCAAGTTTAGCGAGGAGCAGATAAAGATCTGGTTTTCAGCTCAGCGTTTGAAGCATGGTGTTAGCTGGACTCCAGAAGAGGTTGAGGAGGCCAGGAGAAAGCAATTTAATGGCACGGTTCACACCGTTCCCCAGACCATCACAGTCATCCCAGCCCACCATCTTTCTGCCACAAATGGCCTTCAGTCGATTCTTCAGACCTGCCAGATTGTGGGGCAACCAGGTCTGGTTTTGACACAAGTTGGCACAGCCAACAGCCTTCCAGTGAGCACCCCGATAACGCTGACTGTAGCAGGAATGCCCAGTCAAAGCCAGACACCCAAGATTGCAACCAATCAAACAAGCCCTGCGCTCAGTGAAACCAAAAGAGCAACTACGGTTCAGCCCCCGTTGCTGACCCCTCAGGAGAACTCTGCACTCAGTGCCGATCACTTTGGCCTGCGACCTAAAAAATCCAAGGAGCAGCTGGCTGAATTGAAAGCAAGCTATCTGAAGAATCAGTTTGCCTCTGACGCTGAGATAACTAGGCTAATGAAGCTGACCAACCTCACCAAAGGTGAGATTAAAAAGTGGTTCAGTGACACCCGATATAACCAGCGCAACTCCAAGAACAGCCATGCCTTCCTTGCGAACGACAATCCCAGGGGTAGCAGTAGCACCACCATTATTATTGACTCCAGCGATGAAACCCCACAGTCTCCGATGTTATCACCGGTTAAAGAAAAGGAGACACGCACCAAGACCTGGAACCCTTTTCCAGACTTTACACTCCAAAAGTTCAAAGAAAAGACACCAGAGCAGTTGGTAGTCCTGGAGGAAAGCTTTCAGAAGTGTGACACACCCACCGATGAAGAGCTCAGCCGTCTGAGGGCTGAAACCAAGCTTACCAGACGAGAGATCGATGCCTGGTTCACAGAAAAGAGAAAAGCCCCTGTGCCGGAGTCCTCTGAGTCAAAAGCAGATGGTGAAACATCTCAAAAGAAAGGAAGCCAGACTCCACCCGGAGGGAAGAGGCTGAGCAAGGAGAAGGTGACGAAGAAAACTCCGGAGCAGCTGCATGTCCTGAAGGCTGCATTTGTTCGCACTCAGTGGCCCTCGTCAGAGGAATACGACCAGCTTGCTGAAGAAAGTGGACTCCCTCGCTCCTACATCGTCAACTGGTTTGGAGACACGCGCTACTCCTGGAAAAATGGCAACTTGAAATGGTATTTTTACTATCAAAGTGGAAATGTGGGAGGAACGAATGGCAGCAAAAACCGAAAGCGGAGGATTCGAAATCGTGGTTGGGGAAGGACCCGTAGTAGAAAAGTGAAGAAACCAATAGAATCGGAGAAGAATTTACCGATCAGATTCAAGTCTGGTCGAGATATTTTGAAGGAGTACTACGTGAAGCACAAGTTTCTGAACGAACAAGACTTGGATGAGCTTGTTGCCAAGTCTAACATGAGCTACGAGCAGGTGAGAGAGTGGTTTGCAGAGATTCATCGAAAGGAGGAAATGGGAACAAACCCATTTGAAGATAAAATTGTGAATGAAGAGCAAGATGAGGAAGAGGATGAATCACAGGGTGAAAATGAGACCGCAACTGAGGAGCAAGGACCTTCTGTCCAGGGAGATGAAGATGAAGAAGACACTGATGACAGCGATACCTGGGAGCCTCCACAGAGCATTCGAAAAACATTGTCCATGTCTGAGGCTCAGTGATCTGTGTGAATCTCTCCGATTGATGGCCCGTGACTGTACTGGGTATCTACCACATGCCCACTACCACTGCACCAATTCTGCTTATATTGTAGTTTCAAATGTAGTTTCTCTTAAAATTTGACACATTCTTTCTAGCATAAACATTGAGGAGAATGGATTTTGAATGTTTTAACTTAAAAAAACCTAGATATCATGCACATGAACATATAGGTTTTTCCTCTACGGCTGTGAATTGCGAAGCCCTTAAATCATAGTTCTCAAACTCGATTCTTGGAGGGCCGCAGCTCTGCACAGTTTTGCTCCAACACTAATCAAACACAGCTAATCCAAATAATCGAGGTGTTCAAAAGAGTCTTGAACTATTAGGGTTGGAGCAAAACTGTGCAGAGCTGCGGCCCTCCAGGAATCGAGTTTGAGATCTATGCCTTAAATAATCTTGACAATGTCATATATTAAACATGAATTTATGCCTATCAGAATTGATGATGCACCTTATCCCCAATACATGCAAAGACATTCTAGGCCTCTTTGTAGGGTCTTTTTAAATGGTCCTTTTCTCATTTGGAGTCATGGAGAATGCTTAGTGCCAAAGGTGTAGTGTTGAATGTTATTATTCTCTTTACAATGAACACAATGAGGGAATATGAATGAATACATTGTGTCAATTGGATGCATGAGGCACTTTGTCAACCACCCTGTTGTACGGGGTTTGTGAAAACGCAACCAGCCACCTTATTTGTGTAGGACAAAACCAAACAAATTTCCAAATTCAATGAGGCAAAAAACGTGTTTTATCGGCTACATACTGGCCTTGATATCTGATATACAGCACAGTAAATCCCAAAAGGAGTTTGTAGGTGTTCATGTAGTCCATCTGAGTCTCTTAATAGGGATCACCTTCAAACTATCACAGCTACTTACTTATCTCATGGGAAAAATTATTTTGTGGAAATGGTCAGTGGTCATAATAAACGGTAAAAACTATTTAACAGCTCTTTAACTGGACTTTAAGTATTTTTTAGAAATCAATGGGAACATGGGGTATTCCTGTTTTCTGGCTGTTTTCCTTTTTTTTTTAAAGCAAGATCTCCCTCAGATTTGAGAGGACTTTGATTTGCTTGACACAATTTCGGTGATCATGTTACAAAATTTAATGCTCTAATGCGGTGTTTCCATTGCTAAGAATTTTTTAAGGAGTTCATGGTTTTGTTTTTCATTAATTCCTTGTTTTTCCAAATGAACGGTTACCACGCGTGTGTAAATTATTATTATTATTTTTAGAATTGTGCATGAAAACTGCACTATTACTGGTACTTTTCAAATCAAATCCCTGCGTAAGACATTCGCAATCTTCATTAAAGCCGCATGTATCTGACATTTGGTAGAATGATGGGGAAAAAGTGTTACGTTTGTACATATACCTTTATGCTTTACCTGTAGTTTAAGGCATTTTCTAAGTTTGTATTTATAGTGATTATGAATTTCAGCTCTTACACGAGTGCTTGTATGGCGATCATTTAAATAATTCATGTGTGATACGAGACCGATATTTCATTTTTATTATTATAATTTTTTTAATGTTGTATTTGTTTCTTTTTCTGGTGAACATTTCTTTGACGTGCTTGCAACCATCAATTTCCTGTGAATACTGTAGTCTATTATAGGTAAGAGGTCAGAGGGCCTCTGTGAACATGGTAAGTACTGTTTTGGACACGATAGCACATGTAACCTTAGCAAAATACGTCCTCTCCACTGTTAACCGCTGATCCTTTTGTGCTTTTAGAGTATCAAAACCGTTTCTGGGATTTTGCTTTAAGTGCATTTTAATTCAGAATCAAACCACAGTTGCATATCGTGCTTCCTTCAGCTGTCACTAATAGCATTATAAAATAGTGTGTTTCTAAAATGGTTATCATATTAGATCGTCTGTTTCTAGGCTCTGATTTTTACATGCACAAATAATAATGTGGATCTGGAACCATCATGAATTGTGATTTGAAACAACAATCCTCAAAATCTGTAGAAGCTGCTGTGGTGGCAGAAAGCTTTATTTCCCAGAGCCATAGGCCTTGTGCAATGCTGTTAATTTAATTGAACCATTTTAATAGGCTTTTGCTTGATTTAGACTAAATATATATTTTCTACTTGTTTGAGGACAACAATAAATTTGGATGAAAAAATAAATGCTGGCTGCTTTTCGTTTTTTCCCTCTCTTTCATAATGGCAACATTGTTCTTTTAAACTTTAAAATCCCATTAACGGCTGATATTACATATATTATATATTAGATTATAAATATACCATACTTGGAAAACAGCATAAAGTATTTTAGCTTTTGAAATGTTATGTAGTAAGCAATTACACCCCCGTACTTTATGAGTTGCTTGTTTTAGGGTACAGGTGAACAATATGGCTTAATTATTAAAAACAGACATAAGATATTTAAAGTACAGTTATACATTGGTATTATATTATGTAAATATAAAATAATTCATCAAGTGGGCACACGTTTGACTACAGATTTTTTTTAAAAAAGTTTAATATATAAGTTCAATATAAGATACTGGTTTTATATGAAATATTGAGTCATTTAACATTAAAATGTTGATATTGTGTTGTCTAAAAATAAATATGAACTTGTTTGAAAATGTTATTTCAAACCTTTTTGTTATTTTAGATCATAATGTAAGTATATTTAAATATATTTACTTGAGTCTCACTCGTATAAGTATTTTACAAAACAAAAAAAAAGAGTATATTGTGTGTCTTTTATTTTGAAGTAGTTGACCAGTAAGCAGCCATTTAGTCAAAAAGGTGGGCGGAGCGACCAATAAACTCCCCTCGTGACACCCACGTGATTTGTAAACAGGAAGTGTCTAGTCTGTGCTGCAGAAGGGTGAGTGACCAGAATCTAAAAATCAACAAACATAATTTAATCATATAATCACATTTTACATGGCAATAATGCACCACTTCATTTATAACGAACCACATTTAGTATATCCAATCCGTCTGCGCGCTGACTGACCAATTTTGAGCAATAAACAATAGGTTGTTAGTCAAATATATGATGGGAAATCAATCTCAGTTGTGGAGTAAGGACTTTAATTATGGTAGTTATATAAGCGGTATGCATAAATAATGTTACTTTTTTAATTATCTACTGTTATCAGACCTGGGCATCCCTGAGGAGACTGAATGAATCCGTCATCAGAGAGCAGATCTGCTGTGTTCTTCCTTCCTCATCATGGTGGATTTTCTGGCAGAGAATAACCTGTGTGGTCAGGCCGTCCTGAGGATCGTGTCCAGAGGAAACGCCATCATAGCGGAGTTACTAAGACTCTCAGACTTCATCCCTGCAGTTTTCAGACTCCGAGACAAAACTGACCAGCAGAAATATGGAGACATCATCTGTGATTTCAGCTACTTCAAGGTTCTCCAATTGTCATCTCATTTCTGTCTTGAATTAATTTTATAGTTCACTCAAAAATGAAAATTTACTCGCCTTAAAGTGATTTTAAACCTTCTTCATTTTAATTCGAAGAAATATATTTTGAAACAAAGGTTAAAACCTGTAGGCGGCACAGTAGCTCAGTGGTTAGCACTGTTGCTTCACAGCAAGAAGGTTGCTGATTCGAGTCCCGGCAGGGTCTGTTGGCATTTCTGTGTGGAGTTTGCATGTTCTCCCCGTGTTGGGTTGGGTTTCGTCCAGGTGCTCTGGTTTCCCCCACAGTCCAAAAGCAGGTATAGGTGAAATGGATGAACTAAACTGGCCGTAGTTTATGAGTGTGTGTTTGAATGATTGTGTATGCCGTTTCCCAGTACTGGGTTGCGGCTGGAAGGGCATCTGCTGTGTAAAACATATGCTGGAATAGTTGGCGGTTCATTCCACTGTGGGAACCTCTGACAAATCAGAGACTAAGCTGAAGGAAAATGAATGAATGAATGAAAACCTGTAACCATTGATATCCATAGTAGGAAAAAAAATATTATGAAAGTCAATGGTTACAGGTTTGTAGTTCTCTTCACAATGCCTTCCTTTGTGTTTAAAAGACGAAATAAACTCAAACTAGTTTGGAACATTGAGGTAAAGTTGGTTTTATATTCACACATTCATTCGGTGACAACTTAAGTTGTTTACCATGCTACTTTAAATATTCTGTCAGAAATAGCATGCTAGTATGACTTCAAAACAACATTAGCACTATTTAATTTACTGTGAACAAAATGTTGTACTTTGATCGCCAACCTGATTTCACCAAGTAGGTCATGTTCCTGGATTAACATCTATGTTGATCCTGGAACAATATTCCAATCAGCCAATCAGAATTAAGGGATACGTTTACCGTTTTTGTTAAGTTTAGGCTTTCTTTAGGCTTTCGGTTAGGTTTATCCACTTCTACGTGATTGTTATCCAGCTATTATTCCCCTCTGATTTTGTGAATAATTTACAGTTATGGTTGGGTTTAGGGGTAGGGAATAGGTATGGATTACATTTTAGAACAAAAATGATGTTCCAGGATCAACATAGATGTTAATCCAGGATCGCATTGTACTTGGCAAAATCATGACGTGCTTACTTTGATGGTCTTTGGCTGCTAATGATGATTTCCCTATTTAGAATTTGCAAAGAATACTTTTCTGAAAATATAATATTAAGGAGAAAGTCAGAATGTGCTGATATAAAACCAACTTTTCCCCAGTGTTTGGAACAAGTGAAAGGTGAGTAAATGATGATAGAATTTTCATTTTTGGGTGAACTGTTCCTTTAAGTGGATTTAATGTTTTTAAGAGAGATTACACTAAACAAATGTGTTTTCTAGGGTCAGGAGTATTATGAAGGTAAACTAGAAGCAAAGCCGGAGCTGCAGGATTTGGACGAGGAGTTTCGGGAGAACAACATAGAAATATTGACACGCTTCTACCTGGCCTTTGAGAGCGTCCATAAATATGTTGTAGACTTGATAAGGTCAGTGTTGTTTTCAAATCTGATTTGCAAATCTGAAATCTCAATTTTGTCCGTTCAGTTATTTTACAAAGTTTAGTTCCCTCATTAATTTTCACAAAACCTTATTATTTTGTATATATCCCCTGAAGGTACCTGGATGATCTCAATGAAGGGGTTTACATTCAGCAAACACTGGAAACGGTTTTACTGAATGAAGATGGGAAACAGCTCCTGGTAAACTTTGATTTCTGATTCATTATGTGTCTCTGGACCACAAAACCAGTCATAAGAGTAAATCTTTTTTAAATAAGTAAAATTTCCACTGATTAGGGATGCTCAATATTTTGGTGACCATATGGATATAGGCTGATAAAGGCTATTTTTAATGTCGTTGTCATCGTTCTAATAACAAAATGAAGCCGATGTCATTAAGTCGATAAATTATGTATTATTTCCACTGCCTGGACCACTTCACATGCTTGCTGCTTGTCTGTTTTTTATATTTTACTGGTATTTTTATTTTGATTAATGATGAGTGACTTGGAAGCTTTATTTTGACTTTTTTTTTTGTCAGGCAGTAGATTTTATTTATGTAAAAAGAAGTTGAAAGTTTCAAAGAAGTTCAAACTTTTCTGAAGTTGAGGTATTAAAATAAAATCAGTTGTTGACTGTTTGTGTTTGCCTTTTGTTTTAGCAATCATGCTGAATTAAAAATATGTATTTATATTTATCGGCTAATATATATCGTTTATCAGCCAAAATTCTATATTGGTGCATCTCTGATGTATACTTTGTTAGGATAGGATAATATTTGACAGCATATTTGATGTTATCTGGAGATAAAAAAAAAAAAAATCCAAATACTGAGAATATTGTTTATATAAAGTGCTTATCAATGCATAGTAATAATAAAAAAAATTAGTTTGGATATATTTACAGTAGGAAATATACAAAATATAGGGTAGCAAAGTGACTCAGTGGTTAGCACTGTCACCTCACAGCAAGAAGGTCGCTGGTTCGAGTCCCAGCTGGGCCAGTTGGCATTTCTGTGTGGAGTTTGCATGTTCTCCCTGTGTTGGCGTGGGTTTCCCCCACAGTCCAAAGTCATGCACTATAGGTGAATTGGATTAACTAAATTGGCCATAGTGTATGAGTGTGTGTGTGAATGTGAGAGTGTATGGGTGTTCCCCACTACTGGGTTGCAGCTGGAAGGGCATTGGCTGAGTAAAACATATGCTGGAATGGTTGGCGGTTCATTCCACTGTGGCGACCCCTGGTAAATAAGGGACTAAGCTGAAGGAGAATGAATGAATGAATGAATATGCTAAATGTATTCAAGGAACATCTTTGCTTAATATTCTATAGATTTTTGGCATAAAAGAAATATAGAATAATTTGACTCATACAGTTTATTTTGACTATTGTGCAACACAAGACGGTTAATAGAGTATATATGTTAATACAGTAAGTACATCTGTAATTGTGCATGTTTTCTGTCAGTGTGAGGCTCTGTATCTGTATGGAGTCATGTTACTGGTTATCGATCAGAAGATGGAAGGAGAAGTGAGAGAAAGGATGCTGGTGTCCTATTACAGATACAGGTAAGGTTTTTGTGTATTTGGAGAAGTTTTGTTAATCGTGATTGGTCCGGTAGCTGATAAACAGATGAGATGAAACTGTTCATAAAGTTGACAAAGATGTCAGATGCTGATGAATGAAACATATCTGTGTTCTCCTCAGCGCCGCTCGCTCCTCAGCCGACTCTAACCTGGATGACATCTGCAAACTTTTGCGCAGCACAGGATACTCCAGTCACCCAGGGGCCAAACGGCCGCCCAACTACCCCGAGAGCTACTTCCAGAGAGTTCCCATCAGCTCCACATTCATCAGTATGGTGATCGGCCGCCTGCGCTCTGACGACATCTACAACCAGGCAAGACAGCTGTGTGATTTATATGGTTTGTTCTGTAGACAATCCAAAAATTTTTTTTTAAGGAGGCTAATAATGTTGACCTTAAAATGGTAAAAAAAAAAATTGAAAACTGCTTTTATTCTAGCCAAAATCAAACAAACAAGACTTTCTCCAGAAGAAAAAATATTATAGGAAATACTGTGAAAAATTCCTTGCGCTGTTCACTACGTAATCTGCTACGTAATCTTTACGTAAATTTAACTTTTTAAAAAAATATTTGTGTTTTAACTATTTATTCTATTGACAGATAAAATGCAAAACAATGTATGGAAATTTTCATATAAGGTAGAATAAAATAATTTTTCCACAAATTATTTATGTCTCTTGACAAAAAAGATGAATAAATTTATTAAAATATTATTAACATTCATCTTTACATCGTAAAATGCTGTCTTTTATTTATATTTTAAGAACAGTTTGAAAACCCTTTCATTCAGGCAGATATCTCATGTTTATTCCTGCTTTGTGCAAATGTATGCTCTGTTGTAGGTCTCTGCGTATCCTCTGCCGGAGCATCGCAGTACAGCTCTGGCAACCCAGGCCGCTATGCTTTACGTCTGCTTATATTTCACTCCCTCCATCCTTCACACACAACAGGCCAAGATGAGAGAGATTGTGGACAAATACTTCCCTGACAACTGGGTAAGAAGACTTTAATCAACATGTGCTTTCAGAAAATGTGAACCACTTGATATTTTCATTACAATATCGACCTTAAATCTTCAGGTTATAAGCATATACATGGGCATCACAGTGAACTTGGTGGAGGCATGGGATCCATATAAAGCTGCTAAAATAGCCCTGAACTACACACTGGACACAGCCAATATCAGAGAACAGGTACGGTCATCTGTGCTCTTTCTGTTCACACGTGTTCAGTGTAATCCAGAGTCACTCTGAATCAGTGTTAGGCAAGTTACTTCATAAAAGTAATTAATTATTAACTACATCATTAAAATTTGATTTTAATGACTTTTTATTTACTATGTCTGAAAAATATATAATTACTCAATAAGGAATTTAATTACTCAATAGTCAATATTACTGTAATCCCTGTAATTGCCAACACGTAGACAATATAAATTAAACTTTTTTTATTCTTTAAGTTTGAGTCATATATGGCCTATATATATATATATATATATATATATATATATATATATATATAGCTTTATTAAAAAAACATACTTAAACATTATATATATATATATATTTTTTTTTATACTTAGTTGTTATTGTATATATTATTATATATATATATATACAAATACATAAAAATATTAAATTAACATCATCAAGAAAATAAATAAATAAATAGAATAAGTATAAAATAAAATAAAAGGTTGTCAAATATGTTCTCTCAATGATGCATAACCTCTAGAATTATGTAAATGTTAAATGATTGATAATGATATTGTCATTGTAGAGAAAGCCAGCCATTTACTCCATTTGTTTTCAAAGATCTAATACTTAAACATTTTAATACCAAGTACAAGTATGAGATTCTTTGGTTAACAAAAAGAAAAAATGTTAAATAATTTAAATATAAAAATAATAAAAAATGTACTTAATTTTTATATATATTTTAGGTTGAAACACTATTTATTCTATTGACAGATAAGATGCAAGAAACATCTGTAAAAAAATTTATGTAAATTTAATGTAAGGTTGAATAAAATCTGCCTTTTTTCACAAATGATTTCATTCTGTGCACAGATAAAATGCAAAAAAAATTTTTTTTGACATTTGCTATATATATTTATGATATATATAGGTTGATATATAGATTTTATATATATATATATAAAAAAAAAATATATATATATATATATGTTATTATATAG
>CAIGQV010001633.1:23200943-23212810 GCA_903798115.1 Danio jaintianensis | reverse complement strand
AGTTCATGCTAGTAAATACATTAACTAATGAAACCTTACTGTAAAGTCTGACCTATTAAGTTTGCATTAATCACAAGTAAGCATAAAAATGTGGGGTTTTTTCTAAATTAAAGGAGTTTTCATTTGGCATTTGTTTCTCAAGTGATACTTGCACATTATCAACATTATGAAATGGATGCAGATATAGAAAATGTACATTAACCCAGAATTATGAAAACCTATCTGGACTAGACTAGCGTTATGCAATATGTTACAGAACTGAATATGTTTTAGCCATTTCAGACTCAATTCATGATGATTTTTGATACGTTGATGACTTTTCGTTCTCAAATTGCTCACTCATACACTACATGAAGTCTAAATGCACAAAAAAGCAAATGGGGCACTTTAACCATTTTTTTTTCCTACTAGCATAGTTTAAAAAAAAAATAATAATAATAATAATAATAATCTTTTCAGATCCAAGATTGGCAAAGCGTCCATCAGTCCACCCATATTCCCATTCCTAAATATCCATCAGTTGATGAATCCGCCACATTTATTGGACGTCTTTGCAGGGAAATCCTGAGGATCACAGACCCAAAGTGAGTGATCAAAATCAATGCAATATTTCAGACTTTCAAAGCTTTGACAGCTGAACGTCTAATATCATGCCCATATCACGTTTATTCCTCTCAGAATGACGTGTTATATTGACCAGCTCAACACCTGGTATGATATGAGGACGCATCAGGAAGTGACAAACAACCGGCTGTTCTCTGAGATTCAGGACACACTGGGAACGTTCGGGCTGAATGGACTGGACAGACTCCTGTGCTTCATGATCGTCAAAGAGCTGCAGGTCTGGCCTGATACAGTTAAAGTCAAAATGATTAGCCCTCATGGGAATTTTCTTTTCTTTTTCAAATATTTCCCAAATGATGTTTAACAGAGCAAGGAATTTTTCAAAGTATTTCCTAAAAAAAAATTTCTTCTGGAGAAAGTCTTATTTGTTTTATTTCATCTAGAATAAGATTTTTTTTTTAAACCATTTTAAGGTCAATATTATTAGCCCCCTTAAGCAATATTTTTTTTTGATTGTCTACAGAACAAAGCATCGTTATACAATGATTTGCCTAATTAACATAGTTTAGTCTTTAAATGTCACTTAAAACTAAATACTAGTATCTAGAATAATATCTAGTAAAATATTATGTAGTGTCATCATGGCAAAGATAAGAAAAATCAGTTATTAGAAATGAGTTATTAAAACTATTATGTTTAGAAATGTGTTGAAAAAATCTTCTTTCCGTTAAACAAGAATTGGGGAAAGAAAAATATAAGCCCTCCTGGATTATTAGCCCCTCTGTATAATTCTGACATCAACTGTATTTATGATCAGTGATTCATGATTATAATACCAGTATAATTCTAGTTATGAAAGCAAATAATTGTAAGTTTGAAGGGATAGTTCACTCAAAAAAGAAATTATTTACTCCCACATTTACTCAGGACATCCAGAGGAATGTTGGAAAAAAGCAGCTATTGACATCCATAGCAGGAACACAAAATACTATGGCTGTTTTTTTTCAGTATTCTTTAGTGTATCTTCTGTGGAGTTCAACAGAAGAAAGAAATTCATAATGTTTTGGAACAAGTGGAGTGGATGAGTAAAGGATGACTTTTGGGATAATTTTTGGGTAAACTATCCCTTTAAATTATTGAAACGATGTTGTCCGTTTTTTTCCTGTTTTGACAATGAAAAAAAGCTACAAATAAAACGAGAGCAGAATATTTCTAACTTTGCAGTGTTTAGGTTGTAATTAATCCTTTTTTTTAAACTAATAAATGTAATAACATAATATAACATAATTAAAACAACTTACAACTGATATAATTCTAATTTATATTGCTATAAAAAAAATTATTTAAAGCAAAATAATTATATTATGATATGGTAACGATAATTATTATTAATAATAACAATAATAATAATTAATATTGTTATTATTATTATGTAATAGCAAAATAATAAATGACTCATTTACCATAAAAATCCCCTTTTTACAATACATATACTGTAAATAAAAATAGCTATTTACTGATAAATGCAAATAAATATGAGTTGGACGAGTTTATTAGAAATAAAACTTTGATTATAACAATTATAATTGTATCAAGAAGTTAGAGCTAGCATTCCTACCTCTTGAGAAAACCATGAAATCCCTCTTTATATAAATGTCACATTAATAATATTAATAAAATAATAATAAAATCACTGTTTCTCCTCTGCAGAATTTTCTGACAGTTCTTCAGAAGAGCATCCTGAAGGATAAAGCTGTGGTCGACGTCTTTAAAGCTCTGCTGACAGCTGTCAATCCTGTCAAAGGAATTGTGGGTATGTAAGTTTGAAGCATCCCTACAGAAATCAGAATTATAAGAAAATAAACGAATTGCAAAAGATCCTACAAACTCAAAAGTCACGATTCCTACACTCAGAAAAATATTTGTGCTGCTTGTTCAAACTCCTTATTTAAAATGAGCTGAAACATCACAGTTCTTGAGTTTTTTTTAAGGGACAACTTAATTGATTTATGTTCAATCAACTTAAAATTGTAAAAACCATTAACTTAATTTGCGTTGGGACGAGATGAAGGGATTGTGTGGAACCCAGTGTACACTGTAAAAAATGCTAGGTTCCACACAATCTATAGGAGCCATATTACGTTTCATTTAATGATAATGTTTATTTGTTTATCGATTGGTTTGGGTTTTAAAGTGACGTATTATGTTTTGGTCATGTGGGCATACCTGGCACCTGCTAGAGCAAATAAAGTGCGTACACACTCACACAGGTGTTGAGAAGAGAGTGGGGTAGCCGTATTTTTTTGTTGACCGCCACGGCACACGCAACAACTCTATATCACTACACGCCACGCTACAACGCAATAATCAGCCTTAACGCAATACGCAACAGGTATTCAACTCACAGATTGCTGCTTGTTATATGTCATGTTTCAAGTTTATATACAGTTTTGCTGCTAACATCTTGGGCTCAGCCTGTCTGTCTCAGATATTCAGCGCGTCACAAATCAAATTACCCTCACTGCTTCTCTAGCGACTTAAGGTGGAATCAGGAAGTCGCAATATAATCAGTTTGTGTCGGGACAACATGAAGGAATTAAGTTACCTTTTTAACAAATTTAAGTGGATTGAACACAAAACAATTAAGTTGTCCCCGCAAAAAAAACTCAAGAATTGTTGTTTCAGCTCATTTTGTAAAAGTAGTTTGAACGTAATTTTTTGAGTGTATGAAAAGTCTAAGTTGCATTGTTCCTGATGCATCATTTGTGAATATTTCAGCAAATGCAAGCAAAGTCTACACAAACGCCGTGGCCAAAACGCAGAAGATCTGGAGCTCGTATCTGGAATCCATCATGAAGGTGTGAATGATGACGTTTGGAGGTGTAACAAAGATTAACTGTATTTAATTATTTTTACGATGAAGCCTATAGACCAGGGGTGCTCAAACTTTTTTGTATAAAGGGCCAAAAACCAAATATCATTGAGAGCCGTGGGCCGAAGGTAAATATACCAAACTATATTACATTTAAGTTGCCATGGGTAATTTCTAATTTATTAGAAAATTTATTAGAATCATACTGACTAATGCAGTATAACATTTAAAATGATAACTTATTGCAATAAAAGCATAAACAATCGCATTTATAACACAGTGGAGTTCAACGCTGAATAAACTAGTAAAGAAGAATCTGCCTTTGCCTTGATTTGTTCTCTATCCGTTGCGTGACAGTATGTACATTTAAACTAAATCTAATTAACTCACACCATTTAATTGAAACATTTAATTTCAGTTAGCTGTTAACAATAAAACAAACAAAGGGTTACATTAGATTTGAAATGACAGTCTCTATAGACCATTTCAATGTGGTGATGTCATTGGCCCATGAACATTTCCTGCTTGTTGTCAAAGTATTTCAGAACTGTAACAAGAGGCAATTTAATCGTACATTCACGTTAAAACAGTTATCATACCATTATTTATCAATATGTGGAACTTTTTGCATTCTTGGAAGCTATGGAAATTAAAAATGTTAAACAGGAATTACGTAAAGAGTGTTGTTATTGTTTACATCCTTCAAAATGGTCTATACAGTGTTATTTTACATTTGCTCTGCAATAAATGCTTTTCTTACTTCAAATTTTGTTTATTTCTAGTCTAAAATTCAAACTTAAAACAATATAATTTTACTTAGCCTATTGACATATTATTTTGCTTGTTTTAAGGACAAATTACTCAATTTTAACGTATCATTACTGAACACAAAACAATATTTTTACTTGTCTAGAAAATGTTTCTTGATTTAAGCTTTTTTTGCATTGTGATTATTCAATTTCTGAACCTGAATACTATTCGACTCCCCAGAAAAAAAACATTAAATAGAGCTATTTAGCTATTTGTTATTTATTATATGCATATTTATATTTGTTTTAATAAAAACAAGTTTAGATTTGTCCGCCTGTCGGGTTTTGGAGACGTCTGCATCACTATATGGGGCATAAGAATATCACGTGTGTTTGGATATAACACACTTCGTTATTATTGTTCATTTATTCATTTGCTGGAAATTAGAACTGAATTTAGAAATAGTTTTGAAACAAATCTTTGCGCTTAACAAACTAAATTAAATATGTAGGCTAATGTCTTCAGTGGAGTGCCTACAACACCATTTCCTTATCCATGAAAGTAAAGGAGTAAAGTAAAGAGTAAAAGGAAAGTAAAGAGGCCAAATGGAGGAGGCTCATTCTTTATCCTCGCTCTGCAGATGGTCTGTTTAACTGTTTTTCTCGCTAGTGAAGCGTTCAGTTTTTCCACTTACAAAGTCTGTCATGTAAATAGCGAATGCGCCATGGCCTCTTAAAGCGAATGAGATGAGACTCTGATTGGTTTAATGCTTGTTATGCTCAAAACACACCCATAACTCATTAAGAGAATAAGCACAACCCTTTTAGACCATGCGCCAGGGCACAAACCGTATTTTTCCGTCCTTAAAATAGCAATAGTGGATTCGGACATGCTCTTAATGCTTTTGCACCATGCGCTTTAGACTTTGCGCCTAGATTGTTAAAATAGAGCCCCTAGTGTTCATATCGCAGTATATATTGCAGAAAAATAAAATATTGCAATATCAGGTTTTTCCAATATCGTACAGCTCTTTTCCTTTGGGGTTTTTTCTATCATCATCTCTGTTTGAGAGTTTTTTTATTTATGTTTATGCTAAAAAAAAATCACATTCATTCACAGGTGGGCCAGATGCAGATCTTGAGGCAGCAGATCGCCAACGAGCTCAATTACTCCTGCAAATTTGACTCCAAGCATCTCGCCGCGGCACTGGACAACCTCAACAAGTGATGCTTCTTCCTTTATTTGTGAAGCTCCTGTGTTAGTGAGAACTTACAGTGGAAGTGTGGTGTTTTTCAGGTCCCTGCTGTCCGATATTGAAGCTCATTACCAGGATCCATCACTGCCGTATCCTAAAGAAGACAACACTCTTCTGTATGATATCACTGCTTATTTGGAGGCTGCAGGAATACACAACCCACTCAACAAGGTCAGTTGTGTGCATGTGAGATATTAGGGGTGTGTGATGATGTCATAATTGTTGTTTTTATCAGGTATGTCACTTACTAAACACACATCTACAAAAGCATTGACTGCAAGGTGAAGCCTACTAGAAATTACATTTTAGATGCATGTTTTTTTTTTCGTCAACGAAAATTATTCAAACAAAGCTGGAGAAGAGAATTTGTGCATGTGATGACTTGTTCCTGAATCAATCTGTTTTTGAATTAATCCCTGATTCCTATATGAGTATTTAAAATATAAATGAACATTATATTTATTAAAATGTGTATGGTTAATACAGCTAATTGTCTAAAACATGTCATTTTAATTTAAAATAAAAATACAGAATTAACCCGTTGGCATTCTAGAACGCTAACGAGTTTTTGAATGAATCGAACGAGTGAGTGATTCAATGATCCATTGATAATTTGCGTCCAAAATCACATACTATTCAGGTAGGTACTGCATTTGAATTAGAATTTACTTGATGACCACTAGAAAAGTATGTTCTATATAGTGGTGTTGTCAAAAATATCGATATATTGATAAATCAATACTGAAATATTTCAAATGATACAATCTTGCTTTTGGTTGGTATCGATACTGGCTTTGCTCTCACATTCTGTACTCTCACCATGAATAATTAATAATAATAATATTTTAACACTTTTGTTTTAATTAGAAAATAAGATGAGATTGCACTCATTTATTTATGACTTTTTCCATTTATTGCTATTTGGACTTAAGGACTGCTGATGTACCTGTATAAGCATTATATGGTTTAGTTATTTCTTTCCCTTTTTACTTAATTTGCATACTTTTAACTTTGCAGAATTTGTTCCCCACTGTATCAAATATGGTATCGAATATCGATATTTTTCAAGGTATCATATCGAAGTTGGAAATTCCAGTATCAGGACAACACTACTATATAGTATGAATATGAGTAGTGTGAGTGGAATTCAGATGTACAATTCTGCCTTTTGTTATTGGTCACATGACCTACCCTCATCAGTTGTGTTCATTAATACATTTTCTCGCATGGCCTCATGTGATAGTGAAGTCTGAGACGTAGTGGGTCATCCAGGTACTTCTCATCTACCGTTTTTCAAATACTATATATTCGGGCTTAGTACTTGGCTCTATTTTACCATAAAAAATAGAAAATATATAGGAAATATGCAATTTTGGACGCAGCTCTAATAGTCACTTCATATCTGAATGAATTGTTTGAATGAACGATTCAGTGAGATTGAAATATTTATTTATCCATAACAGCCCTAATTTATCCAAGCTATTATATTATATTGTATATACATTGTTTATTTTCTTTAATTAAATAATAATAATTTCAAATGAAATGTAATTAATAGCTTTAATATTTAATTTGATCTTTCTTATCCATTTCCAAGTAGCACCTGTAATAAAAGCAATTTCCCACTGGGATTAATAAAGTATTCTGATCTCTCAGAAATAAACTCAGGAAATGATCAATTATTTCAAATATTGGTCTAGGTTTTTTTGTGTGTGTGTGAATATCACGCACCTCCTTTTTTTTTTGTATAACTACATGAAAAAATTTGTCTTCATTAAAACAAATGGCCTAGATGTTCTTGAATCCTTACCTGCTATGATATTAACCACCTTTTGTTCTTTTATTAATGTAATATTTTCAGATTTACATCACAACCAAGCGTCTGCCTTATTTCCCTATTGTCAACTTCCTGTTCCTCATCGCGCAGCTGCCAAAACTGCAGTACAATAAAAGCCAAGGTTAGTGAGTGGCTTTTTTTTATTTATTTATCAATTAACTTCTATTAACTAAATCAAATCAACATTTGGCATGACCACACCTTGCATTTAAAACACTTGCCCATAGGTTTTCAGGTCGCTTTGCAGGTCAAAGGTTTTTAATAACAGTTAATGACAAAAATAATGTTTGGAAATGTAAATTGATATTTCAAACTGACATGCTACAGAAGAAATCTAGAAATAACCAACTTTAAACCTTTTTTGGGTGAAAATACTAGTGGCCTAAGCATTTTTACACAGTACTGTACTTGAAAACATCATTTTATTACTCCAGCTATCAGTGTCACATGATCCTTCAGAAATCCTTTATGTATTCTCAAAGTTGGAAACAGTTGTGCAGCTTCATCTTGAGGGGAAACGGATGCTTTTGTGTTTCCTCAGGAATGGCGTGCAGAAAGGCTGCGGATGCGCTGGATTGGGCTCCTCTGGTTCTGGGTCTGCTGACGCTCCTCAAACAGTTTCACTCCAGATATACGGAGCAGTTCCTCGCTCTGATTGGACAGTTTATTCGCTCCATAATGGAGCAGTGCACCAGGTACCACACTTCACAAAACAACCAAAAGAACCTTATATTTATTTATATTTTTTAATACACAAGGATTGGGCGACTTTTAAAATATAAAAATACTTAAATATCGATTTTGCATTTTAACAATAAGATTTTTTTTAAGTTATGGTATTCATATGTGCTTAACTGATCGAACTCTTGCTGTAGTGTATGAGTGTGTGTGTATGTGTAAATGTGAGAGTGTATGGGTGTTTCCCATTACTGGAAGGGCATCCCCTGCATAAAAAATATGTCGGATTAGTTGGCGGTTTATTCCGCTGTGGCGACCCCTTATAAATAAGGGACTAAGCCGAAGGAAAATAAATGAATGAATGAATAATTAATCTTGTAGATTAAAACAATACAAAATAAAGTAGATATATTATCTGAATTATAAGAAAATATCAAATGAATATTATATATAATAAAAGGTGTATGGTCAATACAGCTAATTGCCTAGAACATTTTAATTTAAAATAATCATAAAAAAATCACCAACTTAGTGTACCATGAGGGGTATGCTAGAACGCTAATGGGTTAATAAACACTATGCAGACATAGTCAATAAAAATAACAAAACAAAACTATGAAAAATAAAACCACAACACATTGCTCAAATTAAATGGGGGAAAAACGACATTATTTCAGTAATGCTAAAACAACACTGATAACATTATATATTTAAAATAAATATATACTGTAAATATATACATTATGGAAAATAATTGCCCTTTAAAATGTTTATTTTCAATGTATTATCCTGTTATGTAAGTTTTTCTTTTGGAGAAAGGCTTATTTCGTTTAGTTTATCTGGAAACAATCAAAAAATTAGCATTTAATTTTAAGGTGAATATTATTAGCCCCCTTAAGAAATTATTTATTTTAATGACTTCAGAACAAACCACTGTTATCCAATAACTTTCATAATTAACCAAACTTGCCTAATTAACCTAGTTAAGCCTTTAAATTGCACTTAAATACGAGTATGTTAAAAAATATCTATTAAAATATTATGTACTGTCATCATGACAAAACAAAAGAAATGAGTTATTCGAAATGAGTTATTAAAACTATTGTTTTAAAAATGTGTTGATTTAAAAATCTTCATTTAACAGCACTTGGGAAATATTTGACAAAAGAATTACAGTTTAACAGGAGGCATAATCATTTTGGCCTCAACTGTATATAGTAAAATAATGTATATTTTATAATAATGTTATATTATTTTTTGTTTAAATCCACAATAAAGGGAGTAAAACAAATGCTACATTGATGAGTAAATGTACACTACCTGACAAAAGTCTTGTTGTCTATCCAAGTTTTAGGAACAACAAATAATAACTCGACTTCTAGTTGATCATTTGGTATCAGAAGTGGCTTATATGAAAGGCAAAGGCCTCTAGATTGGAATGGCAAAGAAACCGTTCTTCCAGGACTCCCAGAGTTCATCAAGATTCTTTGGATTCATCTTCAATGCCTCCTCCTCCATCTTACCCCAGACATACTCAATTATGTTCATGTCTGGTGACTGGGCTGGCCAATCCTGGAGCACCTTGACCTTCTTTGCTTTCAGGAACTTTGATGTGGAGGCTGAAGTATGAGAAGGAGCGCTATCCTGCTGAAGAATTTGCCCTCTCCTGTGGTTTGTAATGTAATGGGCAGCACAAATGTCTTGATACCTCAGGCTGTTGATGTTGCCATCCACTCTGCAGATCTCTCGCACACCCCCATACTGAATGTAACCTTAAACCATGATTTATCCTTCACCAAACGTGACTGATTTCTGTGAGAATATTGGGTCCATGCGGGTTCCAGTAGGTCTTCAGCAGTATTTGTGATAATTGGGATGCAGTTCAACAGATGATTCATCTGAAAAATCTACCTTCTGCCACTTTTTCAAATGATCAACTAGAAGTCAAGTTATTATTTGTTGCTCTTACAACTGGGATCGACGACAAGACTTTTGTCAGGGAGTGTACATTTCATATGAATTTCCGAGTTTTAAAATTGGATTATCCTGTTAAAATATGCTTAAAAATAATAAAAACAATCCACAAATTGTGATATGAATGTATAATTCAGTCTTTCGATTAAAAGATTTGAAGTAAATCCTGTAACTCTCTGTTTTCGTCCAGTCAGAAGATTCCAGACATGCCTTCAGATGTAGTCGGAGCGTTAATGTTTCTGGAGGACTATGTGCGTTACACTAAACTGCCAAGAAAGGTAAGAAATATTACTATCAGATCTTATATTTAATAACATTTAAAGACAAATATTCCTCAGCAGAAGTGATGAGGAAAGTCGTGTTGTTTTGTTTTGTCTGCTGTTGCAGGTGGCAGAGGCTCACGTGCCCAGCTTCATTTTTGATGAATTCAGGACTGTGCTCTAAAAGTCATAATGGCGAATCACATTGGAGATTATCTGTCTTTCTCTTAAAGCACTTTGCATTTTTAACATTTCCATTTTAAAACATGATCATGTTTTGTAGCTGTTACTGACCTCATGTCTGTCTGCTAATCTAATAAATGCCGCATCTCTGTTTTGATTCCACTTTTTAGCACATTTACACACTCTTCATGAATCAGTCACTGTAACTCACAACCTCTTTGATGCTTTTATAAACTGGTGGGAACAGCAATAAGACAAATATTATGATTTCCCTTTTTTGTGTGTGTGTGTGTGGAGAACTGTTTAACAGTCAGAATTTAGAGTTCACACCAAGAACAATTACTATAATTCGCATGAGCATAAGTCTATGGTTCAAATCCAGAGATGCGTTGCACTCGTCTATCATCAATCATTACTTCAGCGCTTCCAGTTTTATACTACCATGATAATAATAAATACTGTAGCTCATCCATGTTTACTGAAGGAGCCCCGTAGGATGAATGAAGACCACAACTCCCATGATTCCACACTCAAGTCACTGCGTCATCAAACCATACGTTTTTTTGTGAAAATTACATATGCTGCGTCCCAATTCGTATACTTAAAGAAAAAGTACATACTTTTAAGTGTGTAACAAGAGTATGCAATATTTGGGACATGTTGCAGATGAAATATATCACGGAAAACACGTGATGTAAATAATTTCCAGTTGGCTAGATATTAATTAGTCATTCAGACAACTTTACTGAAGCCTCTCTACTTGACGATTGGTCTTGCGCGTCCGTCATGTTTTGTAGTTTGTTTACACTTTTACCCCAAGATTGTAGTTCTAATCGAACTCACGTCCTATGCGCTATGTATAGTGAGCAATATTAGCAGTCACTTCCAATGTATAATGGAACTAATGGCTCGTTTTCACTGAGTGGAACGGTATGGTACGTTTCGGTTCGGTACTGGTCACCTTAATCAGGCTTGTGTCTCCACTGCCAAAGACTGCGGTCACGCCAGCCGCGCTTTGAAAAACACGGTCAAGCCAGCCGCACTTTTTTTTGTGCTGCGCATCTAGTCGCGCCATTACGGTACGGGTCCTGAGAGCAGTCAAGATGCATGTAGAAAAGCTGTCATACCGGTGTTTCCTTTATACATTTGCCTATTTTAACTTTTTGATATGTTAACGTTATGTGTGTGTATGCGTGCGTGTGTGTGTGTGTGTGTGTGTAACGTAATTTACAAAATTCCTTTTCTATGAAAATGCCTTTCTATTTTATTTCAATTTGCTCTTTCTTTCCTTTACGCTAATTTTTGTTCAAAGTGATCTTAACTATAGATGTCTTCATTTGTTTGTTATTTTACTGTATTTTTATTAAAAGCTAAAATAACCCCAAACATTCTTGAACTTGATCATTTCCCTGTATTCAAACAATTATAAGACATTTTCCATTATAGATTTGCTCATTCTTTCAATTGATGTTTGTTTAAAGTGACCCTGACTAA
>CAIGQV010001633.1:23178313-23200933 GCA_903798115.1 Danio jaintianensis | reverse complement strand
TTAGTCAGGGTCACTTTAAACAAACATCAATTGAAAGAATGAGCAAATCTATAATGGAAAATGTCTTATAATTGTTTGAATACAGGGAAATGATCAAGTTCAAGAATGTTTGGGGTTATTTTAGCTTTTAATAAAAATACAGTAAAATAACAAACAAATGAAGACATCTATAGTTAAGATCACTTTGAACAAAAATTAGCGTAAAGGAAAGAAAGAGCAAATTGAAATAAAATAGAAAGGCATTTTCATAGAAAAGGAATTTTGTAAATTACGTTACACACACACACACACACACACGCACGCATACACACACATAACGTTAACATATCAAAAAGTTAAAATAGGCAAATGTATAAAGGAAACACCGGTATGACAGCTTTTCTACATGCATCTTGACTGCTCTCAGGACCCGTACCGTAATGGCGCGACTAGATGCGCAGCACAAAAAAAAGTGCGGCTGGCTTGACCGTGTTTTTCAAAGCGCGGCTGGCGTGACCGCAGTTGCCAAAGGGTTCAAATATACACGCGCGACGAGCGCACGCGAGCTATCTCGAGAAAGTGAAACCACTCGCGCTTTTAGAAGGCCTCGTAAACAACAACAGGACACGCGGCAGATTCTGCTCTTCTTCTTGGCTTTGTATAGCTGTTCATCAAGACGACGACAAGGTTTGTTTGAGCTCGGGTCGGCCATGGCTCGTTATTATATGTATATATTATTACGGTGTAATGTGTCGGCTGTGTATTTAAAAATGGCGCTTCCTTTGGCTTCTTCTCCTGGCTTGTTTCAAGCGCTAGTGACGCTTCTCTGTAAACCAATAGCGTTCAGCTGCGCGTCTGGCTCCGCCTTTTGGTACCCTTTGGAAAGGGTTTACCAAAAAGTGGTACGGTACGGTTCGCTTTTTGGTACCTTTTGACAGTGGACACGGCCATAAAAGCTTACCAAACCGTACCGCACCACTCAGTGGAAACGGGCCATAATACACCATCCAGATAAGTTACCTTTGGCATACTCTTTTCAACATACTACGGGACACGAGTTCTATTTAGGACAAATAGTATGCGAATTAGGACGCAGCAATACTGTGAACACATACAAGAACACAGGAGACTTGATTTGAATGAAAGTTTTACTTTTATCTTAAATATATTACAATACTGAATGGATACTGTATGAAAAAAAGAGCTTTTATCGTTTAATAATCAGTCTATGTACAGCACACAATGAAAGAAAACAGCCATGAAGAATCTATGAACAGCAACACTGTGAACACGGTTCAGATGCGAACAGAAGACAATCGTAAGGCATGAAAAATACGTAAAGTACAGCTGCAAACAAAACAATCACGTCCTGGATTTGTGGATTGGTGCTTGTGTGTGTAAATATGAATTTCCTTAAATACATTCATTGGTATTTTGGTTGTGTCCTTCAATCGGTGATCGATGCTTGGATGAATCGATTCATTTGACTCGGGTTCTTCTGACTCGCGTGCGTTTGTGTCGGACAGATCAGGGTCACAGTGAGCAGCTTGTATTGCTTCAGATCGGTTATTCCAAAAGAAACTAAAACTACATTGACTTATTGTGGATGAAGTTAACAATATTAACGAATAATGTTGTCCGTGTGGTACTTTTGCACGTAAACTGCAAATACAAACACAGAAACAGGGCAAGTGTACAAAGACGATCCGTTTATGAAATAAAAACCTCAGTTTGCACAAAACCTATTGCGGCATTAATCATTCTAAAGCACTTATTTGTCGTCAGGGTTAAATATGTACATGTAGTAATACTGGGGAGGAGGGAATCAACGACTTTACAAAGTTACCTTAAAAATACTTAATATTCATCATGTTATTCGAGGATTACAGGCAGAGTGCAAAAATCAGTGCCGACAGGTTGAACGCACAGCAGACCATATGTACAGATGATTAATAATACAATACTGACCAGAAATAGGCAATCGAACAAGGCCGAATGGTCACGTGACCGGGAGATACTGATACTGCGTGGAAACGATGTCATGCTGTAAACGAAATCAGAAACCTGCATTGTGGGTTCATAACGTCAAATCTACGTACATGTTAATTTAGGGAGATCGTGTTTTTTGTTTTGTTTTTGTTTTTTAAAGAAACCTCAACAGTTAAATCTTATTAATAGTTCATCAAAGGAAATGTTTAGTCATACATTCGCACATCGCCGGGGTTTTAGTTATGACCATTAATTCAATCTCACATGTAAAACATGACATTTATTTCTTCTTTGATTCTGAATTCCACTTTAGTTCATGCGTTAGTTTAATCCACCCTATTTTATTCTGCGCGAAAATAATTTTGATGGATTCCATTTAACAAAGAAAGTTAGCTATTTTCGTAAATGTACAATCCCAGCAGGCACACAACGTCATAAGACATTAATATTAGGTTAGATTTAGGTCGTGACGTCAGGTGACAAAAATTCAATGTCTAGCCAGCGTCAAAGGATAACGTTATTTTGATGTTCAATAACGACGTCAAATGACGTTGATATTTGGTTTATTCTAGGTGTCAGAGGCCTAGCAACCGGGGGGGACACGTCCCCCTCACTTTTAGAGCCAGACCATTTAGAAACAGGTGACTAATAATTATATGAACGGAAACTTTTTGATCTCATTCAGCTGTCCCCCCCCCCCCCACTTTTAAAATGTCCGCTATGCCCCTGCTAGGTGTGTTTTGTGTTGGAAAGTGAACAAAATCCAACGTTGAGCCAACATCTTAAATCAATGTCATATTGACTTAAAATACTGACATTTATTCATCAGGTATGGCAACCAAAATCCAACGTCTGACAGATGTCATAGTGGTAACGTCCACACAACGTCAAGCTGTATCATTAGACGTTGATATTTGGTTGTTTTTAGGTTGTGTTGAAAAGTGACCAAAATTTAACATCTGTCCGATGTTGGACACTGACGTCGGTTTGACGTTGGGTTCTGACGACAACCTGAATTTCATTTCCACCCAAAATGCAACGTCCTACAACGTTCGGGTACAACATCAATCTGACATCATGTTGACGTCCTGTGCCTGTTGGGATGACTCCATTCGTTAGCCACAAAGTATTAATTTTTGTTCAACAAATCAATGTTTACCATTATGACGATAAACTAAAATAATAACAAATACTAGTTTTCTTCCACTAAAATAACTAGTAGTGTCTGAAACCAGAAATATTGCCCATTCTCTGTAAAAGCGGTCCCACCAGAAAATGAGGTGGTTAAATCTGATACACAAATCTGTTCTTGTCATGTTCGTAAATGCAGCATGTATCACAAAAAAACGAAAGTACCCAAAAACAATCGGCTAAAATCACATTCCTTACGCTTTAGAGACCATATAAACAACGCGAGATGACTTAAGATGAGGAAATGATCAAATTACTTTCAGCTGTGAGCATGAGGGGAAATTAAACACATTTGAAACACCAACAGTGACTAACGAAGGCCTTATGCATGATACAAACAAACATTCTTCTCAATCACGCGCTTTACAATTTACTAATTGGTTAGAAACTCACATATAGGCTCTGTTTACACCAGGTATTTAGGTTCATTAGTTAACAGCGAGCATTCCTGTGCAACATGTCCACTTTTCACCACTTTCATTAATGAGAGAGTCTGTGTACATGGGCTTTTTCCTGACCTTTTGATCTAATATTGTGAAATAAGTTTTCTGCTCTGATAGACAAAATTATGCCAAACGCTGTGGGTTTCTGTTAAAATCAAACACATTTGACAACATGAGCTCTCTTACTCTACAAAAGGTTCACGACTCCCTCTGGAAGTGGTCCAAAGTGGACAATCTCAAAACTATTTACACCTGAATTTAACCCCATTGTGACTAAATTGACAAAAACACATCTTAATACCAGATGTAAACTGGGTATTTGCTATATATCAGCAACTGATATATAGAAGCAAATCCTTGCCCTACAACTTTATTGGTCTATTAGACCTGCATTTAAGTTGCAATACAATAAAAACTCAGTCGCTACTTCTATTTAATTGCAGCTATTTATCTTAGCACCTTAAAGAGTTAGTTCACCCAAAAATGAAAATTCTGTTATTAATTACTCGCCCTTATGTCGTTCCAATTAGAGGTCTGCGAGGGACTGATTTTTTAGTCCCGCTCCCGCGAGGTTTTATTCCGCACCCGACCGCTCCAGCTGCAGTGATAATTTCGTTGACTAAATAAAAATTAAGTGATGAGGAAGAAAACTATCATAAAAATATACTGACATTTTCATTGACTTATAAAAACGAGACGAGAATGTAATTGAGGGATGTTTTTTGAAAAATATCCAATCAGAATTAATCTTGGAGTGTGATGCATGATGCACACACACACATTTGAGAAGTAACTGATCCACAGTAGACGCGGGATGCGATTACGTCATCATCCATAGGGGCGTCTGTCTGATTAAACTATGTATAATGAGATGGCAACAGCTAAGAGAAAACGAAGATTCACGTTTGATGTCAAGACAAAAAGACCGTAAACCGTACACAACCAATCTTAAGCGACATCAGGCCGGGGAATCATCCCGAACTTCACGGTAAACGCGATCTTTTTTATTTACCCGAGTGTGTGCTTTTGCTTAACTGAAACGCTGTAGCCTCTCGCTGACCTTTAGAGATTTGACTCCGTTAGATTGTACATGAAACATTATTACATCGGTAACATGATCATGGCATTCATTTTTGTGAGGAGTTGTTTCACTTTAGCTGCGGCTACAGTTCAGCTGGCCTGATCTAACTCGCGCTAGGTTCACGTGCGCTGTCAGCGTCTGCCGCGATCTTCATGACAACAGCCATTTACAGTTTACCTCTGCCACAAAACAAAAACTGCTTCATTCAGGACGTCATTCTGCAATGTGATTAGTTCTTACTGTAAGGATGTAATGATACTGTAGTGCTGTAATCTCCGCTTATCAGGGAGTCGCATTCTAACGAAGCTGCCTCGAAGTGAAGCGCACTTTTATTTTTTACGTACACTTCCGCTTTAGAATTCCTCTATGTGAGCTATCAGAGCCATGGGACTGAGTGCATATTTTACAAGATAACACATTATCATTTGCCAGTCATATGTCATTATTCTACTTATGTACTCAGTGTTATACCGCTGAGCACCTTGTACTGTAACACAATCTGCAACAGTAAAGCTTGCTATAGACTGACATTGCAAAGTGGAGTTAAACTATTTTAAGCCCTTTTAAAGATTTAATTGCATAATTGCATGTTCACCAGACTGGTCAAAAAGACTAGTAGTTTACCACGTTAAACATAAAGGGTTTGCTAAATAATTGCAAAGTCCTACATTTTCAGTATTCTACTGTTCTTGCCGACACATAATTTTACATACTACTTATGATATAAATAAACAATACATATCTAATTTTTGGTCTTCTATGGAAAAGCTATATTTAATATTTTAATGAGACTGTTTTATTTAATTTTAAGTTAAGTAAATAAATGTATACAATATTTAATTAAATAACACTTAAACCAAATATATTTTAGTCAACTAAATATAAAGTAGATTTAGTCGACAAAACCTTATAAAATTTAGTCGACTAAAACTAAAATGATTCAGAAGACTAAAATATGACTAAAACTAAAATGGAATTTTAGTCATAAGACTAAAACTAAATCAAAATTTGCTGTCAAAATTAACACTCTCCTGCTGTATATTCAGCCTTTGTTCACCCGCTGCCCATTTAGAATAACTTTCTACCCAACCCAACCGTTCCTGCTAAATTTAGATCTGGTTTCCAAAATCTCACATTTAAATTGACTACTACCAAAAGAGAGCGATAACAGATAAAACTGTAGGTTGTGCAAGGATTGTAGGCTTAATGTCAGTTTTGTTTGCCCCTTTGTGATGAGACATGAGTGCCGCTTTAAACCAGAGTTTCCAGTCTTGTGACTGGGGTAAAACTTTGAGGTATTATCACACCGCAGAAAGGGAATTTTTTTTCCATTTGCGTCTATGATGCATGAAAAAGACTGCCATAAATCAGAATTGATGTAAACTGACTGTTTTCTAATGCAAGCTGAAGGACAGCGCATCTTCACTTTGCTCTTCCATGTCGGTAAAGCCCGCTCTGAGGACCGTTATGTAGATGATGCGCGCACTGGTCCATGCGTTTATCATGTGTAACAGTCGTGAGCACTGGCTGTACCGGTGCTCAATAAGAATGAGGAAATCACAGATATACTGTTCCTAAATAACATTGGGACTCGGGAGCACTATATTGTTAGACCGCCCGCTTCCGTTCAAATTAACCAGAGTTACCGACCGCTACCATGTTTTATTCGGAAATTTATTCCCGCGCTGCAAGAAATCTGGTCGGGTCCCGCGGTACAGCCGTGAGAATGCAGACCTCTATTTCTAATCCCCTGAGACCTTCATCCATCTTCAGATCACAAATGAAGATATTTTAGACGAAATCTGAGAGCTCTCTGACCCTCCATAGACAGTAACGATCACAAGAAAAGACACTAAAAAACTGTCGAAACATCCTATGTGACATCAGCGGTTCAACTGCAATCACACAAAACTCCAAGAAGATCCAAAAAAACTGATGTGTTTTTGACGTCTTGGGACCATCGCTGTCTATTGAGAGTTATTAAAGAAATCATTTAAATTTTTGGGTGAACTAATCCTTTAATCTACCCAATCAAAAGTAAAAGTGCCGAAAACAGGACACTTCTGCCTTGTACCATGCACTAGGGCTTGAGACGGATGTAAATTTAGGACAGACGTTCTTTACGTTAAAATAAAAGTTCCACCAAAAACGCTCTCCAAAACAAAAAAAAGTACTACAATCTCACATTCCACTCTGAATTATATGACATATGTACAAAATTCTCTGAGAAAAGATGAGTGTAAGAATTGGACTGGATGATATTCTGGTGATGCATTTGGGGGGGACGTTTCAAATGTGAATCTTACCAGCCTACGGAGCTGTCCTTCGATACATGCGGCACCCTTGAGTGAAAGATCTTAAAACTTTTGTACATCGTTACACTACAAGGAATGGATAAACATGTTTTTCTCATGCATACAGCAGTAGGTTTTACAGTGACAGCGTGCGTTCAAAACAATAGTTTACTTCCTGCTCCTGCATGAGCTTCTTGCACCCGGGCAGCAAGGGCACCAATCACAAGACAGCATGTGTTTGGGGGCGGGGTTTAATGGGGCACGAGTGGCTGCAGTTGTCTCTGTATCTGCTCAGCACGGCTGCCATTCTGGGTTTGTCTCGTGATGAAATCGTATTCCTGAGTCCTGTTTTACGAATGGGAATCTGTTACCGCGCTCCTCAACGTCCAGGGTAAAGACGGCTCCACGCCACAAATGCTGAACAGACATCGGAGGAGACCACGCCCAACTCTTCCACTCACTCGTCCCTTTGTTTCTCCATGTGAATTCCTTTGTTTTCTCACTGGTTTCATTTTCTCATTCATACAAAAGCAGAGGAAAATCCTTACGGAGTTTTGCAGACCAGTTTCGAGGAGTTCTTTTATATTGACGTTTCCCACAGCTGAAACAAATCATGGGGAAAAAATGAATTCATGCTTGTAAATATGACTTGGGTGACAGAAGAACTATTCATATGAAGAGATTTTATTTTAACTTCTGAAAAAATATTAGTGAACTTAAAAAATTGAAATGAAATATTTCTAAATGGTCAGCTACTGGACTAAGTATTGTGAATTGAGCCAGTCAAAATAACATCTTTTTTCTTTAAAGACATTTTCAATAAGTGCACACATAACATTCATGCAAACTTCTTAAAATGGACTTTCTTTAAATTCTCTCTTCTACTTTATAACAGTTTTTCCTCAATTGCTTTGGCACATTTTTCAAAACAGACTTAACATTCACTAAACTGAGTGCAAATCTCAAAACATTTCATTCATGCTTCAAAACCTAGTTATCACTTGGTTGATTTACAGTTGCTTTGGCTCAATTCTCGATTGAAATTTGTATTTTTCAAAACAATAAGTTTAGATCTCTGAACAATTAGACTATTGTTCACTTCAGAGTGGCATTTCTTATTGATTTAAGCAAATTCCAAATGCTTTGGCACATATGTGCAAACAGTAAGTACAATTGTCTGTAGTTTGGCCAAGATATTTGCATTTTTTAGCTGCTTTCCTAGATTATAGCATAGAAAATGCAGCATGATAAACCTTGAATCATAATAGTTGGCCACTATGAAAAACCCACCCACTTGGGATTAATATAATGATCTGCAGGCAGTGGGGAAAAAAAGAAGCTGTTTTTCAAGATATTTGCATTTACGTTTACATTAAAAATGATGTATAATTGCAAATAAAACACTTGTCTCAAACTTCTTAAAATTGACCTTTAAATTCTTTCCTGACTATTAAATCGGTAACACTTTACAATAAGGTTGTATTAGTTATTGCATTTACTAACATGAACAAACAATAATCAATACCAATAGCATCTGGATGCAGCCTTTATGATGCAAGCTGAGATTGCATCGCTCAGAGATGCATTGTCAGACACAATGCACTCAATGGAGCTACTGACGTCACTGTGAGGGGTAGGGTTAGGGGTGGGGTTAGGTGAGCGCATTAAAAAGCATTGGATGCAGCTCAGATTGCATCTGCACCAAGTCTGCAGCCAGACCCCTCTCAACAATACATTTACTACAGTATTTGTTCATGTTTGTTAACGAAAATACAGTCGTTCATTGTTAGTTCATATTAACTCACGGTGCATTAACTAATGTTAACAAGCATGAATTTGGATTTTAATAATGCATTAGTAAATGTTGCACAAGTATTGTTCATGCTTAGTTCATGTTAGTAAATACATTAACTAATGAAGCCTTATTGTGAAGTGTAACCATTAAATCTACCAAGTGCTTGTAATACAATCACTAAACAGATTTCCAGAGTGAAGTGCATATGTTTGTGTAGCTGCTTTCCTAGATTATAGCATAGAAAATGCAGCATGAGGAATGCTGAAGGGGTTGGGGGAATGTAGGTAATCACACACATGTATTTGGGAATGTCCAAAGATACTTGCATTTTGGCAAGGGGTAAAGATTGAGATAATGAAAATTATGCAGTTAGATCTACCTTTTACTTCCTTGTTTTTCTTGCTTTAAGGGATACCCCAGGATGTATATAATAAAAACCAGAGATATGTATACTACATATGCTTTTACTAAGTGCAAGAAAGACTATAATAATAAATTGGATGAAGCCACACCCTCCAACAATAGCACAGTGGATAGACAAACTTGTTTTTAAAGATATCTGCATTGCACGTTTACATAAAAAATTATGTATAATTGCACATAAAACACTTGTTTCAATAAGGTCTTTATAATAAGGATAAAATTATTACAAAGATGGGCACCTGTTACTATGTATCTGAACATGGCAACAGGACATAGTATTTCCAGCTGTATCCTTTGAAATTGAAAATGATGCATGTGTGTTTTTGTAATTTGTTTTTATTTACTGGTAGTGTTACTTGTTATTTTTTTTAATAACCACTGCGGTCACTGAATGTTTAGTTCTGTAATATGTTTTAATGTATAAAAATAAAATAAAATAAAAAATGCAGCATGATAATCCCTGAATAATATTAGTTGGTCACTATGTAAAAAATATTATTACAATAATCAGCACGCAGTGAAGAAATAAAATATGTTTCTCAATATATTTGCAATAATTGCACACAAAACACTCATTTCAAACGTCTTAAAACTAACCTTTAAACTCTCTCCTTTCACTTTTATTCAATCTACCAAGTACTCTAATGTAATCACTGGACAGACTTTCCAGATTGAGGTGCATATGTTTGTGTAGCTGCTTTTCTAGATTATAGCATAAAAAGCAATGTGATAAACCCTGGATCATAATAATATAAATGAATAATGTTTAAGTGCAAACAAAGTGTCGCTGACGTACCCTGGCACTCTGTCTGTTGGCCTTCCTCTCCTCGTCTGGAAGGGGAGGCATGGGGTAGGGGTATCTCCGGCTGGAGGCGATGGAGCCTGTTGAAGAGGTGGGTGATTTGGCCGGTGACAGGGTCCTGTGGGATCACAGAGATCTGACATTAACACTAAAGTGTACAAACCAGACAACAGCGTCAAGATCCAGAACAAACATGGAGCTGTCACCTCTGACCCCTTGAGGAGGTCAGAGGGAGTGTTTCCAAAAGCAAACCATCATCCAAAATCACTAACTTCATCAGTCCTTGCCATAAAAATACCCACTTACTGAAGAGTGAAGCTGGGATGTTTAACAAACAAACATACCAGATGTCATGTGGGCTTACAAACATGGCGGACATGATGAGGTGATCAGGACAGATGCATGTGATCATCCACACAGAGACTATGGCAACCAAACCATGATGACAACATAGAGCGCAAAAGCAATACAGGTTAAGCAGCAGCCGGCATGCAGTGAGGAGTGTGTGAGCGGGACAGAACAGTGAAGTAACAAATACTGAATTACAAAAAAAAAAAATACAGAGCTTTAACTTATCAATGAGGCTCATTTGGTTTTTCCATGTACACACACTGATGAACAAACACAAGGATCTACACAGAGCACCTGAGTGAATGTCACCAAAACACACTTTTATATCCAAAATCAAAAGAAAAAAAAACGATTTTGTATTGATTAAACAATTGTGTCAAAAAAATCAAGTGACTACTTGAAAATCCTCAGCTTCGGTTTAAAAGTTATGCATTTGAGTAAAACATAATCCCAGCAGGCACACAACATCATAAGACGTTAATATTAGGTTAGATTTAGGTTGTGATGTCAGGTGACCAAAATTCAATGTCTAGCCAGCATGTAAGGACAATGTTATTTTGACGTCCAATAACGAGGTCAAATGACGTTGATATTTGGTTGATTTTAGGTTGGACATTGACGTTGGGTTCTGACATCAACCCGATTTTCATTTCATTTCAAATGCAACATCCCCACGACATTGGGGTACAACGTCAATACGACGTCATGTTGACATTCTGTGCCTGCTGTGATTATTCTGTAAACCACTGACATTTCTTCCAAATTTAAGAAAATGTAGAGCTTTATTTTTCATATTTAGAGCTTTATTTTGCATCAAATAACAAAAAGGTGCCATGTTTTCAGACATGGTTACATTCATTTTTAGACACAATACCACTACCTTCAGAAGAGTTATGAAAGCAATATTTTGTGAAATAACTTTTGTGATTTTCAATGATACACTGTGAAAAAATGTGTAAATTAGCAGTTTTCTGTATTTTGTGATTCATGTTTTTATTTTTCACTTTGTTAAACTGTAGAGTTGAATTTTCAACATCAAAAGTGGAAAGAGCAGAGATCAAGGTCCCATAATGCAATTCACAACCGTAAATGAACGGAAAAACACAAAATACGGAAACTTAATTAACAGATTTTTTTTTTTTTACAGTGTAACAAATAAAAATATCCTAAATGGGAATAATTTTATTTGAATTTTGGAAGAAATGTTATCGGATCTTCATAGAATAAAGCATTAAGTTAATAATTTATGATTGTTTTGAATTAAATGTCCTTGTTTCTTATATAAAAAGTGTGACGGTGCAACAAAGATTCCAAAATCTGCACAAAAAAAAGATTCCAGTAAGCTTACTGTTGCATTTGATTTGTGAAAAAAACTTTTTTTCCTGTTGATTTTGGAATCTAATATTGGTTTTGTACAATGACCATATGAAAGGCATTCCTGTATACTTGCATCTCCTGATTACTGATGTTTACACTGATTATCAAATACCTTCTGTCTCCTTCAAAGACAACCATACAGTTATATGACTGTATTGTGAAGTATGAATGTATGAACAATTATGGTTCATGAAAACTCTGGATGTTAATCCTTGAGCTGCAGAAATGTTAATGTATATACAGTACACTACATTTACTTCAATATTTAAGTTTAATTTCTTTCTGTTGATGACTTGTTGAATGCAATAATCCATGTTTAGAGTATCAAAATCAAACAAATACACTGAAATGAATGAATTTGGGGTATTTCTGACAGGGATTGCTCCTCAAACCCTAACTCTCAGGTCTCATCTCTGAAAAAATTGTATTTTATTAAGGAAACGAATAACTGAAGAGGGAAATTAATGAATAGGGGACAGATATATAATAGGCTGTTGATATTGTACCTAATGTAAGGTCCTTCAGTGTTTTTATTCACATCCTCTACCCATTTAGTTACATAATATTCTGATTTGACGCAAGGGGTTAAATACCTGCAGGAGGAGAATGGAGAAGGAGCGATAGTGACAGAGAGAAAGAGAGAGGGAAGGGAAGACAAAGCACAGGAGAGATTGGAGAAAGAAGGAAGATGGTAAAAGACAGCAGCAGCACTGACATTGGTTACAGTCCACGATGCAGGCGAGAGAGATCAGGCTTCAGCACCTACACAGATATCATCAAGCCTTGTGGCTTTTAGGGTTATGCTGGATGGAAAAAATAAGGCTACAAAATACAGCTATTGTGAAGCCCAATATGTAAACTCATATTATGGAAGGTGATCGAGGCCAAATTTTCCATAACCATCAACCTGTTCACTGGTCAAACACATTGTGTTCATCGAAGTACGATGTCGCTTACTAATATTTTTGAATATCTAGTTGAACATTACAATATAACGTAGTATTTGTGTATGTAGGTCAGCTTCATGTTTTTTTTTTTGCTTTAGTTAGTTTAGTTATTTGTCACATGCGTTTGATTTCAGTTGCAGAAACAAGCATCAAGCTGAAATCACAATCCATTGTGTCCATACAGTTAATGACAGACGTGCAGGTCAGTTTCAGCGTGCTGTTCTTTCCAGAGATTTAACCAATGCATTGCACCAACAAACACATATCAACAAATTCATCAGGACTTTTACACACTGATACACATAGCACAGAGTTTAGCTTGTGTTTGTGGTACAGACTGCATTTCTTACTCTGTGGAGTTGGAGCGAGCACGGAACTTCTTTCCCTTGAGCTTCTTACGGGTACCTGTGATGTTTCCTGCAGTAACAGACAAAAGCAACACATGATTTGAACACTGAAATCAATCTAATGCAAAGTCTATAATTTAGAGAGGATAAATGGATAGGTTACCTTGCCACGAGTTGCTCCTGGGTCGTCCATTTTCACAGACGTCAGAGATGTGCTTGGCATCTGGGATTCTTTCACTCCAGGAGTGAGACAGACCATTCGATCTTCAGACCAAAGAATAAGGAAACTCTTAAGTTCATTAGTTACATGTATTAAAAGGGTTTTGCAAAGGGAAAACAAATTACTGATATGGGCCATTCCTACTAAGCAGAACATATTACTGTTCCTATTGTATATTGAATAAAATATTAAGCTCAATGTTATTAAAGAAAGAAATCATTATTTTATTACAAAATTGCAATTAAGTGAACATGGGTGATATCTCGATGGCTCGTCCCATTCCAACTTCTGAGATGGAAAATTGGCTTAGGTATTAAAGGGATAGTTCACCCAAAACTGAAAGTTCTGTAATAATTTACTTAACCTTCACTTGTCACAGAGCTGTTTTTCTGCTCAACACAAACAAAGTTATTCTGAAAAATGTTGCAAACTGGTAACCATTGACATAATTGTATTTGTATTGTAAAAAATGACGGTCGTGAGACAAAGGGATTATTAAAATGTTTTTGGGTGTAACAGCAGTTTGCAACAATGCTGCCAGGGGGCACAAAGGGACGGGATGCGAGCGGACAGAAATATACAGTAGCTGTAAATACCCTGCTACTCGTAAATGAAGATGAAATAACGAAACAAAGCATTCGAATTCCTTCATAAATCATTAAAAACGTATTCACAAGCTTTATTATCATTGTAAACTTGTACTTTGAGACTGTCTCCTTATTTTTAGAAACTGACTGACTACTTCATTGGCTGACCAGTTTTTAATGTGAAACCGGTAACTTGACAAAATTGTATTTCCTACTATGGACTTCAATGGTTACCTTTTTAACATTTTTCAAAATATCTTTTGGAACCACTTGAAGGTGAGTAAATGGTGAGTAAATTTTCATTTGGGATTAAATTATCTCTTTAAGCTATTTTGCAAGGCTTCCTCTAACCAAAATGTTTAGCAAAACATGCTTTTTTTCATGTTTAAAACGTAATTTAAAATGTAAAGATTGATTAATTGATTGTCTTTAATTCCAGTATACTTCCTATTCCTATGATACTTTTTCAGAAAATAACAAATTACCCCAGAATGCTGTACAATCCCGTAAATGCCCCTTTTGGTTGGAAACAAAAAACATTGTTTCATGTATGCCTCTTTAAATGCAAAAAAGCTGCTGTGCCTTTACAGCAAATAAATTTGTTACTCTGGCAACAACAAACAAACAAAAAAAAAAATCTTCATTTGTTTTAAAGCCTTGTCAGTTTAAACACCAGTGTAAATTTATACAGTGATTTCTTACTATACAAATAAATAAATTGAATAAAATGCTCTGTAAAGCAGGAATAACCCACATGACTTTGATGAGCAGAACAAACATGCTGAGATGAGCGAAAATGAGCATGAAATCATGAAGAAATTACACCATGAAGACACAGATTTACCTACTGCACCAGCATCAATGATACAAGAGGCTGACAAAACTTTAACAATTACCAAGAGAGAGAGACAAACAGACAGTTACAAACAGCACAAACCTGCAGCGGAGAAGTCATCAAGCAAGGAATAAAAACCTGCAAATCTTGACTAAAAATGCCGTCCTGTGGAAGAAACTGCACACTTTTATTTAAAAGTCTGTGCCAAATAAAACACAAATTCTTTAATAATACAACTCAAAAGCATGAACTTTCAGATTATGAAAGAAAAAAAAAAGATAAAATCAAAATGTAATGGTGCCTTTTAGTTTATGAGATGTTTCTCGAATCTCAATTGCTCAATTCTTTTTTAGCTTTTAAGAAGAGATCACAAAGTCTAAAACAATCTTTAGATTTGCATAGATACGCACTGATGTCTTATGTTAATGAGGTCACATGATGCTATCTTAAAAATTCATTATTTTGTTATTGTATGTACTAGAATAGGTTAATATGCTTGAAAAATCACATAATTAGAAAATGTAGAAATATAAGGATCCTCAATCACAAGTTTCAGCTTCTAAAGCACAAAAAGCTAATAATAGTGTTGCTTTTTTTGCAAATCAGTTTAAGGCTGGCTTTGGTTAAATTTTTCACATTTTTAGTTTGTAACTGTTGAAACTATGGAAGCCTGTTCCTGCCACTGAATTACCAAAATAAAAAAAATTATCTCAGAATTGCGTAATACAAACTCGTATTTCTGACTTTTTTCCTCAAAATTGTGAGGTAAACTCGAAATTACGAGTAATTAATTCAGAATTGCGAAATATAAACGTACAATTCTGAGAAACAAAGTCACAATTGCGTGATATAATGTCAGAATTCTTAAATGTCACAATTCAGAATTCTGACTTTATATCTCGCAACTCTGAGAAATAAAGGGTTTATATCACCCTACCAAGTTCATGTCATGCAATTGCAAGAAAACATTTGGAGAGGAAAAAGTATTCTGAGATAAAAAGTCACAATTGCGAGTTATAAAGTATTTTCCTGTTATGGAGACTTACTCTAAATGGATTGTTAAAGATGCATATAGTTTGTAATTGTTGAAACACTACAATTTACTGAAGCCTTCTTTCTGCGCATGCACCTTTAGGTGCAAAACTAGTATCTGGATCTTGATCTCTATTGTAGAATAAATGTGACTTTGGATCCCAAAACAATCCTTTGTTGCACGCTTAAATATTTGCGAATAGCCCAAAATGTGTCAAAATGATGAAGGTTGGCTTCCATGAAGATATTTAGTACATTTATTTCCATGAATCTATCAAAAAGTAAGTTTTGATTTAAAGTTGATTTTCTCAGTATTAACCCTCAGATTTTTTAAATAGTTGTTTTTTGCCACATTCCAACAAACCATACATCCATAGAAAGCTTATTTTTTCAGATAAAGCATAAATCTCAGTTTACAAACATTTACACTTATTTCTGGTTTTGTGATCCAGAGTCACAATTGCCTTTTAGTGGGAGACTATGAACTTATACACATATAGATACATTTATTCACTCATTTTCCTTCGGTTTAGTCTCTATTTCAGAGGTCGCCACAGCGGAATGAACCGCCAACTATTTCAGCATATGTTTTACGCAGCAGATGCCCTTCCAGCCGCAATCCAGTACTGGGAAACACCCATACACACTCATTCACACACAGACTCATACACTACGGCCAATTTAGTTTCTTCAATTCACCTATAGCGCATGTTTTTGGACTATGGGGGAAACCGGAGCACCCGGAGGAAACCCACACGGACACGGGAAGAACATGCAAACTTCACACAGAAATGCCACCTGACCCAGAAAACTTTCATGTCTGTTCTTATGGTCTGTCGGTTAGCAGAGCAGGTAAAGCAATGAAGATGAGGATGCAGATGGAGATGAAGCACACCTGAAGCCGAACAGAGAGATGTTTTGGCTGATGGAGGGGATAGAGGGAGTGAAAGAGCAGGTGTTGATCTGGAGGTGAGACAGGTAAGCAGACCTCTTCTTGGAGCTGCTGCCGGAGTTGGAGCTGACGCCCTGCGGCATGTCACTGTACAGAGAATCTGCATCTCCAGGCTTCTTCACGTAATCTCCTGGAGGCATCGGTCTGACAAACACAAGAAGGTTTGATTTGAAAAAATGGTCTAGGAATACTGTCAAACAACAAAAAGTCTGAGCATGATGAAAATACATCATTTTATTTTTTATTTTATTTATTTATTTTTGGCCTTTATTAAGTGGATAGGACAGTATTTCAGACAGGAAGCGAAGTGGGAGAGAGAGAGGGGGTAGGGATGTGAAATGTCCTCGAGCTGGGATTTGAACTCGGGACGCCCTGAAGTGCTACTGCACCATATGTCAGCGTGCTAACCACTAGGCACTAGGCACTATGCTAGATATTTAACTTTAGATTAAATCCTGCTGTTTTGAATTTTAAAACAACATTATTTAATAAGCACATTTTCAACATTGATAGTACTAAAAACATTTTTTAAATCACACAAGAATCATGGGACAATGAAGACTGGATTAATGGCTGCTTTCAGAACTCAGAATTTGCAAGGAAAAAATAAATAATATCCTTATAGAGAAAGCAGCTAATTTAAATGTGAAGGATATTTCATAATATTACTGCTTTGACTGTATTATTGATAATAAAATAAAGAAAAGACCTACACAACATTTGTAATAGTAGAGTATATTACATGCTAAAATGTACAGTAACACACAAGTTGAATCCTTTATTCAAAACCTTTATTTAGAAATATGAGCGATAATAATCGCCTTAATATTAGTTCAAATCTTTCCACTCACATAACACATCAAAATAGACTAATAAAAGGAAGAGAAAAGTGAACAAACCGACAGAATCTTCTGTGTACGTCTGATTCAACATACTGACGCTGTCTGTAGGTTCTTCACAGAGAGAAAAGACAAAGAATAAATGTTGAAAATAAATGTCAAAAGTTGAAAATTTAAATTCTGAATTTTTAAGAAAATCAAGTTTGGAAACAACAGTTTAATAGAAAAAAATATATATATATAATTTTTATTTGTATAAGTATTATATACGTAATTATGTTAATTTTAATAATATCTGCAACCCAATTCAAAGGCTGCATTCTTTAAAAATCACAGCACAATAAAAGAAACACAACAGAAGGATCTCAGATTCATTGTGCACAGACGACGACATAATAATTAGTAATAAGTAAATAGCGTTTCGATTTTAGCTAAAGTCAGTTGATTTTAGTAAACTAATTTAGCCAAAGGTACACGTTAAAAAAAATTTCAAACCAATTTTTAAAAGAAGTTTTAAAGATTTGTATATTTGTGACCCTGGACCACAAAACCAGTCTTATGTTACACGGGTATATTTTTGCAAATACATTGTATGGTTTAAAATGATAAATGTTTCTTTTATACCAAAAATCATTAGAATATTAAGTAAATATCATGATATTTTGTATTTTATCAACATATTTAGTAAATTTCTAAATGTACATATATAAAAACTAATATGCTAAGCACTTCATTCGGACTACTTTTTTTCAAGACAATTTTATCAATATTGTGGTGTCTGGATGTTTCAATGACATTAATTGTAAGACACAAATCATCACTTACATATGCTAATATTCCTATGATTGGTGAAACAGCTATTAGAAATGAGAAGAAATGTAAGAAGCAACAGAGATGTCTTCGACAGAGAGTTCGAAGAGGTCAAGGACGACGTACTGGAGTGGGTCAGTTTTCTGCTGGCGCTAAATGAGGATATGGTTCAGATGACACTTCTGACCAATTATTACAACCGAAAGCTGAAAGAAGCATGGGAGCCTTATCTTCAAAGGAAGATATTCTTTGCCAGCTAAGAGATATGGCTTTGGAGGACAACGCTGACGGACTGCCCAAATGTTGATTAACATTTATAGGGGTATATCAGCAGTGATAAACTAAAACATTAAAAGCACACTTGTATTCAAGGGCTTGAATACTGTATAAAAGGCAGGAACATACAGACCAGCAGCGCGATTAGATTTCTGTATACTGTAAGTCTTAGGCCTTTAATTCTCAATGGAGAATAAAGTAAAGGATTTTTTGTTTTGTTCTTGTATTTGTTTTATTCATCTTTTTCACTAGATTTATTTTATTAATAAAAGTATATTTTCAATAACTTTCTTCCTGGAGTGGACATTGGCTTCATTCGCAGAATCCATCAAGATACCTTGTGGTGAGGTATGAATCTAATTATTCCTTAAAAAGACATTACAAAAGATGGTCCTAAACAAAACTCTAACTAAGAAATATAGTGAAGGAGGATCCTGGTTTCTTTATTTAATTAGGCTATAAAAAAAAAGGCATCCAGTACAATATTTAGTTTTTTTTTTTTTTAACCCCCAGATTCCAGACATTAAATAGTTGTAATTCAGCCAAGTATATATCAATGGAAAGCTTGGAGATTATGTATAAATCTCAATTTCCAAACACTTATGACTGGTTTTGTGGGCCAGGGTAACATTTGTAACTGAAAGATGCAGCCTCTGAATTCGAACACTTAATTTTGTGCTAGTTAGGCATCTGTGTTCATGTGACTCACTTATATCCCCATGCAGAAATCCCTAGAATTAATGCAAGGACCAGGATTGAGCCGGCAATGGCCCCGATGATGATGTTAGTAGTGATGATTCCTGTCAGAGAAACAAAACAATTAATGCCAATGCAACTAGCAGTCAACACTGACCTGCAATCATCTGGACAAACCAAATCTGGACGTAACCATGACTTATATTTATGCTTGATACAGAATCTATTATTTTTTTGTTGTTGTTTAGTTGATCGCACAGCAAAACCAGTCCAGGATAAAAACGCTGAGATAAAAATGTATGATTCTTTCTGTCCATGGTGTCTGTCCGGTAAAGGCATCCACATAAATCAAATCCATAAACAGGGTATATGACGAGGTTTGTAACAGCACAGCACAGCAGATAATAAACACTGTTAGCTTTCATTCAGACATAAACACAGAGGAATGATGGGGGCAATTGAACGACAAAATGACAACAACAACAAACAACAACTCAAATCTAAACTCACTGTCACTCCAGCAAAAGACATGAGCCTGTCCACAAAGAACGAGTGCGTATAAACAAAAGCCATGAAACAGAAAAATAAAAAGAGAAATTAAAAGCGTGTGAAATGTGCGCGTGGTGAATGAACTGTTGAACATGAATATGATAACAAAACTGAAGAATAACAGACTAGTGAAAAAATCATTACACCGATATATTCACTGATAAGTTCATTCAAAATCTTAATATTTGTGTATTTGCTTTGAAATGGATTACAACTGGATTGTTGGCGTCATTCAAATAAACTGTGAAAGCTAATGGATTTAATGTAATAAGTAAATAATTAATAGATTCATTATAAGCTCATTCTGTGCTGAATCTCATAATAAATAAATTGCAATTATTAAATAAAATGCATTAATATGGTTTGTGCTGCTGTGTGCCTAAATTAGGGGTAAAAGTGTTGTAATGCACAATGGGAAAAAATAATTTCTTAAGAGGCTAATAATATTAATAATTAATAATATTAGCATTTGTACAATTTAAAAAGCCAAACTAAAAGAAATAAGACTTTCTCCTGAAAAAAAAAAAGAATAGGAATTACTGTGAAAAAAAAAAAATCATTGCTCTGTTAAAGATAGCTTCAAATATAAAAAAAAGATTTTATTTGATTTGATTTTATTGAAAAAGAATTAAAATTGTACAGGAGGGCTAATAATTTTGTCTTCAAGTTGCACTGGAATTTAAGTTGCATTTTCTAATTTTATACAGAAATAACGTAAGACAGTCTGCGTGTATTCTTAAATAAAACAAAATTTGTCTCTATCTCTGGTGCCAATAAGTGATTACATGTTTCGGAAAAATAAAAATGCAACTTATATTCTAGAAAATAGTGACCAGCTGCACCATTCTGCTGCTTCGGTTATTATTAGGATGTTGAAACTCTTAGTAAAAGTAAAAGTTTGGCTCACCTGATGTTTTAGCTGTGGGTCGCACCAGCAGGTAACTCAATGGAGAGGTGGAGTTACAGTCCTCACCTGCCCAGCCCAGCTCACACACACACCTGAGCTCATTACTGCACACCTGCAAAACAGAGATAAATTATTCATATTATACAGAGTCAAAATACAGTAATGAACAGCCGCATTTAACATGACCTTTTCAATACAGTAAAAGACTTGACTTGAACTGTTTTGTACATATTAGTGCTATTAGACATATAGTTTTGGAAAAATAAATACTGAATTATGTTATTTAAACTATATATATTTTTATTATTATTAGTTTATGGATATTTATTATTATAATTAATTCCTTGCTATGCTTATTTGGAAGGCTATAACAGTTATATAGCTCAATAAATACAAATCTTGATGTATATATTTTGATTTCTAATTTCAAAAACAAAACACAAACAAATTCAGTGAGAAGAAAACAAGAAAACTGCAATGATACTATATATATAAACAAATGACACTACAGTCGTGGCCAAAAGTTTTGAGAATCACATAAATATTGGAAATTGGAAATGTTGCTGCTTAAGTTTTTATAATAGCTATTTGCATATACTACAGAGTGTTATGAAGAGTGATCAGATGAATTGCATAGTCCTTCTTTGCCAGGAAAATTAACTTAATCCTGAAAAAAACTTTCCACTGCATTTCATTGCTGTCATTAAAGGACCTGCTGAGATCATTTCAGTAATCGTCTTGTTAACTCAGGTGAGAATGTTGACGAGCACAAGGCTGGAGATCATTATGTCAGGCTGATTGGGTTAGAATGGCAGACTTGACATGTTAAAAGGAGGGTGATGCTTGAAATCATTGTTCTTCCATTGTTAACCATGGTGACCTGCAAAGAAACGCATGCAGCCATCATTGTGTTGCATAAAAATGGCTTCACAGGCAAGGATATTGTGGCTACTAAGATTGCACCTAAATCAACAATTTATAGGATCATCAAGAACTTCAAGGAAAGAGGTTCAATTCTTGTTAAGGGTGTCCAAGAAAGTCCAGCAAGCGCCAGGATCGTCTCCTAAAGAGGATTCAGCTGTGGGATCGGAGTGCCACCAGTGCAGAGCTTGCTCAGGAATGGCAGCAGGCAGGTGTGAGCGCATCTGCACGCACAGTGAGGCGAAGACTTTTGGAAGATGGCCTGGTGTCAAGAAGGGCAGCAAAGAAGCCACTTCTCTCCAAAAAAAACATCAGGGACAGATTGATCTTCTGCAAAAAGTATGGCGAATGGACTGCTGAGGACTGGGGCAAAGTCATATTCTCCGATGAAGCCCCTTTCCGATTGTTTGGGGCATCTGGAAAAAGTCTTGTCCGGAGAAGAAAAGGTGAGCGCTACCATCAGTCCTGTGTCATGCCAACAGTAAAGCATCCTGAGACCATTCATGTGTGGGGTTGCTTCTCATCCAAGGGAGTGAGCTCACTCACAATTTTGCCCAAAAACACAGCCATGAATAAAGAATGGTACTAAAACACCCTGCAACAGCAACTTCTTCCAACAATCCAACAACAGTTTGGTGAAAAACAATGCATTTTCCAGCACGATGGAGCACCGTGCTATAAGGTAAAAGTGATATCTAAGTGGCTCGGGGACCAAAACATTGAAATTTTGGGTCCATGGCCTGGAAACTCCCCAGTTCTTAATCCCATTGAGAACTTGTGGTCAATCCTCAAGAGGCTGGTGGACAAACAAAAACCCACTAATTCTGACAAACTCCAAGAAGTTATTATGAAAGAATGGGTTGCTATCAGTCAGGATTTGGCCCAGAAGTTGATTGAGAGCATGCCCAGTCGAATTGCAGAGGTCCTGAAAAAGAAGGGCCAACACTGCAAATACTGACTCTTTGCATAAATGTCAT
>CAIGQV010001633.1:23141590-23172666 GCA_903798115.1 Danio jaintianensis | reverse complement strand
TATATATATATATATATATATATATATATATATAAACTGGTAATAAAAAAATAAGAAGATCATGGTAAAAGAACAACAAACACACTCTGAACTGCTCCACAAATTTTGAAGTAGCACAGAATCTGGGAAAGATTCTAAACTTTTGTCATCAGCTTAATATTAATTATTTGCAACATAAAATATTTACTTAAAGATTTTAAGTGAATAGTTCAACAATTTAACAATACATTTGTATAATAGTTGGCAATTGTAGAATCTAGATATTTATATATGCGTGTTCTGAATCTGGGCTACACAAAACTCTCAACCACTTTAGATTAATATTAACATTAAATATTGTCAATGATCAGAAATATTTCTCTTTCAAGATTTCAGTAAATTTTACAATACATTTGCATATTCTCTAATTTCAGTTAAGTACAAGCACCCTAAAGTCACCATGAAATCAAAATTGACTTAAAAATAGAATATTACAGTGTACTGTAAAAAAAAATTTCCGTGAACATCATTATTTGTTCTAATTCGTGAGCTTTTTGTCATGTTTAATCAGAATAGTTTCCCCCTCCTTCTGTTTACTGGCAGAAAAGCAGGTCAAACTGTCAATGACACAAGATGAATCAATAACAAACCACATCTAATCAATGATCCAATCAATTCCCAATGGACAAAATTAAGTCTCTTGTTCAAAAGCCTATTTAACTTGAAAATACATAACAATATGGAATAAAAACTTCTGTCTCTGTTTCCTAGTTTCAAAAAAGATTCTAATATATGATTTGTTTTATAAATATTCATTTAACAATGGTAACACTTTACATTAAGGTTGCATTAGTTAAATGTTAGTTAATGTATTGGCAACACTTTAGGTCACAATTCATGACTACTGGCTTATCACGTGCCTATTATTAAGTTATTAACTAATCATTAGTAGTTATAAAGTATGATCTTATTCTACATCCCTAATCCTATCCAAAACCTAAACCCAACTTCTGCCTTACTATGAATAAACAGCTAATTAGTAGTTTAATAAGCTAGTAGTGTTAGTTAATAGTGTCACCTAAACTAAAGTGTTACCAATGTATTTACTAACATGAACAAACAATGAACAATCCATTTATTACACACTGTAAAACCCAACAGTCAACTTTATCAAATGAAATGAGTGTAGTTAACTCAAAATTTACTGAAAGTTAATTCTACTCATTTGAAAAGAGTTCACAGTACTCATATAGATTAGTTTTTGAACTCAAATGGTTTGTAGCAATCGGTTTCCTCAAACGGTTTGAGTTGCCTTAACTTAATGGGTTTTACAGTACTCAGTTGATTTGAGTTCTCTTCATTTATTGGGTTTTACTGTGCTCAAATTGCTTCGTTTACTCAAATGGATTTAGTTCACAGTACTCATTAGGATTAGCTTTTGAACTTAAATGGTTTGTTGCAATCGGTTTCCTCAAATGGTTTGAGTTACCTTAACTTTTTGGGTTTTACAGTGCAGTATTTATTCATGTTTAGTAACATTAGTTAATGAAAATAAAATTAGTTGTTAGTTCACGTTAACTCAATGTATTAACTAAAGTTAACAAGCATGAATTTGGATTTTAAAAATGCATTAGTAAGTGTTGAACTATGATTAATAAATGCTGCATTGTATTGTATTGTTCATAGTTAGTTCATGTTAGTAAACGCATTAACTAATGAAACTTTATTGTAAAGTGTGACAATTCAGTGTATCAATTACGAAGTCCTAAATTGGGAAACCCTGGTCTAAAATCCCCAAAACCCTATCTCTTAGCAAATCCTCACTGATTCTCCTGACACTTTCATAACTTTTATTATCTCATTCGTTCTGTCTATCCATCCACTACACCCTCATGTCCATGCAAATCACAGTTCTTCCACTTGTAAACACAGAGGTGTGGCCGTACGCACAAATTGCCCAGTATCAGCATGTATCAGCCAGGTCGTAGCCCTTAATATCCCGCAGAGATCATTCCCAAGCAGTAAGCACTATTCCAATCTGTGACAATCTGCAACAATGCAGTTTCAGGAAGCCTTAACCGCAGGCTGAGAATCAATAAGTGCATATCTCTCACATTATGCCACGTACGAGTGGTTACTCTTCGTTTACCAGGCGCTGAGTGTGTTCCTGGAATATCAGGGAACCTTGTCTTACCTGCTTGAGCATGGGTAATTAATTTTAAAGTGTTTGCAGACATTTTCACAGGATTGTTAACAGCAGGAAGACAAACTTAAAAGGGAAACAGAGAACACAAAACATCCTGCCATTTTGACACTGGAGTTAGTGGATCAGATCGGACATGCAGGCTGCACAGAGAAAATAAAACTCTAAAAAACGTCCATCAATGGAGAGACAGATCAACATGAGCACGTCTGTCTGAAAGGCCATTGACACTGGTGTTAATAACATGAGAGTGTGCTGTAGCTTTCAGGAAAATGATGGCTTTATCAAACACAACCCAACGACAACAACATATGCGCATCTTTCTCATACTCAGAAGTTTGGACTTTGTGTCCGAATAGTCCCACATTCTCCTGATAGTGAGAAAGCACTTAGCTTGGCGAGTACAACACTTTTTCTCTCAGTTTATGAATTTCAAGGGTCAAAGGTGGAGATGTGGAGATGTTTGCATTCATAAAAACAGGTAATAACTAATAAATGTGCTCAGAAACATGGCTTTTGAAGAGAAGAAGTCTTATTTGAGAAGCTAAGCACACAGCAAGACGGAGAGTGAACACAAATTGAGAGTGCTGGTGGGAATTTCAGCTAACGTCCTGTCAGTAAGCCATTATACATCATCAGATGACAAACTTTAGCTTTTTTTTCCCCAGAAAATTCAGATAGTATGAGTTTTAAGTTTGGAGGAAGACTGTGTGTGTGTCTCACGCAGGCTTTATGACATTTGGCATTAGCATGAAATCATGATCGTTTTGTTCGTTTGAGTGTGAATGACTGCAGACAGTTTGAAACTGTTTAAAGGGCTCATATCACAGAGAATAGAATTTTCTTTCTTTTTTTAAATAAATTGAGACATTCTATATGTTTCGGAACTCGTACACTTTCCAAAAAGAATTCTTTTGAACTATGCAGCAAAATAGCTCGTTAGTGCTGTTTAACGATTAACCATGACTAATCACATTCAAAATAAGTTTATTTACAAGATATATGTGCATGTACTTGGTATATTTACTATGTATATATAAACGCACACACACGTGTATATATTATAAAATATACTTACATATAGATTGATGTTTATATTTTATATATAAATATAAAACCATATTTTTATGTTTGAACGGCGGCAACATCGAAGCTCCAAAAGTATATAATTTTATAACTATAAGTCTATCACATAGAGTGTAAAGTTTTGAGCACAACGAGTTTTTATCAGAAATATAACATATAGTATATAACATATAGTGTATAGTGTATATACATAACAAATATACACAATACACTCACAATTACTATATAAACTCATTTTTATTTTGTTTGTCTAAATTGATCATTAAACAGCACTACAGCTTTTTATTAAATCTTTATTAATATTATGGTTAACTAATGGTTTTAAAGTAAATATGGGCCAGTTCAAATGATATTGAACCTGATTGCAACCACAAAAACTGCCTAATTCTATGGAGCAGATATTAGAGTCTTGTCAGATTATTAACTTAGCTAATATTATCAATGACCGTGATGCATATGATTGTAAAAATACATGATATGACCCCATTAAACATAGAGGAGCCCAAAATCCCCTCTTAACAAAACATGTCCCATTATGAGCTGTGGACTGAATTGAAAACCCGTACAAAAGTTAAAGAGAGCACACAGGAAACTGCAGAGTGTTCCAACACAATGCACTTCCCCCCATATCTCTCTCTTGTTCGAGTAAAATTGAGGCCATAATGCTTTTAGATGGAGTGAGGAGCTGAAGTAACTCAGCAGCTGACTAGTTGGAAGGACACAAGCGAGTAGCATGACACAGCCAAGCGTCTGCTCACCTGCTGTCCCATTTGGGATCAAGGGGAAACGCAAAAGGTATTAAAACACACGGATAAAGACAAACCAACACACACAGATGCACACTTTGACATGAACAAACACCTATACTGCATAACAAGAATCTGATCACCACATCACTGCATTTCTCACACGACCACTGTGAACATTTCTGACTGCCTTAGGAATGAATGCTAATTATCAGTTGTTGCTTGCCGTTCTGTTAATAGGATTATTTAGATCAACACTGTTTGTGAATATTTAGATACCGGATGAATCTGAATCATGAACAGTGAAATGTCAATGTCCACATGTGAAATGTCAACAGTGGAGAGCCAAACAGAGAGAATTGGAGTAAAAGGATCAATAACACTTTCTCGTGACATTTTGAGGATATCGTGTTCCGATTTTGCACAGGAGTTCATAGTTTGATCCCACAAAAATGATTCATTTAACCCCAAACAAAAAGGGGGGAAACTGGCATAAAGAAAACCGTATAATTTATATAATATTTTTTCTGTTATAACTGTTTTACTGTAATGGAAAAAATATTTAAGGCAGCATAATCTATTAATTAAAACTAAAGTCACTACATCATACCCTACTATAATTAGTATATATATACACACAGTTGAACACAATAGTATTAGCCCTCCTCTGAAATATGATTGGTGACATGAAAGTATTGCTGATATATTTATACAACAGTTCCGTCTGGTTCTCGAATCTGATTGGTTGATAGCCGTGCGATATTCTGCAACAACAACACTCATACAGCCTCTTCACTCTTGTGTATTACTACGCCCACACTAGTGGCAAGCAGATCACTACAGTTTGACAAATATTGCAGCTGTTGGGCAACATGATGTACTTTTGAGGCCTTTTTAGGTGAGAATGTAGTTGTTTAGATTTCAACTATGCAGTTCATTTATAAGGATAGTGCCTATTTTAAATATTTATAATTTCGGAGATCGGCAGCCATCAGCCTGCCATACTGAGCAGAGCAAAGAAGGTTGCGCCACAAGATGGCGACAGAGACAGCATAATAAGCCCTTAGAGGAGAAAAACTCAGCGTTTTCTTTTTGTGTTTCAAACTACAGCTAAACAAATCATAATAAAACAGGTAATTGGCATTCAAGTTGATCTTTCTTTTTTGTATGATGTAGTGCTGTATTTATACCATGTAATCTGCTAGTGTTTGCTTTGCTTTGGCTTTTTCAGGGTTAATTATTATCTCCCGATTGCTACAGAGAAATACTGGGAAATCTCTGTAGTCTGAGATGGCATTTCATGCCGTTCAGCCTTATAATCTTAAAATGTGAGCAAAATCATCTGTTTTGTCATCACTTTAGATATTACGCTAGAGAATTATTCAAATACTAGCTCTAAAGTGACGTGTTTTTAAGCAACGGCTTCTGCTGTTCTGACGGTCAGCTGCAGATGTGAAGGAATGGCGGAAGAAAGTAGTTCCTCGTACAAAATGGTTTTTGAGACTCTACGTGTTTGATTTTCTTTTTTATACACACGATTATGCCGTCGAACTGTTGTATAAATGCAATATAAATTAGCTCCCTTAAGAATTTATATTGGCTATACAGAACAAATCACTACTGTCCAATGACTTTCCTAATTAACCAAACTTGCCTAATTAGGTTAACCTAATTAACCTAGTTAAGTCTTTAAATGCACTGTAAGCTGAAAACTAGTATCTTGCAAAATAACTAGTAAAAAATTATGTGCAGTCATCATGGTAAAGACTAAATAAATTAGTTATTAAAAGTATTATGTTTAAAAATGTGTTGAATTCTACAGTTTAAGGTGCTTCATAGGCTTCACCTATCTAGGAGCATGCTGGCAAAAATGTATCCAGGGTCAGATTCATCTTTCCCCATATGTGGTTTAGAGCCAGCAGATCTGAGTGATATGTTCTGCGGATGCCCTAGATTAGATACATTTTAGACCGATATCTTTAAATCATTTTCATCTATATGTAACAAAGATATGGATTTTTGGTGCACTTTTTGGTGCAGTGGCAGAAGAAATGCACATATCAGCTAATCATGTAGAAATCATTGCCTTCTCTTCATTATTGGCTAGACGCCTGATTCTTCTCAGGTGAAAGCAAAATCCACCATCCCACAAACACTGCATATTAGAAGTGTTATCACATCTTAAACACGAGCACCTTAAATACACCATCGATTTTTTTTGTTTGTTTGTTTCTTTTCTTTTTTTTCTCCCTCTTTCTTTATGGGGTGTGAGTATGTTTGTAGCTATGTACTGTGTTAATATGTTGTTCAATATGTGTGTTGTGGGACAATGTAATATTATTGAAAATCAATGAAAATATTAGAATAATAAAAATGTGCTGAAACAGTTAAACAGCACTTAGGAAATATTTGGAAAAAAATTCACAGGAGGGCTAATAATTTAGTCTTCAACTGTATAGAAATATATAATATTTCTATGTGAAATGTGAATCAAAATATGTTTTTTTGGTAGACAGTTTCGTGAGATTCACCCTCACAGATTGTAATGCTAATTTCCCACCCTTGAACAGTCTGTGAGGCTCCAGTGAAAATAAAAACAGGATACTACATGAGTAAGCACTGACACAGATGAATTGAGGTGCCAAATTGTTGTTTACTGCCACCCAGTGGACTTGAATATATAAATCGATCTCAGCTACTCACTAGCTGCTAGCAAACCACATCTAAAATAACAGAAAGTGTTATGGATCAGGGAAGGGTAAAAATCTTTGACTAGATTTAACTTAATGTTACTTAAGCATCATACCAAAGGAGCACAGACTCGACACAAAGCATGACAGGCGGTTTGAGTAAGACTAATACATATTTCAAGACTAATACTCATCTAGGAGTGTGTTTGTGTGTTAGGAGATCTGGGAAATCTGCTTTATTAGAAACTTACCCAACATCATCCATTATGCAACCAGACCATTTATCTTCACACTTGCACTCCCCTGTGTGGGAAAGACAGATTACAGTGACAAAATGTGAGAGTCTGTATGCGCGAGCCAAAGTACACATGTTAAAAAAATTACAGTCATAATAATAAACAAGAGCACTTACCATTTAAAATGCGTTTCTTATCAGAAAAGATGCCAATGTTTTGTCCCAGTGACTGAGCGAGAGTTATGGCCATTTCCTTTCCATACTAACAAATCAAATGAACAATTAAAAGCTTAGAGACTGACAAAAAAAGATTCATTTCCTTTTTCTACAATCACAAACCTCATTGACTCCGCCTCCTTTAGTGAGAGAACAGACTCCGCCCATATATGAGGCTCCGCCCCAGTTGCTATGGAAACGGTTGCCCCTGAAAGCAGAGAGAAAGTTAATTAGAAATGACCTTTCACTCAATCGTAAAGCTGCTGCACATTCATGTGTTTTCTTTGTAACTCACGAGAAAAGGTGAACGGAGTCACATTTTTCTTTAATAAAGTCTCTCCTGTACTTCACAAACTCTCGTAAAGTCACCATGGGGTCATCATTAATGTTAAACCTGTTGTCTGCTGCCCACGTTTCCATGGCGACCAAGACAATCCTGGTGTTGAGTTGCTCTTTGAAATACTAAAGATACAAACAGAAACCGTGTTTATTAATAACAGGCAGATTTCTTCCATGCAATCCTGAACCCAAAGGCCACATGTGACGCCTGCAGAATGTGAAAGTGTTTTTGTTGTTCATTCTAGAGCTCATTTTGACACATCGAAGAAGAGGCTGAAGAAGCTAAATGTCTTTCACAGAGAAAGAACGATGGAGGGAGGTTTATGTGGCTGTCAAGGGCAGACAGACTGACAAACAAGCAGATAAAACAGCTCATGACATGATGTCAGACTGCAGAGAGTCTATTTTTCTTGAGAAACTGATGAGAAACAGACTTCTGCAGTTATAATACTATCAGTGTAAGTAAAACAATAGACTACCTGACAAAAGTCTTGTCGCTTATCCAAGTTTTAGGAACAACAAATAATAACTTGACTTCTAGTTGATCATTTGGTATCAGAAGTGGCTTATATGAAAGGCAAAGGCCTTTAGATTACGTTTATTTTACCAAAACAAAATATGATCATGCCTTGATTTTTAATCATTTAATTAGGACAGTAAGGTCTGACTTTGCTTAGACAAAAGTCTTGTCACTTAACAGAAATAATGTACAGTATAGAATATAAAGTCATGGTGCAGTGGAAAAAGAACTAATATTGTGTATGACTCCCATGAGCTTGGAGGACTCCCAGAGTTCATCAAGATTCTTTGGATTCATCTTCAATGTCTCCTCCTTCATCTTACCCCAGACATACTCAATAATGTTTATGTCTGGTGACTGGGCTGGCCAATCTTTGAGCACCTTGACCTCCTTTGCTTTCAGGAACTTTGATATGAAGGCTGAAGTATGAGAAGGAGCGCTATCCTGCTGAAGAATTTGCCCTCTTCTGCGGTTTGTAATGTAATGGGCAGCACAAATGGGGGGGCAGTCGGGGGCAAATGGGGGGGCAGTCGGGGGCAGTCGTGGCCTGGTGGTTAGAGTGTTGGACTCGTGATCCGAAGGTTGCTGGTTCGATACTCGGTACCAGCGGGAATTGGGGGTGGGGGGAGTGAATGACCAGCACTCTCCACCACCCTCAATACCACGACTGAGGTGAGTCCCTTGAGCAAGGCACCGTTCCCCCCAACTGCTCCCCGGGCGCCGCAGCATGGCTGCCCACTGCTCCAGGTGTGTGTTCACGGTATGTGTGTGTTCACTAACTGTGTGTGTGCACTTGGATGGGTTAAATGCAGAGCACAAATTCCAAGTATGGGACACCATACTTGGCCACACTACACTTCACTTCACTTCACTTCACTTCACTTCAAATGTCTTAATACCTCAGGCTGTTGATGTTGCCATCCACTCTGCAGATCTCTCGCACACCCCCATACTGAATGTAACCCCAAACCATGATTTTTCCTTCACCAAACTTTTCTACAAGAATCTTGGGTCCATGAGGGTTCCAATAGGTCTTCAGCAGTATTTGTGATGATTGGGATGCAGTTTAACAGATGATTCATCTGAAAAATCTACTTTCTGCCACTTTTCCAAATGATCAACTAGAAGTCAAGCTCTTACAACTGGGATCGACGACAAGACTTTTGTCAGGTAGTGTATATTGAATTAATAGTTTATGATACTGTGAGCTACTTACCAGGTCAGCCATATTTACAACAGATTTGGCGTAGTTGTTTGTTTGTCCAACGGAAAGCCGATGTTTCTTGTACTGGAGAAAATGCATAATAATGTGAACAAATTGCAGCCATAAGGAAAAAGTCTTATATGGAAAGTTCACCCAAAAGTGAAAATTTACTCATTATTTACTCACCCTCAAGTGATTTCAAACTTTTATGAGTTTCCGTTTAACACAAAAGAAGATATTTTGAAGAGTGTTAGAAACCTGTAAGCATTGACTTCCATAGTAGGAAAAACAAAAACTATGGAAGTCAATGGTTACAGGTTTTCAGCGACTATAGTATACACAAGACATGTCACTTGTTTTGAATGGGGAAAAGTGTAATGGGGCTGCATGGTGGCGCAGTGGGTAGCACGATCGCCTCACAGCAAGAAGGTCGCTGGTTCGAGCCTCAGCTGGGTCAATTGGCGTTTCTGTGTGGAGTTTGCATGTTTTCCCCGTGTTGGCGTGAAATGAAACTTATGAGACAGTTGTTGTATAATATTATTGGTGATTCCAAATATGTAATGTAATCGTAAGCTTGGCAAACAGTTTTAGAGAATTTGATGTTTCCCCATTCAGACAGAATGCCCGTGCATATTGTGCGAGAGGCGTTTCAAAGATGGCCGTCGAGTGAAATGACTTGCCTTAAAGGGACTTTGTTTTGTGTTCAACAGAAGAAAGAAACTCATAAAGGTCTGTGACATCTGAAGGGTGAATAAATGATGATAATTTTCAGTTTTAGTTGAACTTGCTAACAATTAGGTCAATAATGTACTGTCACTCATCTTACCATTAAATGATCATTTATGACCATCAGCTCTACATACTTGGTCTCATCTTCAACACTCCGTGGATTTCGTGATATCTGTGTGAGGAATTTGACAGTGCATCATTTTCCTGTCATTTAAAAGCTCTGATGAGTTCTGAGATAACAAGGAATGGGAATCAAAAGGAATTTAATGTTTCTGGATCCAACTCCAATTATGGAATGATACTTTATGCAGTTTTGAAGAAGATACGAAGAACAGGCAAAATTTGTTAAGTAATTGTTAGCGCATTCAATAATATTAATATTAATTTTTAATTCATAAGTTATGGTCTGAACTGGAAAATAAAACACAATGCAACACACTCTGTCTGACATACATTAAGCCTTCTTTACACCATAGAATATAAAAAAAAACAGGTACTGAAATTTAAATTCTGAGCAATTGTGAGAACAAAAAAAAAAGAATTGTAATAAAGATTGGAGAAATAAAGCAATAACTGTAAAAATTTGTCACAGTTGTCAATGCAAAAACCTTATAAAAACATTCTTATAAAAATCTGCATGTCAAGATACTGACTTAGGAATGTGACATAACAAGTCACTATTACCATTATTATTATTATTTTATCTCATGGTGAAAATGTGCTTGACAACAGTAAAGTTTAAATTGGCGCTGATACATTTACTACATATTTTATTCCAATTTGATTATTGCATTCCATCCAACATCATTAAAAGAATGCAGATGCTTCAGAGAGACCGAACTGAATATCACTTAATTCTATTCTAATATTATTTGGAACAGCGTCCATTCTGAATTAGAACCAAACCTAGTGATGAATATGTTTCACATCACCCTACGGCATGAATAACATGCTTACTGCGGAGGAAAAAGCTGATCTATACATTAGTGCCATAAAGTGTCCACAGCACTGCTCTAAATATTTCATGAGAGGAGGGGAGATGGAGAGGAAAAGAAAGACACAGAGAAACAGGGATCTGGAGTAGCACTTACAGCAGCACTGCAATGCCACTTCATAGATACACGCACATACCATGAGGCATGATTGTTTTAGGACTTTATACACACCTGTCTCTTTTTCCTCCGGTGGGCGGCACTGAACAATGGAGGGTTTTCAAAAAGTGACTCTGCCAGATGAACTGCAAAAAACAAAAATATTAGTAAGGAGAACTAAACACAGTCTGTGTGCAAAATAAAACGACTCATTCTGCTTTATTATTTACCACCCATGGGGCTGATTTGTAGTGCATACTTGCAGAGCTGGATTTAACTGATGTAAAGTTGGTTTTATATTCGAACATTCGTTCATTTTTGAACAGTGACAATTTGTGACACGCTACTTTTAATATTCGGTCTGAAATAACATGGAAATATGACTTCAAAACAACATTGGTGCTATTTAATTGACTGTGAACAATGTTCTTTAGTCACCTTTAGTCTGCTAATATGATTTCCCTAATTAGAATTTGCAAAGAATACTTTTCTGAAATTATATTATTAAGGAGAAAGTCAGAATGCGTGAATATAAAACCAACTTTACCTCAATCTAGATTTACCATAATTTTTAGCCCACTTATACAAACTAAAATACATATTTTACAATAGTTTTTATGTATTGGTTTATAATACAGTAATTGTCCTACTGTGTTTAGCATTAGGTTACACTATAAAAAATGCAGGGTTCCATACAATTCATTCATGTTGTCCCAATACAAATCGATTTAGTTAATGTAAAACAAATTTAAGTGGATTAAACATAAAACAATTAAGTTGTCCCAGAAAAATTTCAAGAATTGTGTTGTTTCAGCTCATAATAAGTTGTTTGAACAAGCAGCAAAAAACATTTTTGAGTGTACAATAAATAATCATAATAACCTTAAATAAAAAATCCTTATTTCTCCTTGTTGTAACTAGATTGTCTATGCCAGGGGTGCCCAAACTTTTTCTTATGAAGGGCCAAAAACCAAACTTGATTGAGGCTAGAGGGCCGAAGGTAAATATAGGTTCCATGGGTAATTTCCTAATTTATTTAATAATGTTTAAAATGACTAGTAAACATTGCTTTATATAAACTAATACAGTATTTTTAAAACATGTTTATAATGAACTTATTACAGTAAAAACAAAACAATCTCATTTATAACAGAATTACACTAGTTTTTGCCTTGATTTGCTCGCCAATGTCTTCTGCATAGTCCTCTATCCGTTGCGTGACAGTATTTACATTTTTTTAAAAATCTGATTCATTTATTTTACAACATTTATTTGAAACATTTAATTTCAGTTTGCTTTTTTTGTAGCTCAGCAATAAAACAAACAAATTGCGTCAAATTAGATCTCTGTGTTAAAGGCATTCGCCCCAACCCTCTCCATCATTCTCTCCTCTCAGATGGAATGGCGGGCCAAATCAAAGGTTACAATGGGCCAACTTTGTCCTGCGGGCCCTAGTTTGGGCATCTCTGGTCTATGCTATGCATAAATCTGGCCCTCTGTAAACATGCTGTATACATAGATATACATACCTGGAGAAATGAAATCCTCTGGAGGGTCCAAACTATGAGACTGATAAACCATGTGCACATGGACCTCCTACAGAGAAAGAATGAGAGAAAATTGCATGATTATGTGTCAGATACTCCTACATAACACTTAGTGTGACAAACTGTAACGTTATAAGAGACACGACATTTCATAAAAACCACGTTTAAAAGTTTACAATGTATTAATTATAGATATTTTTCCTGTTTTATTATAAAAACTGTATTAAAGACATTTGTTTTTACGTGTCTATAATATGAACCACCCTCAGAGATATTCACAAGTGTGAAAGCTAGCTTGTGAAGAAATAGGCTAGACAGCTTGTAAAAAAAAAAAATGATGAAGTGAAAGATAAACATGTTGATTTCCGTTTGTTGCACAATTTGCATTTACATTACACAAAACTGTACATATTTATTCCGCTTTTCTGGTTTGTTTACGTTACATTTTTATGCGACAAACATACGTGATCGCGCAAGTGACGTATTGCCGCGCCTGCAGTGTGTTGTGCGCGCTCCCGAAAAAGAGTGCTCAAACGTAACACGGAGGAACCCAACGGAAGATCACTGATTGAGTGAGAAAATGACAGCTTCATCACCAAAACATTCATTAAAAGCTCACCTTTAATCAGGTATGTATGTGTAATTTCGTTCTTTAATTATTATGAGACTGATATATTAGTCTCCCTTCGGATGAAACTAAAGCGCAACAGGTTGGTTCAATGTTAGCCGTTAGCCGAGATTAGCTTGTTAGCGCCTCAGTCCTCTCTTGAATAATTATAACCAAACCACATCTGGACTCGAAACAAAGCTAACTAAATCACTAATAACGAGCTCATGAAATACAGAAAATTACATTTAAATATGAGTAATGTCGCTGATAAAGACAACAAGGTAACTCTTGACAGAGATGCGATTGTTTGGCATCTATTGTTGTGATGGCTATTCAGAGAGATACTGTACACATGCACCCCAATACATATGTCTATTGTACACAAACACAATGACATTTATTCTACATTACATAGATACTATCTACACATTGGTTTAACTCGATATTTAAATTGGGGTAAAGTTGGTTTTATATTCGCACATTCGGACTTTCACCATATTTCTTTCATAATTTCAGAAAAGTATTCTTTGCAAATTCTAAATATGGAAATCATATTAGCAGCAAATCACTAACGTTATCAAAATAAAACAATGTTCACAGTCAATTAAATAGTGCTAATGTTGTTTTGAAGTCATACTTGCGATTTCAGACCGAATATTCTGAGAACAATATAGGTTTACTATATATATTAATATATATATATATAATAGTAGTGTTGTCACTGAAAGAATGTGCGAATATAAAACTAACTTCACCTCAATGATATTTAAGAAATGTAATCATAACTTTATCGGAGTTTGCGTCATGCTTGTAAATGGGGTGGACTAGTCATGGGTCGGTATAAGATTCTGACAGTATGATAATCTTGGATAAAAATATCACGGTTTCACATTACTGCTCTAAAATATGTTCTTATTAAATGTTTGGTTAAAGAAAACAACTTTTTTTCCAAGTTGAACACAATATATTTTATAAACATTTAAAATATGTTGTAACAGTAAACATGTCAGGTTAAATAATTAAAATAAATTATTGACTTCTGTTGACTTCATTAGTTTCAAAACCACAGATTTCTTTACAAGCTTGAAAAGGCATCTTTGGATATTTATCTTTCTTTTCCTTAGATATAGAGTAAACCACTGCACTTTTCAGGTCCAAAGCATGCTTGTATGTTGGTGCATAAGCGATTTGTTTTTCAATTGTTTGCTGAATTGTGGGCTGACCAGTAGCTTTTGATGTGGAGGGTCCTTTTCTGATGGAGATATTGTTGCCTTAAAAACTAAATAAAATCATAAAAACATGTAAAGAAATAAATACATAATAAAAAAATATATACCGTAGGAATGCTATAACAGAAATTTTAGCGGTTTTAAAACCTTGACTTTTCCAAACCGCGATAAACCTTGAAACGGGTTATCGTCCCATGCCTAGGGTTGGACATTACTGCAATATTTCCAGCACACATTTTGTATTACTATGCATTAATATGCAATCTTTAGTTTTTTATCAAAACTTTTAAAATGCTGTATATTATGTATGCAGATTCTTCCATTTGCATTATCATAATTTGTAAAAAATAAATATAAAAAAATCATTAATGACAGTTATTATTATTCTCTGTAAATATGTTATATATACATTGGGTTAAAGTTGGTTTTATATTCGCACATTCTCAATAATGTAATATCAGAAAAGTATTCTTTGCTAATTCTAAATAGGGAAATCGTATTAGCAGCCAATGACTATAGAAATACATTGTTCAGTCAATTAAATAGTGCTAATGTTGTTAAAGTCATACTTAAATGCGATTTCAGACCGAATATTCATAGTAGAGTGGTAAACAATATAGGGACCTTTACAATGAACGAATGTGTAAATATAAAACCAACTTTACCTCAATCTGTCAAACCTACCCATATTAATTAACCTGTCCCTAAGTCTAAGTGTATCCTATCTAAATGGCGAAGTGTTTTGCAATACAACACAAATACAATGTATATCAGTTAAGTAGTTAAAGGCATCTAAGACATGAAGGACCAACTTTTGGCAATACATGCAGCTTTGTTTCTTTTTATTAACCTTGCCTAAAAATGTCCTTTCTTTTTCCCTTAAGGTATCCAGTTTTTGCTGACTCCAGCCATGTCTTGTCGTGACATTCACGCCACCAATGCGTTTGCCTTTGTCATTGCAATGCTGTCGGTCGGCGGTTTGGCCGTCGCTACACTCATTCCTCAGTGGAGAACCATGCGCCTGCTTACCTTCAACCGCAATGCCAAAAATGTGACCGTATACGATGGCCTGTGGACCAAGTGTGTGCGGCGGGATGGCTCGTCAGGCTGCTATTACTTTGACTCAGACTGGTATGCAAAAGTGGACCAGTTGGACCTCAGACTGCTGCAGTTCTGTTTACCTGCTGGTGAGTGCTCATGATGTGTTTGTATGGATTGTCCAAACAAATACCATTAAAAAATAAATTCAACTAATTTTATTCAATTTTATTTGAATGGTTTGATTGTATTTTCATAAGCAATATGGAAATATTAATTTAATTACAGCTTAATCTTTTTCAATTACAAAATAATAAACTTTATAATACAAATAGACCCCTCTGTTTTACTTAATAGATTATTATTATTGTTAATACTGATTTCTGTAGTAAGACATACATACATAATTCTGTAGTAACTCTCTATCATAATATTTTTAAGTTAAACTTATTGTTTTAATATCTTTTTTTATTTGTAGTGTTTTGTTTTTTTTACTTTTTTTGTCTTTTTTCAAATTAAATATTTAACTTCATTAGAGATGAATATGTAGACTTCATATTTAGATAGCAGTCATTTTGTTATTTAATATTCACAGACACTTATCCATATTGTAATTTGATTGACTACTTTTGATTTATTCATCCAGATTTTGCCAAATTCTACTACTTTATCGTACAATAAATTCCATTTATTTGTCCGAATCCTGAGTTTGCATTGTAATTTGCAGTGCTTTAAGTTTAATCTTTAATGTTGATGTCAACAACTTCCCCTGCACAGGTCTGCTGTTTTCCAGCTTGGCTCTTCTGCTCTGTCTCACTGGCATGTGTAAAACTGCTTGCTGCTCCAAAACCCCTGACGACATCAAGAACTCTCGCTGCTTGGTCAACAGCTCAGGCTGTCATCTAGTAGCTGGGATGCTTCTGTTTCTAGGTGGTGCAATCGCCATGCCACCCTCCGTCTGGTTCCTCTTCCACACCCGTCACCTTAATGAGCGCTACGATCATTTATTTGCCGTTGAGTTTGGGGTGTATGTGGCCATCGGCAGTGCTGGTGGTCTAATCCTGGCTGCTCTGCTGATGTTCATGTGGTATTGTATGTGTAAAAAACTGCCTTCGCCTTTCTGGCTACCTCTTCCTGAAGTACCCACGATGACCCACAGTCTCTCTGCGCAGCCTCTCATGACCAACGGTTTGCCTACTCCGGTGACATATGCACCCCAGAGCTTCCCTCCAGCTGTTCTGGACGCCCCTGCTTTTGTCCCAATGCAGGGTTACCCTCAGCCCGCACCCACACAGCCTATGCTGCCCCATGTCTACATGCCACAGATGTCTGTGCCGGACGGTTATGGCTCAGAAGTTGGAGCCTCGCAGGTTTATAGTTATGCACCCTCTCAAAGTTACGCTCCTTCTCAGGGATATGCTCCATCACACAGCTACGCCCCATCACAGAGGTACGCCGGACACCGCTATTCGACACGCTCCCGAACGTCAGGCATTGAGATTGACATTCCTGTCCTCACAGATTGACATTGAGATTGGCTGTCTAAGGATATTTCAAATCAAAAAGGTCATAATTAGAGAACAACTCTGATGGTAAATTTGAAGTCATGTAAATGAAAGAAAAGCCTTTATTCGGTTGATGTCGCCTCTAATTCTTAGCACTAAAAATTGCCAGAACTATCGGAAAAGTGATTTGAGCAGATAGAAAGGTGACATTATTTCAAATAACCTCTTATTACAACTAAAGTCTGTAGAAGAGCAACTCTGAACACATCAAACCTTGAAGCAGATGAGCTACAGCAGCAGCAGAAGAAGAGCACACTGGTGACCCTCCTGTCTGGTAAGACAACTGAGGCTCCAATTGACATTAACTCAACAAAACTAGATAACAGAAGATTGTAAAAAGGTTGCCTGATCTGATAAGTCTTAGGCCTAATCCCAGTTCTACCTCTCAGCCCTTCCACTTACTGATTCTCTTTTGCTTGGAGGCGTAGGAGTAAGGGGAAGTGCCATATATAGCAAATCAAAAAGGTCATAATTAGAAACTAGATAACAACTGTAATGGTAAATTTGAAGTCATGGTAAAAATGGTTAAATTGAAATATAAGCCTTTATTCAGTTGAATGCCGATGCCTCTTAATTCTTAGCACTAAAATGGCAAAAAAAAAGGGAAAAATGGTCATGAAAGCAACAACACTACCAAAAGTTTTGCATCTCCCTTTATAATAGTTTCATTCATAAAACACAAGCAAAACAAAGTTGTGTTAATAATTTCACTGAGTATGTCAATGTGACGTGTGATGTTTACGTATGGTTTAACTTAATTCATACTCATGTTTCATGTTGTTATTCTGCTTTTAAATGTCAGTAGAAACACTGAATATAAAGTTGATTTTAAGCACTGTGTTAACCTTTTAGCGAATATTTCTGCTAATATCTAAATGTGATGATTAAATATTAGACAGAGATGTAACCAACACTGACTGCTGAAACTGCGTTACTCTTCAGTGCCATGAATTTCAACGTTTGCTTTTTGATGCTTAGAGAATATGTTGGTTTATTGCTCTAATACCTGTACATCATGTTTTCATGGGGTTTTATGCAGATGTTACATATCTATATTTGAAGGACTAATACATTTTATTTGTTTTGTTTTATTAACGAATTTTGTTCGACTTTATTTTCTGTTGTTGTTGGTTTAAAACTGTCAAAATGTTAAATGAACACCTAGTAGAGTTTTTTTTAAATATATATATATATATTGAATCATCTCTGCCTGATGCCTTTGTGCAGCCTAACTCTTGTTATCAGGACTGTACTTACACTTATTAATTTTGTGCTTTATAATGAGCCTTACATCAACAAGCTATTAACTAAACACTGCGTTGCATTCCACTGTTTTCCTATAAATGTAAATGTTTTTTTATTGTTATTGTGTTTTAAAGGTGTCATTAGCGTAGTCGTCATCGTGCAACTCAGCATTTGAATAATGAATGCTCTATTAATGTTTGTTTACTGTTACAGTCACTTGTTTCATAGCTGAACTGAGGAAAAATGCTAATGTCTTAAACTTGATCTTCGCCTATTAAATATTGCACAGATCTATTTCAATTTGCCTGTTTCTGCAAATCTCTGCAGCAAAATGTTAATCTTAATCAGTGTGTAGTCTACTTATGTCTTAATGGTTTTTTTTTTAAAATTAAAGTGTAGTTTAATGAATGAAATGGTCTGCTGTGATTTGTTCAGATGCATGGAACTGTCACTTGGTGTCTGGATTGTTTCCTCAAGGTAAACATATTTGCTGAGTTATTTTTGTAATGACTTTGGCTTTCATAATATCAGGACACTTTATTAGGTACACTAATTCAACTGCTTGCTAACACAAATCTATTCAGCCAATCATATGGGCACATAGACATTGAAGATGATCTTCTGAAGTTTAAATCATAATGCGGAAGAAAGGTGATTTAAGTGACTATGAACAATCACAGTTTGTTGGTGTCAGATAGGCTGCTCTTAGTATTTCAGAAACTGCTGATCTACTGGGATTTTCATGCACAACCATCTCTAGGGTTCCTTAATTTTCTTTTGGCTTAGTCCCTTATTTATCAGGGGTCGCCACAGCGGAATGAACCGCCAACTATTCCAGCATATGTTTTATGCAGTGGATGCCCTTCCAGCCACAACCATCTCTAGGGTTTACAAAGAAAAGAAAATCCACTAAGCAGTTCTGTGGGTAAAAATGCAATTTAGATAAAAATAACAAGACTGTCAGTTGCCTATAAAAAAAACTTTGAAATGCATTTATTTCATCAACACTTTACTGTAAAATTGTATGATCAAAAAATCATGAGATGTTTTTGTTACTTTAGCTTATATATGTTAATCAGGTTTAAATGAAGTTTTAAGACTGTTTAATTGATCCATGTTGAAATTACTTGTAAAGTTTATTTGATTCAACTTAAATTTAAGGCAGGAACACCTTTTTCAGTGTAAATTTTCCAACATTATTACTTCCTATTCTATTCTAATTCTATGTAATTGTTTGTTACTTTGTTAAAAAAGAAAACTTGTACACTATGCTAGACTGAGACTTCTCACAGTACCTACATATTGTTGCTCTTTTAGTTATTTGACTTGCTTTAATTGCCCTCATTTGCAAGTCATTCTGAATAAAAGTGTTAAATGAATTCCTGCAAAACTGCTGATGTCAGAGAAGAATGGTGAAAGTGATTTGAGGAGATATAAAGGTGACATCTCAAATAACCTTTAATTACAACCAAAGGCTGCAGAAGAGCAACTCTAAACACATCAAACCTTGAAGCAGAAGAGCTTCAGCAGCAGAAGAAGAGCACACTGGGTGACCCTCCTGTCTGCTAAGAAAACGTAACGGTTACTAAAGTAACCCTCGTTCCCCGAGGGGGGGAACGGAAATGCTATGTGGAAAGTTCCACTATGGGGATTTCGTCAGAAAGCCAATCATTCTGAAGAGTAATTAAACGGGCCAATGAAATGCCAATGAGTTGGCGGTTTCAGCGTGCGCAGCTGGCAGCAATCACAATCAGCTTGTGAATAAGAATGCCGGCTGTGCCACACAACAACACCTTTTCTAGCTGAAGAAGCCGAACTACAGCTGTCAGCTAAGGCGCAATCCCTGTGGCGAAGGAACATAGCATTTCCGTTCCCCCCCTCGGGGAACGAGGGTTACTTTAGTAACCGTTACGTTCCCCAGCGGGAGGGGAACTACAATGCTATGTGGAAACTTCCACTATGGGGAAATCTATGGAAAACGCCACAGTGATTGAACCTTACCACGTCGCTGGTGAGAGGTTTGCCAGGCTCCGGCGTGAGCGCACCATCATCACCAGAGACGCAGCCCACCAACGTGTCCCCTGGCCCTAACTTACCTTACTTACCTGTGAAGCACTTAAAGGCTTATTTATATTTTTTGGGGAGTCGTAAAAAATACACCTAGTTAAGATACTAGGAATTTTAAATTACGACAGTACGTTGGGAAGCGTGCAGTCCCGATAGGGAGGACGCTGCGGAGGCCACCTGCTGCCCAATGGGGAGACCTGGTGGCAGGAAGACATATGGATTAACCCTGAAAAGGGGGAGAACACATATGAAGGATGGTTACCAGGGAGGGAAGACACGGGCCCGCCTAAGAGGAGGAACTACACCGTGGCTGAATGAAGCATATGGGATCGCCAGCGGGGATCGCGCATAGCAGGCACCTATACCCAGAACGCGGGCTGACCAAGTGGGCATGCCAACTACGTTATGGGCCAGGCACCTGACTCCTCCGCTGAGTCAGATGCTGGGGGCCTCGGAGGAACTCTGCAGGGTTCGCCAAATGGGGAACTCAACTGAACAGAGTGAATAAGCGCACGAATCTCTGTGTTAGAGAGAAAGGCGCAGCAAGCGTGTTTCAACATCGTACTGAATTTCCTCATTCACTGGCGTATCTAGCACACGTGAGGAAAATCAGCCCACTCAAAGATTATAGAATCTTTACGAATGTATTAGGTGTCGCCCAGCCCGCAGCTCTACAGATGTCTGTTAGAGAGGTGCCGCGTGCTTATGCTCAAGAGAAGGCAATACTCTTAGTCGAGTGCGCTCTCACTCCCGGGGTACGCGGCTCACCCTGGCATAGAAAAGCGAGGGAGATGGCATCCACTATCCAGTGGGCCAACCTCAGAATGGATACGGCACTTCCCGTCTGCCGATCATAACAGAAAAGGAGCTGCTTAGAGTCGTAAGCTCTAATGCGGTCACAAGCGCCGAGCGCGAACAGGACACAGCAAAGAAAGGGGCTGGGTCTGCCTCCTCCGTGGGCAGCGCTTGCAGGTTCACTACATAGTCTAAAGAAGCGCTGTAGGAACCTCGGGCATCTAGGTGGGCCGGGGTCTCAGGAAAACGTGAGAGTGGGCCGGCCCGAATTGCTGGCACACTTCGCTGACCAAAAATGCCTCCAGATACCCGACCCTCTTGACCGATGCCAACGCGACCAGCAGAGCTGTCTACCTGGACAGAAAACGTAAAGATACTGAGTCGAGTGGATCGAGCAGACCTCTCCTAAGAGAGATCTCCAAGTGGGTATGAGAGGGGGACAGGATTGATTTAATTAACCAGCGTCTCGCGCCTCTGGGAACTGGATGATGAGGCGATGCTTTCCCAGCGCGCCGCCATCCCCGCGTCCTCAGAGCGGGGATGATCGTAACGCCAACCCCTCAGTGCGAAGGGGACAGCCTTAGCTCAGCCAGCTGAAGGAGGAAAGCATCACACTGATCTGGCATGTCCGGGGTCCTTCTCGGAGAGAAGTACACCACACAGCGAATAGACTCCACTTCAGGGCGTAGGCATGCCTCGTAGAGGGTGCTCTAGCCTGAGTGACGGTGTTAACCACCGAACCGGTAAGTCACCTAAGTCCTCCACGCTCCATCTATGGACCTTACACGTGATTCCAGAGATCTGGGCGCGGGTGCCAGATGGTGCCTGTTCCAAAGAAGAAGGAGCTTCTTCAAAGGGATATGCCAGGGAGGGGCCGTCACGAGGAGAGAGCTGAAATACAGATCAGATTGAGCCAGAGGCGCAATAACAGACCTGGTCCTCGTCCTCCCTGACGTAACATAGTATCTGCGAGTAGGCTCACTGGAGAGAAATGCGTATTTACGCACGCCCAGGGGCCAGCTGTGTTAGCCAGCGCGCAGAGCGCACCTATAACAGCTGGACAGCCGGGGGTGGAGTCTCAGTTTTCCCGGGCGTGAACTGCCGTGAGAGCGCATCGGCTGCACGGTTGAGTTCGCCGGGGAAAAAAAATGGCACGCAGCGATTCCGCCGCAAATGACTCCGGAGGAGCAGACGGCGAGCGAGCTGAGACATGCGGCGAGCGAGCTGAGACATGCGGCGAGAGCGGCTACCCCCTGTGCGGTTGATATACGCCATCGTCGCCGTGCTGTCCGTCCTGACCAGCACGTGTTTCCCCTCTAGCACCGGTAAAAACAGTGCAGCGCGAGATACACTGCCAACAGCTCCAGGCAATTAATATGCCAATGCAACCGGGTTCCTTCCACGGACCCGCAGCTGCATGCCCGCAACACACGGCCCCCCAGCGCGTACTGGAAGCATCCGTCGAAACGACGACATGCCTGGACACTTGTTCTAGAGGCACACAGGCCTGTAGAAACGCAGGGTCCGTCCAGAGGCTGAGGGCACGGCGACACAGCGGAGTGACAGTCACCCGGTGCGTGCCCGCGTGCCCGCGTGCCATGCGCGTCTAGGGACCTGATCGGGAAGCCAATGCTGAAGCGGTCTCATATGGAACAGCCCGAGTGGCGTGAAGCGGCCACGGATGCCATATGCCCCAGGAGCCTCTGAAATGATATCAGTGGGACCACAGTTTTCCTGTCGAACTCTCTCAGACAGGTCAGCATCAGCCCAGCGCGCTCTCGAGGGAGGCGCGCCGTCATGGTGATCAAGTCCAGCTCCAACCCGAGAAAAAAGATGCTCTGCACGGGGGCGAGCCTACTCCTTTCTCGGTTGACCCGAAACCCCAACAGGTCGAGGTGCCGGAGCACCCAGTCCCTGTACATAATCAATTGATCCCGCGAGTGAGCTAAAAAGCCAGTCATCGAGATAATGGAGTATGCAGATGCCCGCGAGCCGAAGGGGCATTAGGGCATCCTCCGCGAGCTTCGTGAAAACCCCCGGGGACAGGGAGAGCCAGAAAGGGAGGACTTTGTACTATCATGCTCGACCCTCGCACGCAAACCGCAGCCGGTGGCGTGGGAAAATTGAGAAATGAATGTACGTGTCCTTCAGGTAAATCGCTGCAGACCAATCCTGAGGACGGACGCACCGGGGGATGTGCTTCTGCATGAGCATTCTGAGCGGCTGCTTGTAAGGCAGCGGGTCAAAATGCGCAGAACTAGGATTGGTCATAACCCACTGCTCTTTTAGGGTACGATGAAGTACAGACTAAAAAGCCCATACCTCATCTCGGCTGGAGGGACCGGCTTGATTGCATCCTTCGCCAGGAGGACAGCAATCTCCTCGCACACGCCCGTGAACTTGGGGGACAGTTTAGCGAACTGAATCGCATAGCCGAGTCTGATTGTCTGAATGAGCCATCGCGACGGGCTGGGCAGCGCTAACCAGGCTGGCAGAGCCCACGTGAGTGACATCATCGGTGCAATCACTGACGCACCAGCGGTGGGGCAGCACGGGATGGGAGAGCTCACCCCGGGAGGCATGCGTCCCAAGGAAGAGCGGAAGTTAAGAGGTTTAATCTTAACTTCGTCCCAAGAGCCCGCAGGGCGGCTAGGAGTGCGAGAGAAAGGAGCCCGTCCTTTGGCACTCACAGAGCCTGTGGCGAAGAGCACAGATCCTGCGAGCTGGAAGGCATAGCGTCCCATACTGGCAGTGTTCGGGCTATCACACCCGGAGAGAGGAAAAAATTGCTCTTAAAAAATTTAGTAGCCATACGGCCTTTTTGTTAATGATATGGGTGTCCCTGGCCCTCCGCGAGGGAAAGAGCAAACATCCTTTTCTCCGAGTGGCCCGTCTCAGGGACGCTTCGCGGTCCGTACTGGACTTAGCGGCGCCCTGAGGCGGGGGGCGGTGATCGTCTGTGAGGTGCTCAATGCTGCCGCTTAACCAGTTGAACGGACAGGGCGGCGGAGCAGATTTTGGAGCCACAGACGAGCGCCCTCGGCGAGAAGCAGCCAAAGTGGACGAATCGACGGGGAGAGCGGTTTTTGAGCCCGCCGATCGCACTTGACTACTCTTTCACCGAAGTGAATTCCTGGGTGAACTCACCCCGGTGTCGCCGAACAGGCCAGCCTGGGATATGGGTGTGTTAAGAAAGCGAACTTTGTCAACGACACGCATATCTGCCAGGTTTAGCCAGAGGTGGCGTTCCTGGACCACTAGTGTGGTCATCGTCCTTCCCAGGGCACTCGCAGCCGACCTGGTGTTTTTAGAGCAAAGTCGGTTGCAGTGCGTAGTGCATTAAGCCTGGGTCGGAACCTTCCTCGTGCCGCTGGGCCAGCGCTTGGACTAGCCATAGCAAGCAAAACGGACCACGCCAGGAAGGGGCACCACGCGGGCAAGATTGACCGCGCTAGCACACTCGACCTGGGGTTTTGCCTCGTACCCCCTGGCTGCTCCGTCATCAAGGAAGGTGAGGGCGGAGCGCACGCAAACCGGGCAGAAAAAGGTGCCCTCAGCGCTGCGTGAACTTACTGTGCACCTCCGGGAAGAAGGGGACGGGAGGCTTAGAGGGTTTCCCCTTCTTATCCTCCACGTAACACCCGTCTAATCGGTCCGGCGACGAAGCTGGGGGACAAGCCATCTCCAGCCTCGTCGCCGAAGCAGCCCGGGTTAGCACGGCCATCATATCAGATGCCATATCCGGAGCCTCGCTTACCACCCCTGAGGGAGGAAGCGGGTCCGAATTGTCATCGGAAAATGACAGCCCACCCTCCGATGCAACGATGGACATCTGGTCCTCGGTATCATCGAGTGAGAGGGCGAGCCTCCCGAAGGATGGTGCGCTTCTCTCACTCGAAGCTTGGATGGAGCGCGCTGAGGAATGGGAGGTCCGCAAGCCCGAGGGCGGCGGATTGACCCCCACTGTGACCCTCAGATCTGCCCGAGTGCCAACCGCTACTTGCAGGGGACAACAGGGGTGGTTCGCCCTTTTGCAAGAGCGAGCCGCGATCTTAGCTGCGCAACAGACATGCCATCGCAGTGATGGCATGCGCTGCCCGCGAGCACCGCATTAACATGCTGGTCCCCCAGACATGCAATACAGTGCTTGTGCCCATCATCCGTGGACAGGAAACCACCGCATCCAGAAACGCACGGTCGGAGCGACGTCTTTAAAAAGACGCGCTGCACGACCGTGTTGCTCTTTTAGGAAATTTGCTTAAATTTATACGCACCGCTCTTGAAGTACCGGTCCAGCGAAACGCCCAGGGACAGGAGAAACCCAGCTCGACCACCGCTGCTCGCGTTGTTGCTCGCGCTGGAACCGGGAGAAATCAGCCTCTCAGAAGACGGCAGCTTTCTCTCACTCTCTCTCGAACAAAGTCGGAGAATGACAGCAAAACGTCTCTTTCAGACTGCACATGAGGCTTCTGAAAGCGAAAAGGTGTTGTTGTGTGGCACAGCCGGCATTCTTATTCACAAGCTGATTGTGATTGCTGCCAGCTGCGCACGCTGACACCGCCAACTCATTGGCATTTCATTGGCCCGTTTAATTACTCTTCAGAATGATTGGCTTTCTGACGAAATCCCCATAGTGGAAGTTTCCACATAGCATTGTAGTTCCCCTCCCGCTGGGGAACTCAGGCTACATAGACATGAACTCAACTTAACCTAGATAACTGAAGATTGTACAAAGGTTGCCTGCTCTGATAAGTCTTAGGCCCAATCCCAATTCTACCCCTTAGCTTTTCCACTCATTTCGAGAGTGTGAAGGGGTAGGGGTGACCCAGTTCTCTTTTGCTTGGGGGCGTAGGGGTAAGTGGAAGTGCCATATAGGCCTTCAAATAATGATTTTTCAGGACCACACTACAAATAAAAGAGGTATGAGAAATTTCCCTAAATACACCAGCTACAGAAGCAATATGGCTGCAAAAGCGGGAAAGGAGACCCGCAAATGTAAAAGAAAAAGGGCATTAATAAGGATTTTTACTGCAAACAACCATCTGATTTATTAACTTTTTAATGGCATTAACGTGTTACAGCCATGATCTTCAAAAAAACATGAAAAAAACTATTTCACTTACTATAGTCCCTTATAATAACCGCTGGAAAATATTCTACATCAAATTTTAAATTCTGATAACGTTACCCGATGACTTGGCAGTCTGTCAGAAGATTCTGGTGGCATTGAGTTAGCTTTTTACAGCATGCCTAGTATAATGTTAATGATGTTTTCTTGTGGTTACATCCATGAATATATGAGCACTGTGTAAATACACAACACGGTTTCGTGCTTCTTGCAACATAATCCATCAGTCGTAACAAGGACGCCTGAGAAATCTGGAGGCTCATACACTTTCAAGCTGAAAACTAACAGCTTTCGTATAAATACATCAGAAAACAACTTTGCGATCGAGTAATCTGTTAAACGTGCTTGTGGACTATACTGCAGATGACATCTAGTGTGACGTATAAGCTATAGTGATGACGTGTGTGTGTAGCATTGGTGTCCCATTTCAATTAGGGCTGCACGATATTGGAAGAAACAGACATTGCAATATTTTGCATTTCTGCGATATATATTGTGATATGAATATAATTTCACAATATGACTTAAGTATCTGTATGGAAATAATTTATAGTTTTACACTGATTGGGATGATTTTGTAGGTGTTGTGAAAAACTGTGGGTTGGTCTTCCTCCGCCCCTCCTAACTAGAGTGCACTAGTTAGAGTGCACTAGAATTCACCAGTGAAAGAGCACCAGGTGAAGTCAGTTCATTAATTAGCAGGGTTGACTCCAGGTAGGCAGCAGTGGCTTCTTGAACAAGCATGTTCTTCTGAGAATGCAGAGTTAAACAATTCACTACAACAAAAATAAAGCAGCAGCCGGTGAGCTTTAAATTATTTTTGTCTGGGTTGCTTTGTTAAATTGTGTTGTATTTTGAAATTATTGGGTTTGTGTTTGTGTTAGTTTGGGTTGTGAATTAAGTCTGTTTTTCTATATGGAAACAATGTTCAGATTAAAAGCCATAAAAAAGCAAATGTTATAATCATTTATCATTAAAATTACTCATTTAAAAAAAAAAAAAGCAGTGCATTTGATGTAAATAAGGAATTTGGTTGTTTGTTTATTTGTTGTTTATTTTATATTCTTTATGCTGATTTAAGAAAATATTTTGTATACATTTTGCTCTGCATTTTGATTGTATTTACTTGTGATCTTACAGTGGTGTTTGTATTTTGTATTTAAAGGTTTTCACCTACTTGACTTGATCATTGGCTGATTGATTATTGCATCAGAAAATAAAGAAAGCTAAATGTGATCAATGAGTGGAGTCCGGTCTAATTCATGTTGTGAACTGTCTCATCAAGTGGGAGAAAGAATTCTGCACAAACTTTGTAATCCACTTGACAGTAGGATCTGCATAAAATATCCGAAAATATTAAAACTTAAATTAAAGCACAGATGAAAACAACAGAACAAAGATCATAAAAAATGAAATCAACAGCGATTTATGCTTTTCGGTGGAATCTAACAATATTGAGGTACAGAAATTTAATGATCACAACACAGTACATGGTATAGTCTTCATTTTATAAACAAAATAATCTATGTAGCTCCGGTTTCCCCCACAAGTCCAAAGACATGCGGTATAGGTGAAGTGGGTAAGCTAAATTGTCCGTAGTGTATGTGTGTGAATGAGTGTGTATGGATGTTCATACTAATGTGATGTGAATATAAAACCAACTTCAGCTCAATAAAACAGACTAGGAATAGAGCTATTTACTTATGTTTTGTTGTTATAAATAAAAATCTACATTATCGATGCTGTAAAAGGTACCTTATGAAATTAAAAATAGTCACATCAATCTTTCGCTGGAAGATTTCAGTGGCTGAACAACACTTCTGTGCATATAACCCATTCGTAACACAACACAATCTACATCAACTTTGCGTGACTGAAATAGTTTTAAAACAGAACATTACCTGTCTAAAAGAAATACTTCAGCCATGGTGTCATCCTTCCTACAGCATGCAAAAGTAACTCCAATATTGATTCAGGATTTTAAAAAGTTTTGATTGAGCATTTGTTTTTACTGCTGTCTCTCTCTCTCTCTCTCTCTCTCTCTCTCTCTCTCTCTCTCTCTCTCGTGTAGGTGAATGCGGTACGTGTGCACGCGCTAATGGCAGATCTGCGTGAACGGTGTGCGCAGATGTACAAATCTACATTTGTTGACAGACAGTTTGGGCTACTTATCAGAATTATGGAAATTGTCAGCCCGACAAATTTTAATTGGATGAACATTTTTAGTCTTATGCCTTACCCAGAATATAAAAATACATACAAATACATTTAGATCATTGACTTTAATCATTTGTGAAGAGACTTTCAACCAGCACAACAAAACATGTTTCTGAAGACAATCACCTACTGCACCATCAAAAACACATGGTTACACATGATCACGGTTAAAATTCGCAATGAGTCATGTGTACTGCACTGTAAAAAATGCAGGGTTCCACACAATTCATTCATGTTGTCCCAACACAAATCGAGTAAGTGAACGTAACAAATTTAAATGTATTGAACATAAAACAATTAAGTCGTCCCAGAAAAATCTCAAGAATTGTGTTGTTTCAGCTCATTTTAAATAAGTAGTTTGAACAAGCAGCAAAATAATTTTTTTTCCTGGTTAATTATAATCTCAGCGTGACATTGCAGATCCTGCGATGTGACTATTGCAGATGCGCACATTGCGATATCCATGCTGAAATGATATATTGTGCAGTCCTAATTTCAATGCATTCATCCGTGCCCCATTCACACTCAAGGGCCAAGGGGAAGGCGTAGGGGTATAAAATAGAATTGGGATAAGGCCTTCATTTCTGCTGCAACATTTAGAAGACAGTTGCAGCTTAGCATATACAACAATATGCATTGAGTTCACTGGGAAATAAACCCATAACTCTGCCACCGTTGCTGATGCCATGCTCTACCAGCTGACCGACACACTCCTGTACTAAGCGCCAATGGGGAATTTCAGTGCGCTAGATAAGAAAGACGAGGGAGACGCAGACCTCATTTCTATGAAGGCTATTCCACTCCACCCCCCATATACACACACTCACGTACGAGAGGCGGCACTTTGTGGAGGATTAGCCGTATAACGCAGATGGCCTCTCAGATGTATTGGCTTAAAAATAAGATGGGGTTTTCTGTATTGGAGCAGAGGAGGGTGTGTGTGTGTAGTGTGTGTAGTGTGTGTGCGTGTGTGTGTGTGCGTTCTCCTGGGGACGAGATCATGAATAGAAAGCAGGTTGGGGGATGGCACACTTTCTTTTTTTTGGAAAGTGTGTTAAGGATGTTGAGGGGGTGGGGAGCCTGTGATGATCCCCCATCCCCAACACTATCAGACAGACTGTCCACTGAGCGGAAAATACAGAAAATAAGATACAACTTTCCCTCCAAAAATAGACAGTCCCATTTTGGTAAGGGATGATGATGATTGTGGAAGAAAATGTTTGATTTCCTGTTTAAACTAGGACTGGAAATCGAATCAATTTAGCCAAGCTAATTAGAAAATGAAAATCATTTACTATTTATTTTTGAATTTCAAATGAAAATTGTGCAATTAAAAGGCTTAAGGTCAAGTTCACCTTCAAAAGCATCTCAATGCATAACTGAGATATTATTATTATCCTTCATTATTATTAAACAAATGTATTCTTATTTGAGTATATTTTAAAATGTAATTTATTCCTGTGATAATAAAGCTGAATTTCCAGCATTAATTATACTTCAGAAATTCATGGTGATTAATATAATTATTATTCTCAATGCTGAAAACAGTTGTGGCACTTTTTAAAACAAATTGTTTTCAGGATACAATCATCATAATTGTATAATTCCATTATTATCCTTTATTATTATAATAAAAGTTTACATTTAAACCTTTAAAATTAAAAGTTTTTTTGAATGGAGGTGTAAATAAATAAATGAAATATGGCCTAAAAGCAAGCAACAAGGTCGCTGGTTGGAGCCTCGGCTGGGTCAGTTGGCGTTTCTGTGTGGAGTTTGCATGTTCTCCCCGTGTTCGCGTGGGTTTCCTCCGGGTGCTCAAGTTTCCCCCACAAGTCCAAAGACATGTGGTATAGGTGAAGTGGGTAGGCTAAATTGTCCGTAGTGTATGTGTGTGAATGAGTATGTATGGATGTTTCCCAGTGATGGGTTGCAGCTGGAAGGGCATCCGCTGCGTAAAACATATGCTGGATAAGTTGGCGGTTCATTCTGCTGTGGCGACCCCAGATTAATAAAGGGACTAAGCCGAAAAGAAAATGAATGAATGAATGAATGGCCTATAATCCTACATTTATTATTATTATTATTATTATTATTATTATTATTATTATTATTATAAATAGTAATAATAAATATTGACTTATATTTATTAATAATAATTTTATAATTCCCTTATTATCCTTTATTATTAGAAAATAATAATAATTATTATAATAATATAATTAATATAATAAATATTGACTTGTATTTATCAATAATAATTTTATAATTCCATTATTATCCTTTATTATTAGAAAATAATAATTATTAGTATATCATAATAATTATTAATAATAATAATAATTATTATGAAATATGGCCTATAATCCTACATTTATTATTATAATAATTGTTGATTACTATTAATAGTAATAATAAATATTGACATATATATTAATAATAATTTTATAATTCCTTTATTATTTACATTTAAACCTCTAAAATAAAAAACACTTTTTTTTTTAATGGAGGTGTAAATAAATAAATGAAATATGGCCTATAATCCTACATTTATAATAATAATAATAATAATAATAATTATTATTATTATTATTATTATT
>CAIGQV010001633.1:23124402-23136590 GCA_903798115.1 Danio jaintianensis | reverse complement strand
CATACTTGGCCACACTACACTTCACTTCACTTCACTTCACTTCACTTTTTGACTATGAAAAACCATAAAGCACTGTTTATTTGACTTTTTTCGTTGCTCTATGGAAATTATTCTTGCTTGAAATTTGCTTATAATTTTTTTTATACATGATTTACACTCTTACAAAATCACCCCATTCAATCTAAATGAATCCGCCTGGTGAAATTGTATTTATATCGCAATAATATATTACAGAAAAACAAAATATCGCAATGTCAGATTCTTCCGATATCGTGCAGCCCTAATAAATACAATAAAAGTTGCAAACGAGGTATTCAATATTGTTGCACATAAACCTCATCGCGTTGCATGGCTAATTCAGTGAAGGACATCCAGTTTTCATTGTGGACATAAAAGTGTTTACTATGCATTTTTAATACAATTTGGTGCACAAACATTTAGCATGCATTAATGGGATTCATCCATCTATTTCAGTGTTTCAGTGCTGACTCTCAAAATCCAGGTAATTTTCACACTTATTGTGCACCAAGATAATAGATGAGGAATTAATGAAGGGTAATGGAAACTGAGTGCAGGTCACTTTTAGCCTTGAGACATGCTGAGAGGATATTATTCTCTGCTCTGATGGAGTCTATCTCGAAGATCAATCAGTCCGTGACTCTGAGAAAACCTCCAGACGGCGCGGAGACACTCAAGGTGACTCCTGAAAGCGATGCGCGTATTGTGAGGATTATACAATGACCTTCAGTCTGACTGCATTCATAAATACAGAGTGCCTTCTTCTACCTACAGTTGAAGACAGAATTATTATATATATTTTTATATATATTTTTCCCCAATTTCTGTTTAACAGAAAGAAGATTTTTTTCAACACATTTCAAACCATAATAGTTTTAATAACTAATTTCCAATAACTGATTTCTTTTATCTTTGCCATGATGACACTACATAATATTTTACTAGATATTTTTCAAGATACTAATATTCAGCTTAAAGTGACATTTTAAAGGTGCTGTGTGTAAGTTTTTGACTATTCTAAAGCATAAAAATACCATAATATGTTTGCAGATATTTAAGAAACATGACAAGTGAAAATTCTAGTTAATCTGAAAAGCAATGCTGAAGTCAGAAATTCTGCTTTTAAAAATGTTACATGCCGGAACATCCCAATGCCAGTTTAGCCAATTATATTTCAGCACCCCGGGTTGCCTTGGTGTGATTCATTTAGTCAGAAAGCCTCTCAAAGCATGCGTCCACGACCGAAAATGCGACCTCCAGTGGACAGTAACAGCCTCCGAAATGAGACGCAGATTCAGAGTTCCACATGAGGTTATTAATTAGCAAATAACATAAACATTACAAATGTAAACATTAGGTGAGCAGGTTACATTGTAACCCCGTGTCCTAACAACATGCTACGTGACGAGATTTGCAGCAATAAGCAATTTGGCTGTTTGCACCAGACGTAACAGAACAGAAAATTAAATACAGCCATTCAGAAGCACAGAATAGTGCACTTACTGCACTCCAATGAAATTATAAGGTTTATAATCTAATTAATACATATTAAACCTCTTTAACATTATTAAATGTAGATGCTGAATCACTGATATGTGTTGGCTTGCATTGAGTCACAGTTCTAAAGTTAAATTTCAAACTGTTTATTTTATTTTCAAGATCTGAGGTGAACTATCTGCTGCTGCTTTCAGTAGTATGGCAATAAATGTCATGTAAAATGGCATTTAAACTCACATTATCAGCATTTAACACTGAATAAAGCACTTGAGGTGTACCTGAGGTGATCATTGTCAGTTTATCCTGTTGTTCAGCTGCAAGAAATAAAATCAAAAATATAAATTTCAGGTGTTGGTGAGAGAATATTCCTTCTATCGCGTGCCGTTGCTTTTATTTAGAACACGATTTAAATTAGCCTTTGTTGGTGTCGTCAATCTGGCAACCTGCTCTTGCATGTGTTTTGAACCAGGGGTGCAATGCCTAGTTGAACCACTGGGTGTCAAACTTACATAATAAACCTTTAAGGCTAAATTAGGTTAATTAGGCAAGTTAGGGTAATTAGGCAGGTCATTGTATAACAGTGGTTTGTTCTGTAGGCAATCGAAAAAAATATTGTTTAAGGGGGATAATAATATTGACCTTAAAATGTTTTTATTTTATTTTTTAAACTGCTTTTATTCTAGCCGAAATAAAACAAATACTACTTTCTCCAGAAGAAAACTACTATAGGAAATACTGTGAAAAATGCCTTGCTCTGTTAAACATCATTTGGGAAATATTTGAATAATAAAAAAATAACAGGAGGGCTAATCATTTTGACTTCAACTGTACTGCATGAACGAATTTCAGTGGATAACTAAAAAAAAATTACGTTCACCAGAACAAACACTGGTCTCACATATAGTAATTTAAGAAACCCACTAACTAGACAGACACACAGACAGACGGAGGATCTGAAACAGCTATAATAGCCAAATGTGTACTATAACAGAACAGCATAACTACATCACTAATGGCTTAAGGTCAATGATCTGCAAGAGGTAAAACAGCTCTCAGTCGATGAATGGCTTTAAAAGTGTCTGCTGTAGGATGTCATCAGCAGCCCGTGACTGTTTCCAGAGCGTAACGCTGTTTGTCTGACCTGTAATATGGCATTAAGATAAAACACCATTAAACTGCAGTATCAGCAGCACCGTTCCCTCCCTCTCGCACCTACACACACTGTTCTCATAACACATATGAGACTATCATTTCCACTGTGATATGCAATATTTATGTACATATTCATATTTACACCACTGTTCAAAGGTTGGGGGTATTTTGTTTTTCTGCGATATATATTGCGATATGAATATGATTTCACAAGATGACCCTATGGAAAGAATTCCTTATTTTATATTGATTGGAATCATTTGTAGGTGAGCGCATCTGTAAAAAATTATACAAAATTATACAAAATAGAGCACAGGTGAAGCAACAGAACAAAGATGAAAATTAAATAAACCACGCTTTATGGTTTGAGTTTAACAGTATTGAAGTATAGAAATCCAATAATAAATTGCAAAACAACACTTTGTCTTTATTGTATTAAATAATTCGATACAATTTATATTTGTTAAAGCGACAAACTTTATAATTTCTTAAGTCCAAATGGTTTAAATTAACTTGAAATCTTACAGTCGCAGACCTTAAAAACCCATCCAAATAAAACACTTTTATAATAATAGATTTAAATAGAGTTAAACTTTGCAATGACTCCACAAATCACATGTTCTGATCTGTGTTTTATGGTTAATTATAATCCCAAATTTACATTTCAGATGCTGTGATGTGACTATTGCTGAAATTATATATTGTGCAGCCCTAGTTGGGGGTCAGTAAGATTTTAATTGAAATTTTATTATTCAGCAAGAACACATTCAATTGATCAAAATGGGTTTTATTTTGTTATAAAAGATCTTTTGTAATAAAATTCTGTTCTTTTGAGAATCAAAGAATTCTAAAAATATAAAAGAAATCTGAAAAAAATGTATCATGATTTCCACAAAAATTTTTAGCAGCAACTGTTTTCAACATTAGTAATAAAAATAAGAAATTGTTCCAATATACCAAATCAGCACAGTAAAATGTTTTCAGAGGAATAATATGTCAAGAACAACAAGCATTTTAAAATCTATTTAAATAGAAAATGGCTTTAACTACTAAGTATTTACATCAAAAAATAAATACAATTGTACTTACTTTGTTCATAATATATTGAGGTGGGATACGAGTCACGTTAGGGACATGTTTGGTAGTATGGGTAGTTTTAGTGATGGGTTAAGCTGTAACAGTATAATTTTAAATGTAATTACACAAAATAGTTACAGACGTAATTACATGCAGGTATTTAATCAATCTTAAGTACAATGTAAAAACAATTTCACTGTAAGTACATATTAGTTAAGGCCACTTAATATAAAGTGGGACCCATTTTTTTGTAACATTGTTTTAATAAATGTAATTATAACAAATCTAGGGGCGGCACGGTGGCTCAGTGGTTAGCACTGTTGCCTCACAGCAAGAAGGTCGCTGTTTCCAGTCCCGGCTGGGTCAGTTGGCATCTCTGTGTGGAGTTTGCATGTTTTCCCCGTGTTCGCGTGGGTTTCCTCCGGGTGCTCCGGTTTCTCCCACAAGTCCAAAGACATGCGCTATAGGGGAATTGAATAAACTAATTTGGCCGTAGTGTATGTGTGTGAATGAGTGTGTATGGATGTTTCCCAGTACTGGGTTGCAGCTGGAAGGGCATCCGCTGTGTAAAACAGTTGGTGGTCAATTCCACTGTGGCGACCCCTGATGAATAAAGGGACTAAGCCAAAGGAAAATGAATGAATGAATGAATGAATAGCAAATCTAATAATCACTTTTGAGACATTTCTCATCTATTGTTAACTAGAAAAAAACATCGCTATTTGTTAACAAAATGGCATTCAATTTTAAGTTATGTTTTGTTTTGTTTGTTGATGAAAATATTCTTTCAATTTAGTCTATATTTGGTCTAGTCGTTCATTCCAGGGCTCAACACTGATGCTTGTACGCTGGTCTGGGAGACGTGTATGCAAGTTTTACTTGTGCAAATATACTGAAAATGTCAATACTGCAAACAATGAATGTAGCCCTTGTCATTTCGTCAATTTATTTTACATTGAAAATATTAAAACTCAGATATCGCACATATGTCTGCAAGACATCTTTTAAAGAGCACTCCATCTGAATAACATCTGGCGCCTTCAAAGATAACTCTTTTGTGAAGACTGTCCTAAAGTTCATTCATTCATTCATTTTCCTTTGGCTTATTCTCTATTTCAGAGGTCGCCACAGCGGAATGAACCACCAACTATTCCAGCATATGTTACGCAGCGGATGCCCGTCCAGCCGCAACCCAGTACTGGGAAACACCCATACACAGCCATTCACACACACTCATACTCTACGGTCAATTTAGTTTCTTCAATTCACCTATAGTGCATGCAACAGAACATGCAAACTCCACACAGAAATTCCAACTGGTCCAGCTGGGACTTGAACCAGCGACTTTCTTGCTGTGAGACGACAGTGCTAACCACTGAGGCACCGTGCCGCCCTGTCCTAAAGTTCTCTGTAATAATGTGGTATGGAAAGCTTCCACTTGTCAGAGTTCTTCTTTAGATTTAGGCTATTTGATCTTTTTTTCCCCCTCTGCCCATGTAATTCAATACTGCCTCCACAACATTTAGTGTAAGTGTGTTATCAGCTGTTTTTCTGTAGAAATATGATTTCACTGTGCCAGCAATGCACTTTTATGCTGAAAAATAAAACCATTCCCAATCAGATGTTTTCTCAGAAGGAATGGCATGATGGATTAAAACCTGCACTTTTCAACATGCACAATCCTTAAATCAGTCCCTAAGAACACAAGCAGAAATTAAAAGGCACCTATTTTACCCCTTTTACAAGATGTAAGATAAGCCTTTGGTGTCTCCAGAATGTGTCTATAAAGTTTCAGCTCAAAATACCCATCAGATCATTTATTATAGCTTCAAGAATCTGCCCATTTTGGTGTCTGAATACATTGTAGCTGTTTTTGTAACCTGTGGCTTTAAATGCAAATGAGCTTCCCACGTGCGTGGGCTTTTCCTGCGTTACATTAGATAAACAGCAGTCAGTGATAGAGACAGACTCGGATGAAGCTGAAATACAGTTCATTAGTCAAAAATACCAAGTAAGTTTATTTCATGTATTTGTGGTGGAGTTTATTCAAGCCTTTCTGAAATGATGAGTCACACACATATGCCGTTTGCAGTACACATACACACACACATACACATATTAGCATTTACTGACACCGTGTGGCCGTGGTGATTATAGCGGTTCAGAATTACATAGCGATTTTACTGTCTTTATTACAAACATGCACTGTTTTAAAAACGTTTTAAACTTTGAACACTTATAAAAATCATAGAGTTGGAACATATGTTTTAATCCCAGTTTCTTTGCAAAAAAATGTTCTGTGGACGTGTGTATACATGTTATTATAGAAACATGGCACCTGTCAATCAATCGGTGGGCGGGGAAAACCGCACTTCTACGTCACATTGCGGTGGGCCTGAAAATAATTGGGATTTGGGGCCTATTTTAACGTCAGGAAATTTTACAAAAGAGATTTGTTGTGTTTGTATCACTCCAATATGACTGTGGACACACTATACATACACACAGTTCTATCCAAACAGCTTACAAACATTTTCATCATAGATACCCTTTAATGTTTCACTGAAGGCTACGACCACTCATTCTTCCATCTCTCTCTAACCTTTGTAAAAGAACTGGACCAAAAATATCTAAATGTTTTTTCCGGTTGTATTCTAATAAAGAGACTGAGAAACAATTACTACTGTAAATCACTGCACCACTGTTGTTAACGCAAGAAATGTATTGTTGGCCTAAGACTTTTATCACAACACTGTACAATAAGATTTAACAGAAACATGCCAACTGTCCTCAAGTAATCATGAGTATTATACTATGGTAATTTAATATGGTTCATTCTTTAAGCTGTACACTGTAAAAAATATCTGTTAATTAACAGTTTCAGTTTTTTGTGATTCACAAGTGTTTTCGTTTATTTACGGTTGTGAATTGTTGATCTTGATCTCTGTTCTGTCGATTTCTGATGTTGAAAACTCAACTCTACAGTTTAACAAAGTGACTTTTATTGACATTTTAGTAGTTATATAATTATAGAAATAATATAATGTATAAGAAATAAGTCTGTAAAACAACAGAAAATGCAGATGGCAGTTTATTACAAGGTTTTTGTACCAACCCAGACAATATATCACTTTAAACTATTAAAAATATTAATAAAAGTAACTTTTTTCAAACTTTTCAAGGTTAAAAGTTGTTGGAAGAAAGATCAAGGTCCCACAATGCAATTCAAAACCATAAATAAATGGGGGAAAAATAAAAACATGAATCACAAAATATGAAAAACTGTTAATTTATTGTATTGCATTTATTGTATACTGATATTTTCACAGTGTAGTTATATAAGGTTTACCTTTTCTGACACTACACCTAACTTGCATAATTCCTTTACTAAAACAACACAGACATAAAACAGCAAAAGCATTTCCTCCCAAATCTGTGCGGATGTGATTTTCTTTTTAAAGAGAATATATTTAGAAAGTAAACATTTGAGTGTGATGAGTGTGAATGTAAAGATTGTGCTGCTCCATTTCTGAGCTACATCTTGACCTGACTCTGCGTTCACATACATAGAGAGAGAGAAAGAGAGAGAGAGAGATCTGACCTGACTCCTTCTCACACTAAAAATACAGACGGAAGGAACTGAGCTTTCCCAGAGGGCCACACAGAGAGGTGTGTGTGTGCAAGAGCCTCTATAGAGACACGCAGATAGGTTTACTTATGCTATATAGAAGGTACGCCAGTAATACAAACATAAATCGTACACAACGAAAACATTACATTTGCATTAATGGAGCACAAGGCTAAACGTAATGCAATAAGCATTACATCAATGGTGCAGAAGAGAAAAACGGTACACACAAGCAGACTGAGAGCATCAGTGTGTTATATGAGAGGAGAATAATAGCATGCCGTAATTATACAGCTCTAATTGTTGAATGGGATAATTGCAGCTTTGGCCTGCTAACATGTGCTTATTTATGAATGTGTCTTAGAAAGAGACATTTCTGTAGGCAATTGTAAGTAAACGGCGTCAGGGTGCTTTGGTGAACTTGTGTGTGTGTGTGTGTGTGTGTGTGTGTGTGTGTGTGTGTGTGTGTAATACACAGGTGTGTGTGTGTGTGTGTGTGTGTGTGTGTGTGTGTGTGTGTGTGTGTGTGCGTGTGCGTGTGTGTGTGTGTGTGTGTGTGTGTTCAATCAGACATGCAGCGCATCAACAGAGGGACTTACTGCAATCCATGGCAAGTCGAAAGCGCCACATATGACTTGGGAACATCACGCACTTTCCCATGGTAATAACAGTGTTCTCCGCCCTGCAGAGAGGAACAAGCAATAATAATCATAAACAGCACATACTGCTAATGTCTGTTGTTTCACAGTCACTCAATCAGTCAGATTCATCCCTTTTATAATATCAGATTTATTGTTTTGTTTTAAACTGAGAAGTTGTATAATATGAACCAGCTGCGAGCTACATTCCAATGGCTGCTAAATGCAAGGGCGAAAATACCAGCAACGTTTATTGAATTGTCCCCACCAATAATTTAATCCATTCAAAATAAAATAACGCTCCGTCAACTCTTATTAATATAGATATGCAGAAAGGGTTAAATAACATTCTCTACTTGAGTCCTACAGTGTGATTGGCTGTGCCTTTCCCTGCTGTCACATGAGAGTTAGCAGCACCAAAACTGCCCAATAGTATGTTCCTGCACAACCGGAGAGGCTTGAACGCATTTCTAGTACCCTAGTTTTACCCCTGTTGTTCTTGATCTGTCCAGTAGGGGATGAAAGATATAAATAATATGATTGAAGTTAACGCTAAACTTCCACGTTCATATTTAACTGTTTTGTCTGTTTTGACATTTAAAGTTTGCTACGTTTCCTGTGAGGGTTCCTAGGCTTACTGTGCAAGACTCATAGTTTCAAATGAAAGTGAGGACGGCAGAAAAAAAAAAAAAAAGTTCACTACTGAAAGTTCACTATAGTCCATCATAATAACTAGGTAACTAGGGCTGTGCAATTAATTGAAATTCAGTTTCGATTGGGACCTCTGATGATTATGAAAAAACAATTAATTGAAATTCAGTTTCGATTCGGACCTCTGATGATTATGAAAAAACAATAATTGAGATAAAATTGCCAGCAGTCCACATTCATTCCTCCGCAAACCCAATTTCAGTAAAATCGTGTAGCTTGACTTTTTTTGCAGAATAAGAAGTGCTTGATCTATTGAAGTGTATTGAATCTATTCATGTTTTTAAAAGCGCAAAAGATAACTTGTGCTTTTCTGTGCATGCGATCAGATACAAAACAGAAGTCTTTTTTTTTGGCTTAAAGTGCATGCATAAATGGTCAAATACATGCAAAAAATGTGTCCAGGGGGTTTCAGCCCTTGGGTAAATGGATTACTGTAAATTTGTTGATTATAGTGTTATAGATCATTTTTGTTATAGGTTTTTTTCTGTGAGATATATCATTTTGCCAGTAGGTGGCGTTAGTAGACAGGTTTATGCCCATACGTGTGATTTATGATTTATTCAGAACATCTACAGCAGTGGTCCTCAACCACTGGGCCGTGGACCGGTACCGGTCTGTGGATCAAATGGTACCGGGCCGCGCAAGAAATCAATAATTATTTCCGTTTTATTTATTATCTTAGTCTGAACGATCTTTTATTTTGAAAAATCTTTTATTCTGAAAAATGACTGTATTCTTTTGCTTACATCTCTCGCGGACCCAGGGACTGTCGAGGAATAGATCCACAACCCATTTGTCAACAAATCAGGTGAATCCAGCATGTCTGTGCAAGAAGATCAACTGCTGGAGATCGCAAATGACGGCGGCCTTTTAGGGGCCTTTCGCATATCGCGTCTGTTCTAGAGTTCACGCAAGTTCGTTGATTCCAATGGAGGTGCACGGCTTGTGAGCACAAGCGGCGTGACGCGCTCGCGCCTTCCAGACACACGCACTTAGTTGAATGAATTCCGCGAGCGCACCGCGAGTCACGTGACAAGAATTGACCCATCAGCTTCAGCTTGTATGGAATATACACATTTCGGTAGACTAATTATCTCAGACAAACACAGAACACCCAAACACCGCAGTGCTTTGTAATTTTTTCCATAAATAAAACTTGTATCAGAATGACAGCAATAGTGGTCGCCTAGCAACCTACAACCTACGAAACCAAACTCGTTGAATCATTCATTACACTGATTTATCAGAACTTTTATCTCAAGTGTGTTTCGATGAACACTTATTTTGTATTCTTATCTAGTAATTGTATACTACATATTTCAAAACAAATACCTACCTAAGATAGAATGCAATTTTGGCTGAATCCACAAGCAAATTCGTTCATCTTTATGAGCAAGTTCATTCATTCATTCATTTCCCTTCGACTTAGTCTCTTATTTATCAGGGGTCGCCACAGCGGAATGAACCGCCAACTATTCCAGCAAATGTTTTACGCAGCAGATGCCCTTCCAGCCGCAACCCAGTACTGGGAAACACCAATATACTCATTCACACACACACACTCAGGCCAATTTAGTTTATCCAATTTACCTATAGCGCATGTCTTTGGACTGTGGGGGAAACCGGAGCACCCGGAGGAAACCCACGCAAACATGGGGAGAACATGCAAACTCCACACAGAAATGCCAACTGGCCTAGCCGAGAATCGAACCAGCGACCTTATTGCTGTGAGAAAACAGTGCTACCCACTGCGCCACCGTGCAAGTTTGCATGATTGAATCATTCATTAAACTGATCGATTCAGAAATGCTGATTAATTAAAGAATGAAAACACTGAGTGAGTGATTGAATCATTCATTCAACAGAATCGTTCAGAAATGCTGATTCATTCGGGAACAAAACACCACTTTTGTTTGTTTCTCAAAGACACTCCTGTTAAGGCTTTTTTGTCACTATTTTATATTGAAAAGAAAAGTAAATGTTAATATAAAAAAATTCAGGAAACTAATAATGTCAAGTACATTAAGTCAAAACTATCTATTTGAATTTGTTTATTTTAGATGCTTAAATTCTGCATGTATGGGTCAGCATTTATACAGATCCCTTTTGTTTATTTTGTGACCAGAAGACATGCAAGAGCATTGCTGAGTAGAGTTTGTGTGTTATTTCTGAAATGTTTTTAGTGTAAGTGCTCGACTGCCATTAGAGCCGCAGGTTTTCACTTCCTGCTTTTCCTCAGAGGAATAAAGCTGCAGCATTTACCAGCAGATCAATTTCAGCCCCCTGTCTGTCTCTCTCTCTCTCTTTCTCTCTCTCTGTGTGTGTGCAGTGAACAAAAAAGTTTTATTCATCGCCCTGCTGCTCTCCTTTCTTCCAGCTCGTACTGGAGCATTTCTGCTTTTTTTTTCCTCCACATGTAGCACTTTCTGTCCTCAAGAGCTCTCTGCTAATCAAGAGCCGAGGGCAGTCTCTACCACACACACACACACACACACACACACACACACACACACACACACACACACACACACACATTCCTGAAGAGTGTGGTTGTTGTAGAGACAGTCCCTTTCAGACTAATGACCCAGCGTGCATCAGTGTCTAGAAGCACAGAAAGACAGGCTGTGTCCAAATCTGAAAAATAATGCAGTCTACAGAGCTAGAAGGATATCATGGAAGGGCTGTCAATACAGAATTATTTTTAAATACGAGACAATGCCTGATATAGATTTTCAAATGAAATATAGTGAAGTTCTAAAGTGTTACATCAGTACATAATTTCAACTTTTTATTTAAGGAAAATAATAAGGACACATTGAATTTTTGAGAAAAGTTGAGAAAAAATAGCAATACAATAATTTATGGTACAAATTAATTAATAGTTATAAACATTTTTAACATTGATAATAAAATACATTTCTTCTTGAGCACCAAATCAGCGTATTAGACTAATTTCCAAAGGATCATGTGATTAAAAATATATTAAAAATCATATTTATTGTATAAAAATCTATATAAATTTACCAATATTACTGTTATCTTTGGCATTTTTTTCCTTTTAAACTCAAACTCTCATAAATAACAGTGTTTATTACAAGTAGTATTTCTTCAGCTGGTAAAAACGTGCTACACAGGATTGAATGAGAAATGATGTTTCTTCGCATTTAAAAATCACACTGAAAATTATCTGATGTTCCTCTTTCCTTATGATTTTCCTAATTATTATGTCAGCTATTTTTAAAAACCAATTATTGCAGCCAATTATAATTAAGTTGTTGTTGCCAAAACCCAAAATATCTGGAATCTCACAAAAGCCCAAGATGTCCTTTTGCAGATCCACAGAGAGATATGGTCTCAGAGAAAAATCACAATAATAATGAACTAGGTCACACGAATAGATAAACAGACAGACAGACAGACGGATGGATGGATGGATGGATGGATGGATGGATGGATGGATGGATGGA
>CAIGQV010001633.1:23083651-23104078 GCA_903798115.1 Danio jaintianensis | reverse complement strand
TGAGCGGGACTATTGAAGTCATTGCACATTAAAACAAAATATTAAGAACAAAAATTATACCAATATGTCAGTCAGATGGTGTTGAGACTCTCAAACTACACAGCAATAATCAAACTAAAAGAAAAGGTCTCAGCTGGAGGCCGGAGAAAAGCCAAATGCACAAAAACACAGGCACAAACAAGTGAGGAAAATCCCTAACACTTTAGAAATGGGTGAGAATAGGTGAAAGAATGAGAATGAAAGAATGAATTAGTTTCCTAGCTGGAGACTGGGAAAGTAATCTGGACGCAGGTCAGTCAGGACGGGTCCGACTGCCAGCTCTCCATGGGTGCAGAGGAACAAACTGAACAACAAAACACACTTTTGTGTTTCTCTCGGCTGTATTCATTCACGCAACAATATTTCAGTAGAACAGAAGCAATCAAATCGGAACAGAACATAAATCACCAAATAACTTGTACCATTTTCAAGTTGAGAAAAGGAAATATTTTTGTCCAGTGCAAATGACTTTGGTAAGAATATTATGGGTAATTAAACACATTATTGCAGGAATCGGTAAAATGTTGTGTATTAATATCCTTGGGTTAAGAGAAAGCAGCTTTTGTAATATTGTAGTATGGCTGAAAATAACACAATGTTGTAATTAAGATGCCATTAATTAATCTGTTGACTATTTGATCTTTAAGCCTTTTACAAACTCCAAACAAAAGAAGGAAACAATGCTGCAACAATGTTGTTTCACCTCTTAATAAACATAAAAAATGTTCACTGACTAAAACTATCTAAACTATGCAACAACTCTAACAATTTTCACAAACTATGAACAATTAATGTCATAAAATGCCTCATAGACTTCATATCACTTATCTAGATTATCTTTATCGATGCTTTTGTATGCATTCAAATAGCAAAGGCTCACAAGTAGAAAGTTATAGACCCAAGTTAGAGTTTGATTATGAAGGAATAAGCTTTTGTTTTCTACATAGAAACTCTCTAAATGACAGAAATCATGCAAATAGGTTGCCATAGAATAAGAGTATGTGAAAAGATTTGTCATAAATGTCATATAGAACCATATAATCACAAGGTGAGAATATGATACTGAACAAGACCAGCCCCATGCAGACAGACAAAGAGAACAGAGAAATATTATAACCTGTATCCATGGCTCCAATCCAAAATCTTGTGAACAGCCTACGCTGACGGGCTTTTAAGGTATCAGAGGTGCGATCCTGACGCGACGGCTGTTCACAAAGGTAGGCAGCATGATTTGTTGTCTTTTAAGAAAACTTCTGAACAGTTTATGGTGCATACATTAAGCTATATGTTAGGGCTGCAAGATATTGGAAAAATTTGACATTGCAATATTTTTGTTTTGCCGTGATATATATTGCGATATGAATAAAATTTCACCAGATTTGAATAGCTCTATTTGGACAGATTTCATTCATTTAGATCGACTGGGATGATCAAGTCTTTTTCTATGTAATGCATTTGCATAAATTACAAGCAAAAATAAATGAATAAATAGTGCTTTATGGTTTTCCGGGTATTTAAGTACAGAAATTGAACAATGAAATGTAAAATAACATGGTTATCATTGTATAAATAATAAAAATATATATATATATATATTTTAAAATCTTAATCTTTAATAAATAATCTAATCCCGCAATGTGACTATTGCAGATACAGACATTGTGATATTAATGCTCATACGAAATTATGTTCAGCCCTACTATGTGTGCAGTGCACATGACAAAAATTTTGTCATTAACACAGCTCACATACACCCCAATGTTTCTAAATATGCATATATACATTTAGAATTTTTTTTTTTACTCATTTATTCCTCCACAAGGTTGAACTGAACTGAACAATGAACTGGGATTTGTCTAACATTCATGTTCATGTACACTCAATGGTCAACCCTATCAAAGCTGTGCATTCGACTGTGTACAAAACAAAGTATACCGTACATTGGCCATTATTAGAAAATCCAATATTCAATATACCAATCCAATCCAATATACCCATATTACTTAAAAAAAAGGTGATGTCCAGTGTCACCACTATTTCTCTCCAAAAAGTTATGCTCAACACTCATTCACTTTCCTTTTGGCTTTCAGTATTTTTTTTAATCAGGGGTCGCCACAATGGAATGAACCACCAATTACTACTCCAGATACATAGCGGATGTCCAGCCACAACCCAGTCCTGAGAGTACAACCCCAAGTACTTTTAAACACCCACACACTCTCTCATTCACATACTATGGCCAATTTTAGTTTATCAATTTACCTATAATGCATGTATTTGGACTGTTGAGGACACCGGAGCAACCGAAGTAAAACTATGCAGACATGAGGAGAACATGCAAACTCCACACAAAAAGGGACTCAAACCAGACCATCTATCTGTGAGGCAGCCATACTTAGCCACTGTGCCGCCTATGCTTAACATAGTAAGTATATTTTACTGGTTTAAACTGCTGCTGTCCTTTAATGCCTTCACATCAGCAGTCATCAATGTAGGCTTCTATTAGTAGTTTGTTGTCATTACATCACTTTCATTTAGATTAGATTCATTTTCCCTTATGTTTGTGTGTGTGATGAGTGTATTTAAATTAGCATTAGCTATTAACTTTTATAACACAACCCAATGAAAATGTTTATGCATTTTCAAAACCATTTGTGTAAGATTTGCATATTTAAAGATTTGAGATATGGGCGGTACGGTGGCTCAGTGGTTAGCACTGTCACCTCACAGCAAGAAGGTCGCTGGTTCGAGTCCCGGCTGGGTCAGTTGGCATTTCTGTGAGGAGTTTGCATGTTCTCCCCGTGTTGGCGTGGGTTTCCTCCGGGTGCTCCGGTTTCCCCCACAGTCCAAAGACATGCGCTAAAAGTGAATTGGATTAACTAAATTTACCGTAGTTGATGAGTGTGTGTGTGTAAATTTGTGAATGTGAGAGTGAATGGGTGTGTCCCAGTGCTGGGTTGTGGCTGGAAAGGCATCTGCTGCGTAAAACATATGCCAGAATAGTTGGCGGTTCATTCCGCTGTGGCGACCCCATATATTTAGGGGACTAAGCCGAAGGAAAATGAATGAAGATTTGAGATGCACATGATGCAAATGAAAGTAAACTGCCCTAAAGCATTAAACATCCTTTAATATAAACAGCAGCTTTATCTATAATACTCAAATTAAGTGACTCTTTACAGACATGAACCAGTGTTATTTCTGTATCATTATTTTACTAATATCTCATGTTTAGTTTAGCTTATTTTAGCTGATTTTATTTCAAGTAATGTCATTTTTAATGCATTTAGTTTTAGTTTACCATAATAAAATACTACTTTAATATGCCAACTGCACAACACAAACACTCAACATTCACAAAAACTTACAAAAACACAAAGGGAGCTGCGTATTAAAGCCAGATTTTCTTTCCACCAAGATGTTTTAGGAGAAACAAACAGACACTGAGAGAGAACACTGAAATATTCATGATACATTATTATAATGAGATCAAATCTGCTGACTGGGACTCAGTCTGGCACCAGTGTAAAGTACAGAGGCAGTTGTGGTTGTAGCAGTAAGAGTTAATGGACTGAATGTATGTGAGGAAAATAAAAGAAGTTCTTTGCAAACCCATAGGAATTCTTCACAGAGTGAGCATCAGTTTTGAAGACAATAACTTCAAAACTAAAAAGGCAACTACATATCAGTTTTTGGGTTGAATACCACACAAAAAAAAATCTGCCTTAATAAATCACCTTATAAAGACAAAGAGCTGATATTAGAACCAGAGTGAATCGCCAGAACAACCCAGGTTACATTACAGGGAAAGAAATATGAAATGATATATTTTATAAATATAATATTAAGCTTCTTTTATTAACCTATTTTTTATAAATAATATTTCTTTATTTAAAATTAATGAATTCAAAACTAACAGTTGACAGTAATATATATAGATATAATGTCCACCTAATTTTTACTATATATTTACTATATTGTTTACTATGTTAATTTTTATACACACACTATTTTATACACAAATTCAACTATTACCTCCTGTGATTTTTTGTTTCTTTTTCAAATATTTCTTAAATGATGTTTAACAGAGCAAGACATTTTTCACAGTATTTCCTATAATGTTTTTTCTTCTGGAGAAAGTCTTATTTGTTTTATTTCGGCTAGAATAAAAGCAGTTTTTAATTTTTTTAAAACCATTTTAAGGTCAATACTATTAGCCCCCTTAAGCACTATTTGTTTTCGATTGTCTACAGAACAAACCACTGTTATACAATTACTTGGCTAATTACCCTAACTTCTCTAATTAACCTAAGTAAGCCTATAAATTGCACTATAAGCTAAATACTAGTGCCAAAGAAAATACATCATGGCAAAGATAAAAGAAATCAATTATTAGAAATGAGTTATTAAAATTATTTTTGTTTATAAATGTGCAGAAATTGGGGGGGGGGGATATTCAGGAAAACTAATATTTATATAGTTATTATATACTAATTATATACAATATAGTGATGCATTATGGGTTCAAAATCTAAAATAATAACAAAATGCCATAACAGCCATAACTCGACCGGTCAATCCAGCAACTCTGCAGTCTGCAGATAGTGACGTTTATCAGTATTTAGACACCATGTAGCATATGAATTCCTGACAGCAAGAGAAAGAGCGAGCAGAATATGACATGATCAATAGAGTGGTCAGGACTTTCCCAATCCTTCAGCATAAATCAACAGACATTATGATCATAGCAGTCCATCAGCTGCAACATAAAACCTCTCGCAAATAGATCTGACGGGCATTAGTCATACGCCTCACATACTTCACTAACACACACGCTGCATTTTTCCAGTGCTTTTCTTAACTCATAAAGCAGGATGACACCATGAAAGCAGATACTCACTGGTTCAGCTCCACGTCTAAAATGAAGGTCTGTCCAAAAGCCTGCACCTGGAAGCTGGCCTGAGCAACGTGGTTCTGTAAAAGAGATAAAACAAGATTAAATCCGGTCATTCTAATATCTCAGATGAACTGAGAAAAACTGCTGATTATTGTTATTGTCTGTTCTGTAACTTTTTGTACATTCTTAATGCATGCTCACTGAATTTTTTTTTTTTTTTAAACAAACAATAAATAACAGTAAAATTAGAGCATACTGTATTTACACTACCTGACAAAAGTCTTGTCGCCTATCCAAGTTTTAGGGAAAAAAAATAATAACTTGACTTCTAGTTGATCATTTGGTATCAGAAGTGGCTTATATGAAAGGCAAAGAGCTCTAGATTATGCTTATTTTATCAAAATAAAATATGATCATGGCTTGATGTTTAATTATTTAATTAGGACAATAATTAATTAAAATAATAATTAAAGTCAGTAAGGTCTGACTTTGCTTAGACAAAAGTCTTGTCACTTAACAGAAATAATGTACCGTATAGAATATAAAGTCATGGTGCAGTGGAAAAAGAATTAATATTGTGTATGACTCCCATGAGCTTGAAGGACTGCATCCATACATCTCTGCAATGACTCAAATAACTTATTAATAAAGTCATCTGGAATGGCAAAGAAAGCGTTCTTGCAGGACGCCCAGAGTTCATCAAGATTCTTTGGATTCATCTTCAATGCCTTCTCCATCTTACCCCAGACATGCTCAATAATGTTTATGTCTGGTGACTGGGCTGGCCAATCCTTGAGCACCTTGACCTTCTTTGCTTTCAGGAACTTTGATGTGGAGGCTGAAGTATGAGAAGGAGTGCTATCCTGCTGAAGAATTTGCCCTGTGGTTTGTAATGTAATGGGCAGCACAAATGTCTTAATACCTCAGGCTGTTGATGTTGCCATCCACTAAGCAGATCTCTCGCACGCCCCCATACTGAATGTAACCCCAAACCATGATTTATCCTTCACCAAACTTGACTGATTTCTGTGAGAATATTGGGTCCATGTGGGTTCCAGTAGGTCTTCAGCAGTATTTGTGATAATTGGGATGCAGTTCAACAGATGATTCATCTGAAAAATCTACCTTCTGCCACTTTTCCAAATGATCAACTGGAAGTCAAGTTATTATTTGTTGCTCTTACAACTGGGATCGACGACAAGACTTTTGTCAGGGAGTGAAGAGTTTCAGGAGATACACTAATTTGTTCTTCATTCATTAATCCAGTCTATTCTAATATGCTGATTTGCTGCTGAAAAAACAATGAATTATTAGCAATGTTCACTCCAAAAATAACATTTGCTGTTTGTTCAAACTACTTATTTAAAATGAGCTGAAACAACACAATTCTTGAGGGTTTTTGGGGACAACTTGATTGTTTTGTTCAATCAACCTAAATTTCTAAAAGCTAAGTTTAAGTTAACTTAATTCCTTCATGTTGCCCCTACACAAATCGATTGTGTGGAACCCAGCATTTTTTAGTGTTGAGAGATTTTTAGTTAGAAAGTTTAAATAAACAACAGATATTTTGTATTATTTAAATATTTTTGAAATATTTTAAACATTAAAGATTTTGTTCATGTCACTTAAAGTATTTTAACAAAATATCTTAAGAAGCCAAACATGAGCTGAGGCAATAAAAACTGTAAAATTAGAAAATATTTGATGTTTTTTTTTTCTGATGTTTTTGTTATTGTTACTTATTCATTACTGCGGTATTTAGTGTCACATGATCCTTTCCATTTCACTTTTCAACCAATTTAATGCATTCTTGTTGTATTTTTTATGTCTTCCAATATTTATTTGGGTGCATCACATGAGCTAAAACTGTCAAATTAGAACAAATTTGGTGTTTCAGTAGAAAGAGCTCAAATTTTATGCACTATTTGTTAGTTTTATTAATTCATTACTGCAGTATTTAGTGTCACAAGATCCTTTACATTTCACGTTTCACCCAATTTAATGCACTCTTTCTGTATTTTTTAAATGTCTTCTAACATTTAATTAGGTGCATCACAAGCTAAAACTGTAAAATTAGAACAAATTTGGTGTTTTAGGAGAAAGAACTGATATTACATGCACTATTTGTTCATGTTATTAATTTATTACTTAAATTAATTTATTAATTTATTGTTTCAACCAATTTAATGCATTCTTGCTGTATTTAAAAAAAATCTTCTAACCTTAAATTATGTGTATCGTGAGCTAAAACTGTAAAATTGAAACAAATTTGGTGTTTCAGGTCAAATTAAATAAAAAAAGCACTATTTGTTAGTTTTATTAATTCATTACTGCGCTATTTAGTATCACAAGATTCAGGTATAAACCAATTTAATGCATTCTTGTTATATTTCTAACATCTTCTAATATTTAATAATAAGGTGCCTCGCATGAGCTTAAACAATAAAAACATATTCAGAACATATTCAGTGTTTGTAGAGAGAGAAGCAAAATTAGATGTGCTAATTGTTTATTTTATTCCTCACAGGTACACTTTGATGTGCAGAACTGGTGGCTATGTGGGTGTGTATGTGTTCGCCAATGGTTAATTTACTGCCTGCTTGGGGCCCATATGGCCAGGGCCGTATAACACCCCCTCAGGGGAAAGAGAAGCTTTTGGGTTGCATTGTTCTCATATATTGCGAGTGGATGTGTGTGTGTGTGTGTGTGAGGGAGGAAGGGCAGAAGGGGCAGAAATAGAAGTGTATGTGGGAGGTGAGGGGAGTCTAACACCCCCCAGGGAACACACCTCTCCCCCAAACCAGCAAAGCATAGTTAGCAATAAAAATGGAAGGAGAACGGAGGGGTGGAAGAAATACGGAGGGGGAGATCCTTTACACTTCACCCATCAGTGACCCTCTGAATGAATCTGCCCTTGCTGGGACACACCCACATCCATCTACTGCCCCCCAGATGAGTGTGTGTCATGTCTAAACAAGATGCACACTCTAAACCCTTGAGCAAATCTAATAAAGAGATTGAGAGTGTTTTCTAGAAACTGTGTAAGATGAGAAGGCTGCAGCTTTCTGTCCATTATGCCATTGGCAACATCGATTGCAGTTTCATCATATTATCATTCTCAAACAGCTAGATTTTTCCTGATCTGCAATTCGGGTTAAATAAAGAAGGTCTAAAATTAGCTAAAATCCATTTTTTGTTGTTGCATATATCAGTGAATCTCTATAAATAAATCTGTCTTCAGTCTTCAAAAAGATCCTGTTGTAAGTCAAACGTGGAGCTAAAAACAGACCTGAGCATAGCTGAAAGTATTTATGAAAAAATTTATTTTATTGCGTATGCTTCTAATCTAATCTCTAATGTAGGGTCATATATAACAGCACATTGGTTAAATCAATACTCTGCATTGGCATGGTGAAAAGCTTTCACTGGAATCATACAGAGCTCAGCTGCAAATGTCAAACAAAGGGTTAAGCCTCACACGTGCCTGAAGCACAAAACAGAGACGTCGGGACACACGCACAGACATCCTAACTGGTCAGACAGACTCGTTACAGTAACGAGCTCACAGGCGATTGTGTGTGTCTGTGCTTTTGAGAATTACTTAGTCATGCAAAGTATGAATAACAAAGTATCCGAGCAGCCATCATGGACACAAATGTTTAGATATTTTACAGAGCCAAGCTAAGCAATACAACAAAAGAAAAAAAATCACATTTCTAAATGTAAAGTCATTACTTTCAAGCATTAAATTAATTAAAATTGCATTATATATAAATATATATATATATATCATGCTAATTAATGACTTAATGTGATATCTTTTAAGCCAGCCAATACAACAACAAAAGAAAAATTACATCCACAAAGCTCTAATAGCATTACACGCTTCACCAAAAAACCAAAAGTAGCCCACATTTGCCAGTTTATTGTCTTCCTTTTATCATCATGGCCCAGGTTTTGAGAGCCTTGTTTTGCTGAATAATGGATGGAGTAATCAGTCTCAGAATTAGTAATCAGATCAGTAATCAGTCTCTGGCATTTCTGTGGTACATAGTAATATATATTCAAAAAACAAAGCAATGATTATTCAGGCTGATTATACTCCAAGACGGGAGCTGTTCATTTGTTCTTTCTGCGTCCTTTGTGTTTCCAAAGCTGTGATGCCACGAGATGCCTCAGGAGGCCTAAGCATCAGCATCTTCCAAAGAAATGTGCTGTTTTGGTTCATTAGATCAGCTCTAAATGACTGGAATTATCCGCACAGTGCTTTCAGATCACACTGAGTCTGACTATAAGACCCAGAGAGAGAGAGAGTTAAAGAGAAAAAAACATCAACATAATTTCAAGAGCAGCGCGTCTCCAATGGCAACGGGAGGCGAGAGAGCATCCCTGTGACACGATGACATCCGAACATGAGATGAAAAATACACACCTGTTTACTGTCAGACCTCATTCGGACCCGTGTGTTCAGAGCATCATAAGCGGTCTGGTGGTCTCCGTCCATTTGGTAGACTAACCGGACCGGTACCGTGTTCTCTTTCCCGAGGTACCTGGCGTCATCACGCCGAGCCCTCGTCTTTACCAAGGCGTCTCCTAGAACCACAAAAACACGGTGGCCTGTTTTTAACTATTAAATATTCCCTTCTTAATAAATAAGCGTATGAAATAAAACATAATAATTAGTTTTGATAAGATAAATCACGCGTTAGGGTCGTTTATCTACCGCTATATATATTTCACAATTGTTTACATGACCTGAAATGGATGCTCCGTTGCTAATATGCTTAAAATATACAATTTAATTATTTGGCATCGCGGTGAAATACATCAAAAATACACCCTTACCGTAATGAGGCAGAGACATGCTGGTATGTACCACAGAGCTCATAAAGAGGTACAGAAAGGAAATCCCCACACGGAGAGGCATCGTTCCCGCATCCATTCGACTCAGAAAAATAGCATTTAATCACATGTATCCCAAATATTTCGATATACGAGTTAAATCCCAAGTTAGACGCGATTTACGGTCTCCCTCATAAAGGCACACGCATCCTGGCGCGCGCTGGTTGCCATTAGTGACGCGAGCGCGAGCAGCCTCTGCATCGAGACCGAGATGCGGGTTGCGCGAGCGGATGACTAGTCGTTCTGGAAAACTAAATTCAGGCCCTTTTTTTTTTCTTCACCGAGCACAAGCCACCACCTCCTCAGCGAGACATCAATAATATCCAGCCGCCTCACTGCAGAAACGCCTCATAAATATACATGAGCGAGCTGTGCACGCGGGATGACGGGTAGTGTAGTGCGAGCTCGCTCCACCTGCTGTTACCTTCTGCGCCAAACAGAAACATCCCATAGGGAGCGGAACAGCAGTGATTTATGTTCAAATAATAATAATTTGCATAATATAGTACTAAATAATAAGGCATTCTATAACGCAAAATGGTCATAGTCACGGACATTTGGTTACGTCGTTAATAATAGGAACAACACGCATGTATATCATGCAATAATAACGATTTACGCACTCAGTCGATGTTTAAATGAACCAGAAAAAGGTGCACAGCTAAAATAAAAAACAAAATATATATAAAACGAAAAAAATATTGTGCTGGCAGAAAAGTCTATATAAATATTTGTCATAAATAAATGGAAGCATTTTGAACACATATTAGTCATTTTGTTTTCCCTGTTGGAAATCAAAACTCTGTAATTAAAGTTTCTTTGGAATTAACACTTAAATCCTTTTTAAGTCAATCCAAAGAAAACTGTAATGACAGAAATTATTTGATATTTTCTTTATGGTTAACTGCACTATATGCACTACTGTTGGATTCAGTAAAGACTTGGATTCTTTAAAGTCCCCATGAAGTTAAACGAACCATATTGATTTTGTTAGCACATAGTTTTATGGTGAACAATTCATCTGTTCATGTCATTAAGAAAAAAAAAAATAGTTCGCCCTTGTAATCTAAAATTAAAATCTGAAAATACACTTCCTGTTTTTTTTATTTTTTAGTTATATTGTAAGATTACGTGATTTTGAGGTAATGAGCGTGGGTAATAGACTTAATCACGTCCCCCCCAACTGTCAGTTTTGACAACAAACAGAAACGGTGAGGCGGTGTCATAACTCTCCCAAAACCCTTTTCCTGGTCTTTCTGAATGAAATGCCTACTTTACTACATCCATTCATCTCGCAGCAGAAAAACCAAGCCACGGCCAGTTTTCTCTTTTAATATTTCGTTTCTAACTGCATCACAATACAAAAAAAAAAAAAAAACGGTCGCAGCTTTAATTGTTGAATTGTTTGCATCAGTACTCTAGTGTTTAGAGTCCAGAAATCATTCACTTAACATAAAAAAAACCCTTACTAATGCTGAAAACAGCTTAAAATCTATTTAAAGAAAACTAACGAAGAACAAAATAGATCTGAAAAATACAATTTCTACAATGTAACAGTATTTACCAACTGTGGCCATACACCAACAAGAGGCCATATTAGTTTTCGTTCAACAGGCATTTGAGCAGTATAGTATATACTGAATAATAATTCAGCTGAAAATTGTCCTAAGACAAGAATGGGTGTTATTCAATAGCTTTAAGACAACTTTAATGAAAAGTTTTGATAAACTACAAATGTTGAATACTATATAAGGTTAAAAAAATAGTGCAAGTGACTAGTGCTTTGGATGAAAGGCAATGCTTACAAAACATTGGTAAATATTTCCAATTTAATCAAGAAAATCATTCTCAGACATATAAAAGCTGTTATCCATATACAACCAATGTACTTACTTACTGTGTATCTCCACTTATCCTTATGTATATATGTATACTCATACACATGCACACACTTATATTCACAAGGTATTTATCAAATCTATAATCAAATTTCTTTGAAGGCCTCTATGGAGAGAATTCAGTTTCATCCTTCTGATGAAAGAAAGATCACATCTATTAATATATTATTTGGCAAAGTAAATCATTTCATAACACATGTTCTCCACTGTTCAATTTTTCGACTCTGTTTTAATCTGAAAACCCCATAAACTCTTCATCCAAACTGTCACTGGACTGAAAGAGCTTCCATAAATCCAGCAGAGAAGCTTGTGGGTTTTCACTCTCCTGCACAGACTGACCACGTGAAAAAGACCTCAATGATTCTCGTCTGTAACTAGATTCAATGTGCAAGGCTGATACTTGCTTTTTTCTCCTGGGTCTGACACTTCGAACTTTTCTTTGCAGGGAAATAGAGGGACTGTCAACATTCAGTTTGGGTTCTGTGCTGGGCCAAAGAGCTGAATTTTCAACTTGATTTTCGGGCATACTTTGCGTATAAATTATTTCACTGCAGTTAGTCCTAAAGCATTCGATTCCGGTTACTGATTCGTAGTTTCTTTCACTGAACTGCTGAGCTGGGTGCATGTCAGGATTTGTCCTGTTTTGTTGCTCTGTCCTGCATTCAAGTGCATAAGATCCACTGTTCTGTTCTCTGCTGAGAAAAGATGCACCCTCAGACTTACGTAAAGCAGATTGTGAGCGCAATTCCCATTCAAAGGATCCTCGCTTGGACTGGGACTTTTCTTGAACATCCGATTGGTCACACAAGCTGTCCCTGTTGCTCCAAGGGAAATCACTCTGGCCCCTGCTACGTTTGCGAACCAGCGGAGGTTTTTCTATGGTCCGTTCTGTAAGAGGCAGCTTTGGTGTAGAGTCAAAAAGCAAAGACACCTCGCTTTCCTGTTTCCAATCAGCATTCACAGATCCCACATCTTGCATTACTGACAGCATGCCTCCAGCATTCAGAAGAGGAGTCGATGTACTGCATTTCACCCTATAGCAGAGAGACATTAATGTGATGCTGTCAAAAAGCCAGTAAACAACAAACAAACAAGGAAAAAAAACAAACAGGTATTAGGTATTGATAATTTCATGAACGATTCTATTCATTACAGGGCATATACAGTAATCAGAGAGTGAAATTCAATACCTTTTAAGACTCCTTCCATACATCAAGACCTCATTGCAACTTTAGGTTTCACATTAGTGACATTTTACCTTACAGTATAATGAAGCACAAGAGAATTTATTTACCCAACTACCTATATGATAGGTTTAAAAGAAAGAACTACAAAATAATAATCAGACCAGTAAAAAACCTACATGTGGATCTTTAGAAAACTCTGACATTTAAATAAATTAATGAAACTTTAGACCCATTTAATACAACTCAACACATTAATCTATGAATCTATAAAAACTGACGCACTGATCTTGATTTTACATGATATTTTACTAGAAAATTGTCCAATTCCATATTTTAGAAACCAGAAAAATGCAAATAAAATGAGTGACTAAATTTAAATGCTAATTCACTCTCTTCCAGCAGGTGACGCCTATATAACAGGAGGAATGAGGCTGTTGCCTTGGTTACCACAGTAAACAAAGCAGCAATGTCAAATCTAGCGGTATTTGATCAATTTCATAAACTACACAGCACCCCAATATTCTCAGACTAAATCCAAGCAAACTTTAGCATACAACTACACAGTGCATAATCAAAAATTTTACAAAATGTAATACCTTGTTAAATAGGTAAAACTTGTAAAACCATTTAAGGGCCTTCATTTTCTCTGAATTGATTTATCAACTTTTAATACTTAAAGACCCCGCGGACACCTTACATAAGCTCTGGATTAAATTTATTTCTGTATATAACAAGCATAGTGCATGTCATTTTCTTGCAATGAAAATGTCTCAAATAAATCGGTCAACTATTCAGTTGGTACACTGCCATTTGAATGGTTCAAATTAACAACTGATGCCAAATTCCACTGCTATTTAGTTTTTTATAGAATAAATCACATGTCTGCAAGTGTCAATTATTCATTTACAACGTTCTGTAAAGTTTCTTTGCAGATCATTTTCATTCTCAAACAGCAACACTACACACTAAATTTATAAATGTAAAAGCATGATAGGAGTCTAAGGAAAAAAAAATTGTAATGATGTTTGTACCTTCTGCAGGGTGTGCTAATGTTCACAAGGTCACAGGTCAGTCCCGCAGTGACTCGATCCACGACTCCATACTCGTTACTCTTAGAAAAAGCCTGATGCTGCTCACTATCCAGATGCTGATGGTCAGAAGGTTAAACAGGTGAGCACAGATTTCACACATTTTATGCAAATTTTTATTCAGCTCCTGCTATTCAATTTGATTTTCAATTAAAAGTGGCTTTCTAATTAGACACGTACCGCCTTTAAGTTTTCAAATTTGACCTCGCAGCACTCACAATACCCTCCTTTCCTCTTTTCTCTGCCTTCATGACCTCTGCGTCTCTCTTTCTTTACTCTCGCCGCTCTTTCCCCACCAGACCTGAAGCAAAAGACAGATTCTCATTCACACACACACACAGAAAAAAAAACTTGATGATTTCAATAAGGTATGTTACTGATTCTGCTCTACCTTTGTTCTTTTTGTTTCTTTTTTGGGTCATCCTTTCCCTGTTCCTCCATCAAGAATGGACTGCAGGGTGGAAGAGACCGAAGGTTGCACACAGGCATGTTGGACACGGGAAGATAAATGGGACGGTAATGCCTGCAAAAACCATCGTTGTCAAAGCTGGACCAATTACATTAAAGTTAAAAAGAAAACAAACAACAAAAACACACCTGCTGGAGTCTTCCACTTTCACAAATGGTCGACGAATTCGTCCAGCTGCCAATGAAAACAGATTCAATAAATGAATAAAAACTAAAGAAAGCATGGCTAAATATATTGTTATTATTCAATTATTTAACTGAATGTTGCGACAAATTAAAATCAGATTTACTTACCATTGTGTCTGTGATATGTGTTTTTTTCTGTGTGCTGAATGTTGGCCTAAAATGTAGAGTGATAAGCTGAATTTACATTTAAATAACAAATTTATAAACAGCTCTGCACAGAATCTGTTCAATGTTTAAATTTAAGGCCCATTCACATTAAGAACAATGGTGATAACTACATCTGTGTTCACATCAGAGATCCCAATGATATTGTTGCTCTATAGTATTATTACAGTCTGAACTCTGCAATCGTTTTATATTGAAAATGATTTTTAGAACTATATTCACACATTATGGTTACAGTTAATATCTTTGGTGTAAACAAGTCTTCAGTCTTAAAGAGAAGACAGTAAACTAGCATACACTTTGAGGGGTACCCAAAACATTTAATCAGAAATGCGTTTCAACAATATAATAGTTAAATGGCCGATGTTAAATAATGGTTGTCACAAAATACTTACAGCTCCTTTTACTGCTGGACTTGCATTCAAGACTTTTGCTTTCTTCTTGTCAACATATGAAATAACATCTGTTTGAAAGTCAAGCAAGAACCATCATGAAAAACCGAAACCAAAAATCTTCCTTATGTAACAATACAAGGATTAATATTGATAAAGATGTTACCGTCAACATGCAGGACTTTGACCCCCCATTCTACAGCACTGGCAAGGATCCCGTTCATCTGAAAACGTTCCTAAAACAAACAGGAAACTCTTAATCACATTCAGAGGCATGATAAACTACTCAGGACTACAGCACAAAGTTAATTCACAAACAAATCAAAAATAAACTTCATAAAGATTGACTCACTTGTTCCTTAACTCTTTCCACAAGCGATTTGCCTCGACTTACAGCTGCCTGTGAAATTCCAACACAAAACATCAGTTCTCACACCAAAACATAAACTATTCTTAAAATGTTTGAGGAAAATAATCATTTTATTCAGGATGAGCGCATGAAATTGTTCAAATGCATATACAATTAAAATGTAACAAAATATTAATATATAGGATAAATGCTTTTCTGTTGAACTATGTTAATGAAAGCTTGAAAATTTTTTATATATATATATATATATATATATATATAAAAATACATACATACATACATACATACATATATATATACACATGCTGCGGGACAACGTCAGAGAGACACATATCAAATTTTATTTACATATTAATATAGTGGAACATTCATTCATTCATTCATTTTCTTTTCGGCTTAGTCCCTTTATTAATCTGGGGTCGCCACAGCGGGATGAACCGCCAACTTATCCAGCATATGTTTTACGCAGCGGATGCCCTTCCAGCTGCAACCCATCACTGGGAAATATAGTGGAACAATAAAACATAAATGGTTTAGAACTTTTAATATTTATTTCAGACCACAACTGGCCAACAAACAAGTCTAAATGATAAATTATGCTTATTAAGAAATACAAAAAAAGAAAAGAAAAAAAGATTGAGTTTGTTTTATAATATAACTGTTTACATAGTATAAACTCAAGCTTTATTTACATCTTTCCAAGGTTGAAATACTGATTCAGTGATTATATAAGATGTGATAGCCTATATTTCAGAGTATTTCTTTCAACAAACCTTCTATACTTCATTCATGTTTTAATCTTGGTATATAACTGTAAATAAATCGCTTCCGCTTTCATGCTCTCTGCCCGCATCCCACTTCACAACAAGCTGATGATAAGGAAATATTATATGTAAAGTTGTTTGTTTGTATACTTTATTGTCCCCTAAGGGGGAAATTTCTGTGGACTCTTAAGTATTTCAGCATAACCTGATACAGAGTAAAAATAAAAAAATACATAGACATTTAGTGTTCAACAGTCTGATTAACACTGGAATAAGAGAGTTTGAGCCTTTTAAACTTGTTCGGTTGTAAAGTTGTTTGCCAAAATTTACTAAGACATGATTAACTAATTCTGCTTCTATTGATTAAGTTAATTTCCGCATGTCAGAACACAATTCAATTTAGTTTTAGTTGCTTTGATGTAAATTACTTTAAAAGCAGAGTTCACGTTATCTCCTGCATTCTTAACCAATCATCATCATTTATGTGGTTGTCCCACCCCTCAATTCACACACACACACACACCAATCATCATCAGTTATGTACCCCCAGAGCACACACACACCAAAGCAGGTCCAATAGATGAGAGATGAAAACCACTTCAATGAGCTCAATTACAGCTGATTATTATTATTTTGCCGCCAATAATGGATAATGATGTTGTAAAGGGGGAAACAGACATTTGATTAATCATTACTGAAAAAAAACTCCATTAATAACAGTGTTTATTTATAACGCCAGTATTCCCATCACTGGATATGATGAATAATTCATTTTTAAGAGTGACAAAATAAATGCAAGATGAAAAGGCACAACAGCTATTATGCTATCATATTATTCAGCAAAGATGACAACTGTATTAAAGCAATATTAAACCATAAGAACATTTTATTCTCGCATTAGGAATTATTAAAAAAAAGATTTTATAGACAGTGAACTGGCAAAAAGACATTTCTATCTAATTAGAGCTGTACATAAACCTATCTATCTATCTATTACAATGACATTTTAAAGCCATTTAAATGTTTGATTCAAAAACATATATTTTAAGGGCTTTTTTTCAAGGATCCAAGACAAAACCACCTTCAGTACAGTAGAGCAAAGAACAGCAAGAGCATCCTGACTAACCGAATCTGTGACTCCCTGTGAGCTGCCCCTGTGGCCGTGGCTTTCCCTCCTGCTGCTGGGATGAGGAGAGCTGACCCCTGAATCTGGACTTGGCGCTGGAGAGTCTGGCAGGAGACGCTGGGCATAACGAGCTTCCGGCTTACAGGACACAAGATACTTGATCTCCTTACTGAAGAACTTTTCCACTGTCTGGTGAAACATTCAGAATGTCACTACATCTGTGATGACATGCACATGGTAAACATCTTGAATGAAGTAACAGACACTCATCGGTTCACAGACAAAACATCAGTTTAAATAAAGCAGAAACTGTAGTGTGGTTTAAATTAGAATTAAAACAAGTACAATGTCAGAGTCTATTATTTGATTTATATTATTTTGTTATTATTTTATGTATCTAAAAAATATCATTTGATCTATTATTTTAATTAACACAAGTACAATATCAAAGAGTCTATTATTTGATTTAACCATGATTTGCAGAGGGCAACCAGTAATATGTCATTCTATGTTACAATAGTTTTCATAGATGTAATTATGCCAGGAATATTTTAAACAAGAATCATTTAATGACATTAAAATGATCAAAGTGCAGCCATAAAATACTAATTAACTGTAATTATACTTTTAAATAAGCAAACACAAACAAAAAAAAACGTTTTGCCAAATAATTAAAAGTCATTTTAAGTACAATTTAAGTACAAATTAAGTAAAAAAGTACATCATAATAACATTTTGTATGATCCCTTATTTGATATATTTTTAAAAGTTCAGGTCAGAATAAGTATGCTATCTCATTTTTTAGAGGAATATTTTTGTAACACTGAATGACTAAGCTACTTTTGTTGATAAACTAATGAAGAATTGTCTACAAATAATTTTCCTGTACGTGAAAATAATAACAATTATTATCACAACAGCCTCAATCAACTAAACTAAAGACAATAAACAATGCACTTACACCACCAAGTATTTTGATGTCATTTTCCAGCAGCTGCGTTTTCATATTCCAAGGCAGATCCAAGTAAAATATTCTCCCCTTAAAGGGCTTGTTCTGAAGATCACATGTTGCTTTAATTTTGCTTTTAGATGGTGCACAGTTATGTCCTTCCAGTTTGGGGTCTGTGAAGATGAACATCACAACTGAACAGTTATAAACACACATTCAAAACACGCACAGCATAACGTTAACGTTACGTAATAAACAACAGCATGCAAGTTTCTTAAAACATTATTATTATGAGAGACTATTGTTACAAAATAATCATAACGACACATATCATTAGTCAACAACAAATTTAAAGAGCTTCACAGCACCTCGGTCCTTAAACCTGGAGAAAGAGTCGTGTTTCATAATGGAGATTTTGGTTACAACGGTTACAGCCCTAAACTCGGCTAAACCTGCTATTTAAATCGCCAACACACAGCAGCATTACTTCGAAGTGTTGGTCGATTAAAAGACTACACAAAAACACAACACTGCATTAAATGCCTCCGCTGTTTGTAAATATCAACATAACAAACACTCGACGCAGGCTGTTTCCATTTTCCCGCTCGAGGGGACTTCTCTCCACTCCCACAAAACCTGCTGCAATCTTGACGTTCGTGAAGAGAGATTCGACGAATATTTTTTGACGTTTTTAAAAAACGTCACGTCAAAACGTTAATTTTTTACCGTCAACTACAACAGTATAAACAGCCTGAATTTTATGTAGAAATTTTATTTTAAACTACTCTGAAATATATAAACTATAGCTTCAATGCGCTTTCATGTCGACGAACGTTCTATTGAGTTCAACGGCGAAATTTAAATATCCGGAAGTAATGAATCTGCCAGTGCGAAACACACTGCTTATAAAACACATGCCATATCTCGTAAGCGCAATGGCGCACACTAGTGAATAAGCGTGAATGTCATGAGGATTCACGTGAATTCGTTAAATCTTTTGGATTGCATTGATGACATTGCTTTTTTTTCTTTCGGGGTTACATAGCTATATGTATGCTATTTACATCATTTTGTAAACTCAGCAGTTGTCAGTTGTAATCATACACTGGTAATTGTCAATGCAATAAGGGCTGATTGTACATGATTAAGGTAAGGTTCAGTTTTGGCACATGGCTGTCACTCATTGAAGACTGAGGTTAAAGAGTTTGTGATTGCAGATTCATCTGTTTTTTTCCCTCTCGATGGCAGGCTTTGAGATGAGCTGTCAGAAAAGTTCTCCAGGTCCCCCGGAGGACATTACACCCTTCCAGCAGATGATGGCGTCCTGCTCTGGGGCAATTATTACATCACTCTTGGGTAAGAGACTGCACATTTGTTATATATGGACAAATATATAGATGTATACCCTTTAAAATGGGTCATAGGCGTTGTTTTTTTTTTTTTACTTATTTTGTTAGAGTCAGTTAATTTAGATCAATTTATCATTTACATTGTGTGTACTTCTTTTAAAGGTTCCGTAAAATACTGTGTCATAACAATATTGTACTTTAAAAATGACAGAGTGATATGTACTTTTTTCTAAATATATAACCAAATTACGTAATTACATATAGTGTTATGTCAAACTAGTCTGACATTTGAAAACAATAAGAAGAAACATGCTCACCATGACATTTTATTTGGTCAAAAATACATTAGAGATGGTAATATTGTCAGAATCAGAATCAGAATCGGTTTTATTGCCAAGTGTGCTTACACACACAAGGAATTTGTTTTGGCTACAGAAGCTTCCAGTGTACATAAAGTGACAAATGACAACACAAAATAAATATGAGAAAAAAATAAAATAAAATACGACAAACATTAAACAGAGATGCTGTTAGACAATAGAGCTCTGGATGATGAATTGTTGTACAGATTTGCTATAAATATACAAGTTATACAAGTTTTAAGGTGCTGTGTACAAATGCGTATGGAGAAAGTATTGCATTGTATA
>CAIGQV010001633.1:23064042-23083641 GCA_903798115.1 Danio jaintianensis | reverse complement strand
TGCTGTGTACAAATGCGTATGGAGAAAGTATTGCATTGTATACTGTTTTAAGGTGCTGTGTACAAATGCGTAGGAGAAAGTATTGCATTGTATACTGTTATAAGGTGCTGTGTACAAATGCGTATGGAGAAAGTATTGCATTTTATACTGTTTTAAGGTGCTGTGTACAAATGCGTAGGAGAAAGTATTGCGCATGTTTATTGCACAGTAGGGGAATAATTAACTGTTCATGAGGTAGATGGCCTGAGGAAAGAAACTTTTCCTGTGTCTGGCTGTTTTTGTGCTCGGTGTTCTGTAGCGCCGGCCAGACAGTAACAGTTCAAACAGAAAGTGTGCTGGGTGTGAAGGGTCCAGAGTGATTTTGCGAGTCCTTTTACTCACTCTGGAAGAGTACAGTTCTTGAAGTGTAGGAAGGGTAGTGCCAGTGATTCGTTCAGCAGTCCGGATTGTAAAATATTATTTTGAATTTAAAGAACTGTTTTCTATGATACTGTATTTGATGGATTTTCTATGATACTGAATTTTAAAGAATGGCTTCGTGATTCTTCAGAAATTATTCTAAGATGCTGATTTGCTGCTCTAAGATAAATTATTATTGGTACTCAATCATTAATAATGGTTATTATTACATATATTTCTTTACATTTTTGTGGAAACCACGATAAATTTTACATTTCAGGACTCTCTGATGAATAAAAAAATCATAATAATGATATTTGAAATCAAATCTTTAGTATCATCAGAAATGTCACAAACCTTACTCACATTTGATCAATTTATTGTGCCCTACATGAATAAATGTATTTTTTTTTCATGAAAACTTAAAGGATCATGTGACACTGCGACTGGAGTTATGTTTGTGAAAATTCAACATTGAATCACAGGAATAAAATACATTTTAAAACATACTGACATGAAAATGTTTTTTTTTTTTTGTTAAAAATATGTGATGTCTTACAGTTTTTGATACATTTTAGTAAAGTTCACAGATTATTATACCCGGATACATTTGCTTTGTGTGTATATTTTTATAGAAATTAATAATTTTCTTTATGAAGAATGTAACAAATTGATCAAAAGTTGTATTGACATGGCAGTAAATATAATAAGAGTATTAATTGTTGATTTATCAAATGGTATAAATGTAGCCTTGTTGAACACTTTAACTTAAAAAATATCTTACCTCAATCCTTAATTCATTTACTATCCAACTATAAGCATCCTATCTGTCTATTTTACTATTAAACGTAACACCATTTCAATAATACAGTTTTTTAATTTGTACATTCACAGTAACACCTCTGGATGTGGTGAAAATCAGACTGCAGGCCCAAAAGAGTCCTTTCCCCAAAGGTAAGCTTGAGCTGCTGACGTTTCAAAGAAATTAAAAGGACAGTTCACCTAAAAATTCTTGTTTCAAACATTTATGAGTTTCTTTTCTTCTGTAAATAATGAAACACACAAAAAAAGGATATTTTGAAGAAGCCTGTAACCACTGACTTCCATAATATTTGTTTTTCCTACTATGGAAGTCAATGGTTACAGGTTTTATCCATTCTTCAGAGTGTCTTCTGTTGTTTGAGGCTGGGTAAACAGTGAACAGAGTTTATTTTTTGGGTGAACGATCCCTTTACAGAGTTGATTTGGCTGAAAACCGCACTCATATTTTGTCAGGAAAATGTTTTGTGTACTGTAACGGCCTGATGGATCATATATGTGTCTGTGAGAATGGCAACACAAAGGTCTGGTACAAAGCACCCGGACATTTCAGCGGCACATTGGTAAGATGAACTATATAGATATGTGAATCCAGTTGCTCTTGTTTTTAACTCTTATATTCTGTCCCAGGATGCCTTTATTAAGATCATACGTATGGAAGGAATCAGGTCTCTATGGAGCGGCCTTCCTCCAACGCTGTGAGTGTTTAATTACATTCCTGAAACTAGCCATTAAATGGACACAAATAATGAAATGTTGTTTTTCTTTGCAGAATAATGGCAGTGCCTGCGACGGTGATTTATTTCACATGTTATGATCAGCTGTTTGCTCTTCTCAAGCTCAGGATGGGCAACCGATCGGATCTGGCACCGCTTTTTGCTGGCGCTATTGCAAGAGGTAACTTTTAACCCGACTGATTAAATGTTTGATCTTTTTTCTTTCCACGTGCTGACCTTCTGTATCAAAGTGACACGAGTTTTTGTGCATGTGTCAGTGGGCTCGGCCACAGTGATCAGCCCCCTGGAGCTCATCCGCACCAAGATGCAGTCTGAGAAACAATCGTACAGAGAGATGAGCGGCGCCATCCAGTCAGCACTGAAAAACGAGGGTTGGAGGTCTCTGTGGAGGGGCTGGGGGCCCACGCTGCTCCGAGACGTCCCGTTCTCAGGTGAAACGCATAAGCTATGTTTCCATCCACCTATTTTTGGAATATCACATAACCAACATAATCAAACACCAAGATTTTTGAAAATGCGCATAAAAAAACTTTTACTTGATAAGAAAAAATGTGCATGAACTATGATGAAAATACATTTAATAAATTCCGTTATGTGCAAGCGATTTTGTTAGAAATCTGTAAGAGATCACGTAATAACAAAAATGGGTGCGATGGGACGGTATTGACGTTAAACATCTGAAATTTTGTTTTGCCCATTCCCTTAGCCACAGCAATTTCCATTTTCTTTTGGATATTTGGCGCCAGTTTATCACAATGTTGTTCTCTTTGACTCACTGGATGGAAACAATGCTTTATTCGCAAATGTTTAATGCGATATTTCAGTTGTGCACATAAGAAGTTTGACACCCAGTGATTGAACTAGGTATTGCATTCCTGGATCAAAACGAACACAAGCGCAGGTTGCCAGATTGAGGAAAAACAGATGTGAGTCTGACGAATGAGCCTAAAGGCTGATTTAAGTCGTGTTCTAAATAAAAGAAATGGCACGCGATAGAAGGAATATTTTCCATATTAAAATGAGTTTTTGTTCTAACCAACACCTCGAATTGATGTTTTAGAAACGGCTTCTATTTCTTGCAGCTGAACAACAGAAAACTGACAATGATCACCTCAGGTACACCTCATGTGCTTTATTTAGTGTTAAATGCTAACAATGTGAGTTTGAATGGAATTTTACATTACATTTATTGCCATACTACTGAAAGCAGCAGCAGATAGTTCACCTCAGATCTTGAAAATAAAATAAACCGTTTGAAACAAATATCAGTGATTCAGCATCTCCATTTAATAATGTTAAAGAGGTTTAATATGTATTAATTAGATTATAAACCTTACCATTTCGTGAGTGAGTGCATATTCTGTGCTTCTGATTGGCTGTATTTAAATTTCTGTCATGTTACGTCTGGTGCAAACAGCCAAATTGCTTATCACTGCAAATCTCGTCACGTATTATGTTGTTAGGACACGGGGTTACAGTGTAACCTGCTCACCTAATGTTTATGTTCGTAATATTTATATTATTTGCTAATTAATAACCTCATGTGGAACTAAATCTGTGTCTCATTTTGGAGTCTGCTACTGTCCACCGGAGGTCACATTTCGAACACTGATGCATGCTTTGAGAGCTTTCCTAACTGAATGAATGAAATACCTGTTTTCCATCAAGGCAACCCGGGGTGCTGAAATATAATTGGCTAAAGTGGCATTGGGCGGGTTAAAAGAACCAAAACAAAGACAGCCGTTCCGGCACGTAACGCACATTTTCAAAGCAGAATAACTGACTTCAGCATTGTTGTTCAGATAAACAAGAATGTTCACTCAGCATGTTTCTTAAATATCTGCAAACATATTATGGTATTTTTATGCTTTAGAAGAGTCAAAAACATACATACAGCACCTTTAACTGAAATCCACAAAAAGCACTGATAATAGTGGAAAGTAGGGCTGCACAATATATCCTTTCAGCATCAATATTGCAATGTGTGCGTCCGCAAAAGTCAGATCGCTGGGATTATATTTAAAAATATAGTTGATTATAATCAATGCAGAGTTTAATCATAGTAGAGTAAGTTTATCATCTGCATGCACTTTCAAAGAGATAGTTCCTCCAAAAATTTTACTTTACCCACTATTTTTTATTTGACCCTTCGCTTATTTCAAACGTTTATGCGTTTCTTTTTTATGTGGAACACAAAAAGAAGATCTTTTATTAACTCATAAATGTTTGAAACAAACAAGTGAAGGGTGAGTAAATAGTGAGTAAATTTTCGTTTTTGGGTGAACTATTCCTTTAAGGCCTGTGACTGTGTGAGCATTTTAATATTTCAGAGTTTAAATCATCCGGCCACAAGAAATAATAATGTAAGATTACATTGTGAAGACTATGCAGTGTTGATTATTCAATATCTGTACTTCAATATCTGGACTTTCCAGAAAACTATTATCCACTTTTATCTTTGCTATATTGTACTTATCTATGCTTGAAATGTATTTGTTATATATTATTCGAGATTCACTCCCCTACAAATTCACCACAATCAATTTGAAAGTAAGAATTATTTCCAAATAAAGCTGTTTAAGTCATCTGGTGAAATTGTATTTGTGTTGCAACATATATCGCAGAAATACAAAATATCACAATGTCAGTTTTTTCCAATATTGTGCAGCCCTAGTGGAAAGTTCTGAAGGTGATCTACTGATCAGTGTGCATAATTGAAAAACACAGGCACTTCAGCTACTTGCCATAATTCAAGTAATGGTTTGGTAGTACTGTCTTCTGGCATTCCAAATAAATGAACATGAGTGAAGAAAATTCAGAATATATTTATTACTTATTTATTATTATTATTATTATTATTATTATTATTTTTACAGATTTTGTAATTAAATGAAGCTTTTGGTGACTATACGAGACTTCTTTCAAAAATATTAAAAAAAAATCTTAATGACTCTATCAGGGCTCTATCATACACCCGGCGCAATAAGGCGCAAGACGTGTTCTTCATGACAACTTGCATTTGTAAAATGTTGTTGTTGTTATTATTATTATTATTATTATAAGTATTATTTATTATATGCATATTAATATTTGTTTTAATAAAAACAAGTTTAGATTTGTCCACCTGTCGGGTTTTAGAGACGTATGCATCACCATATGGGGCATAAGAATAGGACGTGTGTTTGGATATAACTCAGTTTTTTGACCACACTTTGTTATTATTGTTCTTTTATTCATTTGCTGGAAATTAAAACTGAATTTAGAAACCGTTTTGAAATAAATCTTTGCGCTTAACAAACAAAATTAAATATGAACGCTAATGGATGTCTTCAGTGGAGTGGGTACAACACCGTTTCCTCATCCACGAAAGTAAAGGAGTAAAGCAAAGAGTAAAAGTAAAGTAAAGAGGCCGAATGGAGGAGGCTCATTATTTATCCTCGCTCTACAGATGGTCTGTTGAACTGTTTTCTCGCTAGTGAAGCGTTCAGTTTTTCCACTAACAAAGTCCGCCATGTAAATAACAAATGCGCCATGGCGCGACGCAACTGACTCTTAAAGGGAATGGGAGATGAGACTCTGATTGGTTTAATGCACGTTATGCTCAAAACACACCCATAACTCATAAAGAGAATAAGCACAACCCTGTTACACCATGCACCAGGGCATCCTTAAAATAGCAAAAGAGGATTCGGACATGCCCTTAATGCTTTTGTGCCGTGAGCTTTAGACTTAGTCTAGATCGTTAAAATAGAGCCCTAAAATTTTAAATACTATAATAATAAAAAAATGGGAAAAATAGAAAAAAATAAAAATAAATAGGTGTTAAAAAGTAAACAACAGAAAAGATAAATATAAAAAAAAAAAAGTAATACATTTTTGAGGAAAATTTATCCATTGTTGTTCTCATAGTAGCTAATAAAAAGCAAAATGATATTCAATCTATAACCATTTTAATATTATGCAAAGCACAGCAGCAGCCAGCTTTTCCCGTTTATTAGATGTCATGGAATTCAAATTTTTATATCTGTCAAAGTCAGGGAATTTCACATTTAGCCTTAAGTGGAAACCCGGTTTAAAAGAGTCTCACACGTCTTTTTATGATAATGTTTATTGCTATTTCCTAATATCTAACTTTGTGTTTTTGTCCTCAGCTATGTACTGGCTTAACTATGAGAAGGGCAAATGGTGGCTCTGTAAATACTACAGCTGTACTGAACCGACCGTTGCCATCACATTCACAGCTGGAGCTCTGTCTGGATCAGTGAGTCCGACATCTACACCTACATTACATCTTTAAGGGATAGTTCACCCAAACCCTGAAGTTATTCCAAAGCTGTACAAGAAGAACACAAAAGAGGATATTTTGAGGAATGTTGGCAACCAGGCAGTATACAGTAGACTTTAACCTTCATAGTATGTTTTTTTCTTCCTATTATGCAAGTTAATGGGTTCTGTCAACTTTGTGGTTTCCGACATTCCTCAAAATATCTTCCTATACAAGTTTAAAATAACTTGAGGGTGAGTAGGTAGAATTTTCATTTTTGGGAACCATTTACGAGCCCAATTTACTTAATAAACAGTGTCTGATGTGATATTATCATGCAAAAAATTGTTTACCTTATACAGTATATGTTTGTCTACATCTATTTGCATGGTAAATGAAAATGTGTCTTGATTTGTCAAATTTGTCATGTATTTTCATGTTTCAGATTGCGTCGATCATCACACTACCGTTTGATGTGGTCAAAACAAAACGACAAGTGGAAATGGGTGAACTGCAGACTATGAAGTGTGAGTATTGAAATGCAAGTAAATAATGTTCAATTGTTTTATGTAGTTGAAATTTTCAGTTTATTTTTCAAATAACCTGAAAATAATATGCCAAAATATAGGCGTAAAACATAATTGTCAGCGTAGCATTTTATTTTTTTTTTAGCAAAAATGAAACATGGTTATTCTGTACTTTAAAAAATTTACATATTAAGGAACAAGTGATCATATTACATTTTAATATACTTTATAAAACATTTGCTTACAAATGTGCTGTTGTGGACAAGGTTATTTTATTGAATAAAGACAAAGTATTGGTCAAAAAACATTTGCGTTGACTGAAGTAAAATGTAATCTTTACAATAAATGAAAAACTGAAACTAACAACAGTCACTGAAAAACAAACTAAAACAAAACAATAATTAGCAAAAATAATAATCGTTTTCAGAATTAATAAGAACTTTTTTTTTTTTTCATACACCTGTAGATGGTGCTTTTACAGCCAAAAAATACCAGTCAGTTGCATTATTATATATAAAAACATTCAAATTTTCCATCATTTGCCAAAACGTGTCAACTAGGCTCCTTGAACTACATACATGACGTTTAATATGAACAAGTTTGGCTTTTATTTGTTTAAGTTGCATTTGTGTGGTTTTTGGTTCAGTGTCTGTATTTGTTAATATAAGCTGTGCAAACACTAAACTTAGTTCTGGTCAACACCGGACGTGTTCTGCTAACTCTGATAAACTATTATTACTAAAACTATAAATATATCAAAACTAAATAGAAATCTGTTCACAAAATATAAATAAAACTAACTAAACCATTAATGAAAGAACAAAAACTAAACTGAAATTTACAGCAAATGTGAAAATAGTATCAAAATAAAAAGGACCTAACCTTCATTGTTTCAAAGTATAATGATTTCAAATGTATTTTTTTAAATGCACTGTTATTTCTAAATAGTTTCAAATATGCTTTTACCCAATACGTTTTTGGGGATATATTATAAACTACTGTCACACTGAATTACCTTTAAGTGTCTTTGTCTTCTGTTAATCATGGTAAAAATGTATTATGGGCATTATATTTCGCTCAAACAAGAGGTAGAGAGAGAAAACGAAGAATCTTAACACGTTCTAACATCTAGAAGAAAAAAAAATATTACAATATAATTTAGTCTTTGTCTTTGACCCATAATCAAATCATAAAGTCATTCATATGCAGTAATGTCTGTTTAGTGTCCACGCAAGTCTCATCCAGCACATACAGTGTGATGAAAAGGATAGTGGCTGAAAATGGAGTATCAGGACTCTTTGCAGGTAAATATATTTATAAAATGTAAACATGACCATTCAAAAGGCTTGTATGCAATGATGTGCACCTTTTGTAAAGCTGCTTTGAAACAATAATTATTGTGAAAACCGCTATACAAATAAACTTGAATTGAATCAAACTGTGTTCTGTATTACTGGCACCACCACTAGATGTCTCAACAGCACAGCACAGATTTTCTGTCTCTTTCTGTTCTCCAGGTTTCATGCCGAGGCTGATTAAAGTGGCTCCTGCGTGTGCTATAATGATCAGCACATATGAGTTTGGGAAAGCTTTTTTCCGCAAATACAACCATCAGAAAGAGAGTCCAGCAACTGCACCCCAGCACATCATTTCTCACACAGAAAAGCACTAACACTTACACACACGCTGATAAATTACTACACAATACTGCATTTTTCCCATCGTGTATTATATGTTGCTGCCGAGATTATAGATTTGCTGTTGATAAAACAATGTACTTTCTCCTGCAAATATATAAATAGAGGCATGTTCCTCTCAGATCAGTCAGATATAATTTAATATTTGTATTTTGATATTTATTGATTTAAATGAGCTGAAGAAACCTAAACCCTATGATATGAACAGATGTTAAGATGACGCCAAACTTATTCCCATCAGTTCCATCGCGTTCACTGTGATTTATTTTATTTGGTGTTTTAATTTGCCGTTTAAGCGTCTTAGTATTGTTTCAGTCATTTCTTTTGTAGGTGTGTGTTAAATTAAACCAATGCCAACGTGTGGGTCTGAATGGTGCCAAAACAACTGAAGCCCTTGTGTGTGAAGGCCAGGTTGAATAATAAGACTATTTTAATTGTTCTCTATGCAATTGATTTTTAATTGCTGATTAGTGTCTTAAGATTAATTTGAATACCCACAGCTTTTTTTAAAGATAATTTCACTGTGTGATTTTTTCAAATTGATTCAATAATGAATTATTTTAAACCTCATCGTCTCAGTTTCTTCATTCAGACATATTCAGAATATTGTCTCCAGTTTCTTTAATTAGATTTAGTCAGTGTGCACAACATAAATTCCTATTAATTTGAATAGAAAAAATATTTTACAACAAGGTTTCATTAGTTAACATATTTGCTAACATGAACTAATTATGAACAATACTTGTAAAGCATTAATCAATCATAGCTCAACATTTACTAATGCATTATTAACATTTAAATTCATGCTCTTTAACAGTAGTTAATGCGCCGTGAGTTAACATTAACGACAGTAATTTCATTAACTAACATGAACAAATACTGTAATAAGTGTATTGTTTATTCATGTTAGTAAATGCATTAACTAGCACAACCTTTTTGTAAAGTGTTACCAATATCTTTTTGTTGTTAAAACAGTACTGTCCATATTTACTAAACACACACAGAGAAGAATGTTCAAGAAGAACAGGCTATTTTGGCACCTGAATATGCAGCTTTGTAAGAATATGCATTTGCGGGAGTGTTTCCTGGTCAGATGCTAATTTTATTGACTTATTTAAATAGATTCCCTGCCAACATCTGTAAAGTGCTTTGAGTACCCAAAAAAGTGCTATATAAATGTAAGGAATTATTATTATTATTATTATTAAATGAATCGCACAATGCAACTTACTAACATTTTGCGCTCCTCAAATTATGGGTATTTGCGCCATTAACACTTAAAATATCTGCACTGCAGAGAACATAAAGCACGTGGTATAAAGTAAAGATTTTTTTTCCCCTCACGTCTTTGCATACTTCCACACTATATAGTACGTTAAAAACAGTATGTGAGCCAAGTAGTATGGCTGCGTCCGAAATCACCTACTACTCAGTAGGTACTACATTTGAATTTACTACACATGCGTTAGAAAAGTAGGTTCTATAGTATGAATGAGAGTAGTATGAATGGAACTCAGATGTACTACATCTGCCATTTGTCATTATCACATGACCTACCTGGGTCAGTTGCGTTGCTTCACTCCATATTTAAGAATTCTCTCATGTGGTATCATGGGATAGCATAGCGCCCATCGGATGCGCACTTCAGAATCTTGCCGGAAGTAGTAGGTCATCTGGGTACTTCTCCATTCATACTACTCACATTCATACTATAGAACCTACTTTTCTAACGGTCGTGTAGAAAATTCAAATGTAGTACCTACTTAGTAGGCGATTTCAGACACAAACACACACGCAAAACAAACAAACACACAGTAAGCATACACCTGGAGCAGTGGGCGCATTTAGGGTACGTCAGCTGGGTATCGAAGATAGAGAGAGTGCGGTTCATTCACTCCCCCATCTTCAATTCCTGCCGGGACTGGGAATCAGACCTTTCGATTACAAGTCCACTACCCTAACTATTAGGCCACAACTGCCTCTCACTACTTGTTGTGCGGTGCCTAATCATAGTAGATCACTCGCACCATCTCTGCTTATTTGCCACTATGCTAATTTGTACTGCGCTTATTACATTACTGAGAGAGATTATGTCTGTTCTTTAAATTGCACACTGTTGCTAAATCATTCACAGTAATTTCCACACCCACCGGTGCCGTTTTGGAATTGTTTTGTAAATCTGGCCTAGTGTTAGTAATGTCATAATTATTGAAGTCGCAATTATTCCAGTCAAAACAGAGTCATTCAGCCAAGCTTGTATTAACATTTGAATTTTTTGAGAAAAACAAAAAACATGACCATACACAGACCTTAAAACGGTTTTAAAAAAATAATAAAAACTACTTTTATTCAAGCCGAAATAAAACAAATAAGACTTTATATTATAGGAAATACTGTGAAAAATTTCTTGCTCTGTTGAACATCATTCAACATAAATATTTACGTTGCAAATATTCCAGAAAAAAACCGAGTCATTCAGCCAAGCGTGTATTAACATTTGAATTTATTGAAAACAAAACAAAAAACATGATCATACATGATAACGTAAGGTGAACTTTTACAACATATTGAGGCTAAATTATAATGAATATATGATATTCATCTCAGTGCGCCCTAATTATCCTCGTACCTTTTATTTCTGTCACTGTCCAACAGAAAGTCAAGGAAACAATAGAGAAGAGAAATACATTCACAAATGTCTATAAAAAAAGGCGACATTTCTGTAGCGTTTTAAATAGATTTGAACTTTTCTTGAAATTAAAGCGTAGAGATCCATTCACACCAAAAACGAAGAATATATTGTCCAAATATTCTGTTTGTTGTGCAAGTAAATGCTTGAGCTCTTTAAAGCAGGATGGATTCTGATTGGCTGCATTTAAATGAGTGAGCTAATTACAGCAGGAAGGATTCTGATTGGCTGACAATTGGATTATTTATTTGCTGTGAAGAAAAAGTGTTCCAATGATTTCATTCTGTTTATTAAGCGTGCACTGCAGATGTTGTTTACCAACTGAGAAAAAAAATCTGACAAAAATTACCTTTAATATGTGGAAACGGACCAAACCAAAACAATAAACTAAACGCAACAAAATTAAACGAAACGGAACAAAATAGAACAAAACTAAACAATAAAAAATAAAACAAAACAGACCAAAACAAAAGAATAAAAATAAAACAGAACAGAACAAAACAGACCAAACCAAAACAATAAATTAAACGTAAAAAAGTAAACGAAACGGAACAAATGAAACAAAATAGAGCAAAACAAAAAATAAAACAGAACAAAACAGACCAAAGCAAAACAATAAACAGAACAAATCTAAACAAAAGAGACCAAATCAAAACAATAAACTAAATGTAACAAATCTAAACTAAACAGAACAAAACAATTCGGAAACAAAACAAAACAATAAAAATTAAAACAAAACCAAAAAAAATACGAACAAAATCAAAACAATAAACTAAACAAAATGGACCAAAACAATAAGAAATAAAACAGAACAAAACAATTCGGGACACAATAAAACAAAACAATAAAAAATAAAACAGAACTAACAAATACGGACGAAACCAAAACAATAAACTAAACAAAACAAATCAGATCAAAACTACATAAAACGGACCAAATTCGGAACTAAATTAAACAAAAAAACTAAACAAAAAATAAAACAGAACAAAACTAAACAAAACGGACCAAACCAAAACAATAAACTAAATGTAACTAAACTAAACAAAACGGAATAAAACAAAACGGACCAAACCAAAACAATAAACAGAAAAAACTAAACAAAACGGAACAAAATGAAACAAAACTAAACAATAAAAAAAACTAAACAAAAACGGACCAAACCAAAACAATAAACAGAACAAAACTAAACAAAACGGACCAAACCAAAACAATAAACTAAACGTAACAAAAGTAAACGAAATGGAAAAAATTTAACAGAACAAAACAGACCAAAAGTAACAAATCTAAACTGAACAGAACAAAACAATTCGGAACAAAATGGAACATAACAAAACAATAAAAAACAAAACAGAACAAAATGAAATGAAACAAAAGAAAACAATAAAAAATGAAACAGAACTAAAAAATACAGACGAAACCAAAACAATAAACTAAACTAAACAAATCGGAACAAAACTAAACACAGACCAAATTTGGAAGAAAATGTAATAAAATGTAACAAAACAAAACATTAAAAAATAAAACAGAACAAAACAATAAACAAAACAAAACAAAGGAATCATTTTCCAGGACACAGTGAGGGCACTAAAGGACAGTCAGAGTTTACCTTTAATATGTGCTGTTATAGTGTGAACTAGGCGACATGGTGGCTCAGTGGTTAGCACTGTCGCCTCACAGCAAGAAGGTCACTGGTTTGAGTCCCGGCTGAGCCAGTTGGCATTTCTGTGTGGAGTTTGCATGTTCTCCCCGTGTTCACATTGGTTTCTTCCGGGTGCTCCGGTTTCCCCCACAGTCCAAAGACATGCGCTATAGGTGAATTGAATAAACTAAATTGCCCGTCGTGTATGTGTGCATGTGAGTGTGTATGGGTGTTTCCCAGTACTGGGTTGCAGCTGGAAGAGCATCTGCTGCATATAACATATGCTGCATAAGTTGGCGGTTCATTCCGCTGTGGTGACCCCTGATGAATAAAGGGACTAAGTTGAAGGAAAATGAATGAATGAATGAATGAATAGTATGAACTATTGATCTGCATTGATTTATATGGATTATTTTGTTATAGTTCTCGTCCTTGGTGTGAATGTGCCTCATGTACTGCAATGCATTTCGGTCATTCCACTACACATAAAATTATTTCAATTGCACATTTTGAAAAAATGGTGCTGTAAAAAAACCTGACGCACAGAAATACTGGCGTTGAACAATGTAAAACATGCTTTTCACATGTATTTCTATGGCACAGAAATGAAGTCACGAACAGGCGGATGAGACATTCTTTACCACTTAGATTATGGATGTTCAGCAAGGCAAAATACGAGCCAAAAAGACTATTTGAAATGAGCGCCAATGAAGGGAATTCTGCATACGTGTTTCCCTAAGATTTCTGTCGTGTGCTGATGCTAATGAGCTTAATACGTTCAGTTATTTTCATATACAACTCGTGGCTTAGCATGCCTCTTAATAAACTGTATTTATGATCAAATCGTATTAACATTTGATCTTTTTTTTTGTAATCAGTATTAGAAGTGATTAATTGACTGTTTAACAACTTTACAAATGAATAATGAATTTCTATAAAAAATAGGTTGCTTCAGATTATAGAGCAGTCAAAAAAAAAAATCAAATACATCAATTATTATAAGCTGATTTAGCATTTGAATTAAAGAGATCCTCCAAAAGTTAAAATTCTGTCATCATTTATTCATACTTGACTTGTTCCCAACAATTTAGGAGTTAGGGTTAATATATAATGTATTTTTAGATATTTTGAAGAATGTTGGAAACCGGTAACCATTGACTTTCCACAGTATTTTGTTTTTCCTACTATGGATGTCAGTGGTTACTGGTTTTCAACATTCTACAAAATATCATCTTTTACATTTTACATTACTTTTACATTTTTTGGGGAGGTAAATGATTCTTTAAACCACAAATATTTTCCACGTAATAAAAGTAATTGAAAGACATTACATTGCTGTAGCAGATAAAAGCACTGAACAGACATTTAAACAGTGGCTTTAGAAGTCAATGTATAATATTTATGTCCATCTCAATGAACTATACTGGCCTAAAGTCCAAATTTTGCAACAAAAAATAGTTTGAATCGCTCTAGAGGTAGAATAATCACAGCATTTATTGTACACTGAAATAACAATGGATTATTTTTGTTGTCTTAAAAAAAAAAAAAATCAATACTGGCAACTTTCGTTCACACAAAAAGTTGCTGTCTGACAATTTGCTGTTGATTTATTCAGGTCATCAAATATGTTGGTGACCTTTTTCTTCAGTAAAGCATTAAAGAAGATTTTTTGCTGAAACTGTGGCCCTTTGTGACTCAAAAAGCAAGTCAACGGCTACACTGAGAGCCATAAAAACATAAACAGGCAAAATAAAATTAAGACCAGTGGCTCCTGATGATACCTTGATGTCTTATGAAGAGAAACCTTTGCTCTGTGCAACAAAAAAAAACAACATTATTTACAATATTTAATCCACAGAATCTGCAAATGGTCCTTTCTTTTTTGCCTGGTAACTGATGACTTGCATTTTATGACCACAGTTTCAGCTGAAAATCTTTAATGTTGTATTAAAGAAAAAAAAGTCACCTAGAGTGAGTCAATTAACAGCAATTTTGTCACTTCTGGGTAAACTATATCTATAAAAATCCTTTATTTTAGGTTATAAATACTTTTTTTCCCCCAACCTAATGTACAGAATACTATTTATCCTCCACATTATCCTTGAGTTTTTTACAAATGCATGGCAATAGATGGCACCATTGCACAACAGCCACTATCTGTGAGTGACGATGAGAAAAATGTGATGTTTAGGCGCCGGATGAGAAATGTTAATCACAGAACTCATGAATATGAAAGACCTCTTCATGTAAGAGAACAGAGTGAATCTCAAAGACTGGAAAAAATATATTAACATTCAGAGAAAAGACAAGAAAACGAATAGTTGTTGTTGAGCACGCTTCTTTGACACAATCAGACCAATTCATATTGATAGGGCTCCAGTTTTTACATTCTGACACAGAGCTTCTCACAATCCAAATGATTCCTAATGAATTGAAAGGGGGTCATGTCCTAAATATGTTTCCCTCACTGAAATATCACAGCTCATGATAGTTCATGTTAGTGTTTTGCAATGTGTGCAAAGGAAATAGTTGAAACTGATTGTTTTACTTGCCATGGTGATTTTCTAGTGTTTTTAGTGACCACATTATTCACCTTAATTAATATAATTTATAATGAAAAGTGGATTAAAGATTCTTATAAAATTCTTATATGTCAGTGCTAGTTTAGCTTGTGATATGCTATGTGTTTTGATGTTTATAAACCATAATTTTCCAGAACAAGGGCATTTAAGACCAATCATAATTTAGCAGAGGTTGAAATGTTATTTTTAAGGGGACAAAATGTGACACAATAAATAAATCGGTATAAATGAAATGAGGATTAAAGTATAAAAATTTCTTACTAATCTTAAAATAACAGTAAATTAAACTAAATATAATTTTAAAAATGACATAAAACAGGCTAAACATTTACAAGAACATGGGCAAACTTTGACTGGAATCAATCAATCGAAGTGTATTTTTTAGGGGGGCCAAAATGTGTAGTGATGGGTCCCAAGTCAAACCAAAATGGAACAAATCTAATCTAAATGTAACAAAGCTAAACTAAACGGAACAAAACAAATTGGAACAAAATAAAAAAAAACAATAAAATATAAAACAGAACAAAACTAAACTAAACAAAACGGAACAAAACAAAACAATAAAAAGGAACAAAAACAAAAAACTAAATGTAACTAAACTAAACAAAACAAAACAGAATAAAACAGAATAAAACAAAACGGACCAAAGCAAAACAATAAACAGAAAAAACTAAACAAAACGGACCAAACCAAAACAATAAACAGAACAAAACTAAACAAAACGGACCAAACCAAAACAATAAACTAAACATAACAAAAGTAAACGAAATGGAAAAAATTCAACAAAACAAAACTAAACAAAACAGACCAAAAGTAACAAATCTAAACTGAACAAAACAATTTGGAACATAATGGAACATAACAAAACAATAAAAAACAAAACAGAACAAAATGGACCAAAACAAAACAAAACAATAAAAAATAAAACAGAACAAAACCAAAAAAACAAAACGGACCAAACCAAAACAATAAACTAAATGTAACTAATGTAACACAAACTAAACAAAACAAAATAGAATAAAACAGAATAAAACAAAACGGACCAAACCAAAACAATAAACAGAAAAAACTAAACAAAACGGAACAAAATGGACCAAAACTAAACAATAAAAAATAAAACAGAACTAAAAAATACGGACGAAACCAAAACAATAAACTAAACAAAACAAATCAGAACAAAACGGACCAAATTCAGAACAAAATTAAACAAAACGGAACAAACAAAACATAAAGAAATAAAACAGAACAAAACAAAACAATAAAAATAAAACAAAACTAAAATAAACAAAACGAACCAAACCAAAACAATAAACAAAACGGACCTAAACACAACAAAACAAAGGAATCATTTTCCAGGACACAGTGAGGGCACTAAAGGACAGTCAGAGATTAACGGGGATCAAAGCTGTAATTCCACACAGGACAAATTTCACGTACAGGAGCAAGAAATGCTATGGCCTTTGCAAAAAAACAGCAGTCATTCAAGCTGGGCAAATTCTCCACAAACACTCCTGAGTCGAGATTGTCGTTCATCATCATTCATTATAACTTATGAATCACTAACGGTCACAGTAGCTCTACGACCAAATATTCACATAGGAAAATAAAATTGCACTTGAAACGAAAAGTAAAACCAGCCTCATCTCTAGCTTTTCGTTTCTCCATCCGTGTGTTTATGCGTGTGTGTAAAATGTCCATACTTGAGTCTCGGTGTTCAGGACGGGGTCAGTCCAGGGCTGGTCATGTCTGTTGTTGGACTGGCCAGATACTCGCTGGACTTCAGACTGGCCAGAGATTTGTAACTCGCCATTGAGGTTAAAGATCCACACAAACCCCTCAGAGACGGAGTGTCCTCTTTCCCTGCGGAAACACAGAATAGGAGAGTGAGGAGACAATGCTGATATCATTTCACAAGGTTGATGCTATTAAAGAGACACAAAGCATTGCAACAGACACAACATCTGAGGAACAAGCAGGAACATTTGTGACACTGCTTTTTTTTCCTTTCCAATGCGCTACTTTTCTACTGTTTTTCAATGTAAACACATGCTTGATGGATGTGTGCGACCGTTACACTTGCGTCGCATGTGAGTGCCGTGTTTTTGTAGACATGTTTAGGACTTTTACACATAGCGCTTCTCATCACTGTCAGTTCCAAAGCAGTGGACCAATCAGAAGAACTCTGAGGCGGGGCAAGCATTGCAAGTTTCTGTTTACAGGCACTCAGTAGCTGTGTTTGGATGCCCTCATGCTTTTCAAAGTGTTGTGTCATATGGGTAATTGTATGGGTAAAAAATCATTGATTTTTATTTAATCCCGAAATCATTAGAATATTAAGTAAAAATCATGTTCCATGAGGATATTTTGTAAATCTCCCACTGTAATATTAAAAACTCAATTTTTGATTAGTAATTAGTAATGCCAACACTAAGCACTTAATTTAAACAACTTTAAAAGCAATTTTCTCAGCATTTGGATTTTTTGAGCCCTCAGATTCCAGATTTTAATTAGTTGTATCGTTGTCAACTATTTTTCTATCCTAACAAACCAAACATAAATAGAAAGCTTATTTATTCGGCTTACAGGTGATGTAAACATCACGATTTCATAAAATTGACACTTATTTTTCTTATCACTTGGTTTTGTTGTCCAGGGTCACCACAAAGGTGAATCATTCATTCATTCATTCATTCATTCATTCATTTTCCTTCGACTTAGTCCCTTATTTATCACAGCGAGACAGTGGAATGAACCGCCAACTATTCCGGCATATGTTTTTACGCAGCATATGCCCTTCCATCCACAATCCAGTACTGGGAAACACCCATACACTCTCACATTCACACACACACTCATACATTACAGCCAATTTAGTTTATTTAATTCACCTATAGCGCATGTCTTTGGACTGCGGGGGAAACCGGAGCACCCGGAGACAAGGGTGAATCAGATAAAACAAGTCATTAATAGTTATAATCATACTTCCTCAACTGATAGATTACACTATGAATTGCAAATATTTTTTGTATTAAATGTTTTCTAAAATGTTATGTTTTAATATGCAAATGAGGCATTGTTTCATGAAAAAAAAAAACTAATTTGCATGCATTTTTATGCAAAAGACTTTATTGAGAATGAAAATTTGGAGAAAAATTTCTTATTTACATTTTTAAAAAACACAAATTATTTGTATGTATACATTATTAGTTGTACTGTATTTAAAAATGCTAATTGTACTTTTCAAAATCAAAGTGATGAGAATCTACAGAACCTCCACTTAAACAAAACTGCAATCCTAAATTACATGAATCATTACAATAATCAAAATTTTGTTAACCTAAATTACTATGAATTTTCTAAAAATGTATATATTTTGGTTTATATATAGTTTATTCACAGTATTAACAAACCATTAACACTATTAGCTTAATAAACTACTAATTAGCTGTTTATTAATAGTTAGTAAGATAGAAGTTGGGTTTAGGTTTTGGGTAGGATTAGGGATGCAGAATAAGATCATACTTTATAACTACTAATGAGTTAGTATCTTAATAACAGGCAGGTAATAAGCCAGTAGTTAATAGCATGAATTGTGACCTAAACTAAAGTGTTACCAATAATTGTTTTGCTGGGTGTTTTCATGAGTTTCACCCAAACAGCAAAGAGAGAATACTGTTTTCTTCCGTCAGGTGGTGTAATGACATTATGAAATGACATCATCTATAACAGAGCTCATTATCAGACAGCGACATCATCATAGTTGACTCATAACACACACACAACAGACCTTCTCTGTGCCAGTGTGCAAGTCCTGCTTTGCTGTCCAGACTGTGTGTGTTGAGTTGTACAGGATCCAGAGACGTCTGAGAGAGACTCATATCTGCAGAAAGCTGCTCCAGACTCGGGAAACTCTTCCTACACACACAACATTTTGTAAGAGACATTAATATTAAACAATTTACAATAAAGTTAACCTTAATTAATGCATTAACCAAGAAGGAATGTGTTTTTATGCAGTACAGTATTTATTAATGTTTAATAGTTGTTAAAAATACAAATGTTGGCTCAAATGCTTTGCATCTTATTACTAGACATGGCTTTAAATATGTATTATTAAATGACTATGATAATCAATACTGCTTTAGACAGTTTGTCAATGTTAGTTCAAATATTAGCAAATTTGAAAAGTATTTTTGAAAAATATATTATATATATATATATATATATATATATATATATATATATA
>CAIGQV010001633.1:23052757-23063642 GCA_903798115.1 Danio jaintianensis | reverse complement strand
GACCCCTTATTAATAAAGGGACTAAGCCGAAAAGAAAATGAATGAATGAATGAATGAAACAACTGGACATTATATATAAATAAATATTAAAATCAATCCCAATTAATTGTTAGTAAGTTGTAATATAGTAGTAAAGTAGTAATGCCATTAGTGAAATGTGAAAGAAAAGTATTGTGTAAATTATAATGCGTTTATGCTTATTTACTGCAATACTGGAAGGCTGGAATGATTATAGTTGGCATAAATTTTTTTTGACAAATATTCTTGTTGTTAAGTAGTAATTTCATCACGTGGCCTAATGTAAGGGCCTGCAATATGACGATTAATTGTTGAAATAATTGATTAAATAATTTATTATCAAAATAACCGTTTGTTGCAATGCTTTCATTTACATAAAATATGTACAATTATTAAGCCCTCCTGTGAATTTTGTTTTCTTTTTCAAATATTTCCAAAATGATGTTTAACAAAGCAAGACATTTTTCACAGTATTTCCTATAATATTTTTTCTTCTGCAGAAAGCCTTATTTGTTTTATTTCGGCTACAATAAAAGCAGTTTTAAAATTTTTTTAAAGCCATTTTAAGGTCAATATTATTAGCCCCCTTAAGCAATTTTTTTTCCCGATTGTCTACAGAACAAACTACTGTTATACAATAGCTATGCTTCCATCCAAAAATGTGAATTAAATTTATGCGCAAAACTGGAATATCGCATAAAAGATTTGCGAATAAAACAGCGTTTCCATGCAATGAGTCAAAAAGAACAAAATCGTCACTTCCTGATTAACTGCCGGCAAATATCAAAAGTAAAAACGAAATTTTCTGCGGTAGGAGAAGCTGCGTGAATGCGTTTGAAGCTGCGTGGTGGCGTTTGAAGGCATGAGACGTGGAGCACAGACGCTCATTACTATTCTGGAGGTAATTAATAATATAATAACACTAATACTGAAATGGTTAAAGTGTTTTAGAATGACCAAAACAACATTTTAGATGTTTTATAATGCAATCAGCCTGTGCTTTTATAAAAACACACCTTTTTATCATCACATGACCTCTTATAACAAAATCACATGACTTTTTTAATGTGCATTCTGGAATTTGTTCTGTAAAAGTGCTTCCATGGTAGTTTATGCACATTTTTTCGTATCAAATAAAAAGTTTATCCCACTCAGTTATGCGCATACGTTTTCTTATGCACATTTTCTAAATTTATGCGCATCTTGGTGTTTCCATCAACCATTTTTTATGCGCATATCCAAAATGTGCATAAAAATAGGTGGATAGAAACATAGCTACTGACTTGCCTAATTACCCTAACTTGCCTAGTAAACCTAATTAACCTATCTTGAAAAATGTCTAGTAAAATATTATGTGCTGTCATCATGGCAAAGACAAAAGAAATCAGTTATTAGAAATTAGTTATTAAAACTATTATGTTTAGAAATGTGTTGAAAAAAAATCTTCTTTCCGTTAAACAGAAATATACAGGGGGGCTAATAATTCTGGCTTCAATTGTATTTGACATAATTTTCCTAATAAAAATCCAATAAGAATAAACCACCAAAAAATATCAACAAAAAATCATCCCACTGTATATTTAAGTGAGAAACAGCACTGAAGTTTGGTTTACAATTCGATCAGCCCATTTAATATAAGCCTCTGCAGCAGATTATCAATACATGAGAGTGATGGCTGTGGGAAGTGTGCCAGTGCTGTAATGTGATTTGAGAGCTGCAGACGCGAGCTAAAACTAGAGCCAGAGAGCCTTGGCTTCCTGAATCATTCGCTGACCATGAAGAACTTGACTGGAATCCAATATTAGATGAGTTGTGTTGAGAAGCTGCACGTATGAAGCACATACTCTTCCCATGGGCCTGTGCGTTTCCTGTACAGGAGCGTATCGAGAGCCACGGCGTTGCCATCCAGAGCTCCAGGTGAAGGCCACTGGTTTGTCAGGTGCGAGGTGAGCTCCTGTCTGGAGCGAAGGTCGTGGTTCTTCAACACCGTCCTGGATGAACACACAAGCATAAATCCAAACTGACATCTTTGTTTTATTGGAATATTGCAGTATTTATTGTAACTGATTTACTTCTTTAAAGGTGATGTATGGCAAGAAGGTCGCTGGTTCGAGCCTCGGCTGGGTCAGTTGGCATTTCTGTGTGGAGTTTGCATGTTCTCCCTGTGTTTACGTGGGTTTCCTCCGGGTGCTCCGGTTTCCCCCACAAGTCCAAAGACATGCGCTATAGGTGAATTGGGTAAGCTAAAATTGTCCGTAGTGTATGTGTGGCAATGAGAGTGTATGGGTGTTTTCCAGTTATGGGTTGCAGCTGGAAGGGCATCCGTTGCGTAAAACATATGCTGGATAAGTTGGCGGTTCATTCCCAGATTTATAAAGGGACTAAGCCGAAAATAAAATAAATGAATGAATGAAAGGTGCTGTATGCCCATTTTTTACTCTTCTAAAGCATACATGTACCATAATGCATTTGCAGATGATTAAGAAATATGCTAAGTGAACATACTTGTTTATCTGAAAAAACATTAGTTATTCTCCTTTTGAAAATGTGCATTTCTGTGTCGGAACATCTGTCTTTGTGTTTGGCCTCTATAACCCACTCACTGCCAGTTTACTTACTTAATTATTCCCAGGGCCATTTATTTCTAAGTTGATATAAAACCCACGCCAACATGGGGAGAACATGCAAACTCCACACAGAAATGCCAACTGACCCAGCCGGGGCTCGAACCAGTGACCTTTTTGCTACCCACTGCACCACCGTGTTGCCCCACTGCCAGTTTACCCAATTATATTTCAACACCCTGGGTGGCCTTGGTGGAAATCAGCGCATTTCATTTCAGATTTGAAGGCTGCCTCAATATATGTGGACAGGGCTTGACATTAGCCACTGTGGCTAGTAGTTTTACAACATTATTAGCCACTCGCCATTTTCACTAGCCACAATTTTGTTGTTGGGAAAATTAATTTTATATGCATAAAATTTGACTTTGGCCTGCTAAAATACTTGATTTAGAAGTTATGTCCACATGCCTCCTTGTTCCTTTCACTTTTTGTGTGTTGTGTATGACCTTGCTCAATGAGCATGAGCAAATGGGTTGTGGTTTCATAGTGTCGAATTGCAATTAGTTTTTATTTCACATGACTTTTCAGGGCTCAACACTAAGGATTTACCACATTTTTCTCTAGCCACACCAAAAATAAAAACAGAAAAAAAAAAAAAATTATTCTTAGCCTAAAATAACTGTAAGCAAAAGAAAGCAGGTGAAAAACATACCGTGTGTGATAATGAAAGGGTGATCAAGTGCACACAGTTAATGTTTAATAATCTGTTCGAAGACGAAAACAACCGCTACTGCTTAAAAAAAGACATTTAAAAAAATCTCGAGCTCTTAAGAGCAACAGGACTGTGGGTGCACGAGCGTCGCTTTTTGTCCAGTCCATTTCAAAGAGGACAGTTTCTTATTGATTGATTCGGTATATACCTGCTTTCTTTTGCTCACGCGAACACAGTTATTTTTGTCTTCTTAAACTCAGATTTTTTTAAGAAAACTACAATTTAAAAATTAACCAGCCAAAGTGGCTAGTGGGAGCGGCTCTCTAACCCGCCACAGTTGAAATCTACCTGCGTTTGGCGGGTGTTAATGTCAAGCCCTGGATATAATATATACTAACGCAGCCAAAAATGTGACATCCGGAGGGCAGAAGAAGCCTCCGAAATTAAACGCAGATTCAGAGTTATGAAAATCTACACAAGGTGATTTTTAATTAGCATGTAATATAAATATTACAAATGAAAACATTAGCTGAACAGCTTACATTGTAAGGGTCAATCATCATGTATGGTTGCAATCGGTTAGTGTTGTCAATTTGGCAACCCACATTGCAAGAAGTTATCCTCAGAGGAAGGGCCAAAAACTACAATATATAGAATTTGGAGTGCAATGCCTAGTTAAACCACTAGTTGTCAACTCTACACACTGCACCTTTGAGAGGACTCGCATCATAATATGCCCAAAAAAAATACAGCAGTTTCTGTCTTATGCTGGCTTGAACACTTAAAAACCACGTGCTAAATGCAAAACACATAGTTCAAACAAACAAAAAAAAAGTCAAGAATGTTTGTCCAAATATTTTACCTCCTATCGCACAACCACCTCCCCAAATCTCCAAAATCAATTTTCATTGACAAGTCTCTGATTGTACCCCAACATACACAGCACAACACTCAGCGTCACATATTCCCTTTAACTTCAGCAACTGGACTTGAAAACTGCCCACTCAAGTGAAAAAAACACTCTTAGCGGTGTGCAAACACTCTCGGCCCTAAGTATTGATTCATCCAGATGGTTCACTGCAGATGATACTAGGAAACACAAACAGCTTCACATGGACAGAGACACACTTGTATCTGCTTTGGTAAACAACATATAAACAAGTCTACGCTTTGGGTCACTGGAACCAAAAAAACTATTGCCTGATGATCAGTGGCTGCCAGAGTCTGCTCCAGGTCTGAAATACAGCAAATATACTTCATATCATGATCCAGTTAAACACCTCAGATCTGATATTGACATTAGGTAGATCTCCCCAGATAAAACTAGATGATCAGAATTCAATATCAACTAGCATACTTCATAACTCCACGAAATCATTCAAATGTGAAGATTTGGTGTGCTAAGCAAATGTTTTTTATTATCAGAGTTGATAATACAGTTTTTCATGACACATTATACTAAAATACATTATACTACGATTATAGGTAAAGATTTATATAAATGAACAACGGATTGATTGGTTGATTAATTGATTGATTACTTACTAATACATTAATAAATAACAGATACTATAAAGTGAAAGAAAATGCATGTAAATTATATAAGAAATGTTATTGTAGAGTAGTAAAAGTTGTTATTGTTATATAGAATATTCTATTCTTTTCTTTCTTTCTATTCTATTCTATTCTATTCTGGAATATTTAAATTGCTCGTAATATTTAATGCTTGTAATAAAATTACAATTCCATATGTTAGTAATAAAAAACTGGAATAAAATCTACTACTAAAAACTACAGAAAATAATGTTAAGGTTGAGTGCCTGTAATAGTGTATAGAGTGGCTGCAACAACAACAACAACAAGTAAATATTAAATAAATAAAAAAGAATATGAAAATTATTTCTGAAGTATCATGGGACATTGAACATTGAACATTGAACTGCATAAATTTTTTTTTATTATATTACAACAGAAAGCATTTTAATTTGTGATATTTCAATCTTACTTATTCCAAAATGTTGACGGGTATAATAGTTATAGCTAGAGATTTACTTATTTTATTTATAAAAAGTAAATTTACTATTTTGCAGGTAAACTATACTAATCCACATTATGTATACATACCCTTACCTAGCCAATTGCTTGTAAATTGTTGTATAATTACGTTGTATAAACCTGAAAATTCTATCATTTTCCATCAACTTTTTTTTGCTACTATAAAAATCAATGGTTACCATTAAATTTCTGGTCAACCAACATTCTTTAAAATATCTTCTTTAGTGTTTAGTGTTGTAGAATCAAGATCAGGAACAACAACAAATAAAAAATTTGGTCTCTTAAATACTCGACACACATGTTGTTCACAACACAATCTGTTTCATTTATAAGAACTACAGCCAAAAAAAAAAAAAGTCACAAAACAATCAGATTCTTTGTCCTGCCATCAGTCTCTTATACACTCCCCCCTTCCATCTGATCAAATCCTCTCTCCGCTTACATGCTGCAATAATCTATTAAGTTATTTGCGTCAGTCTCTATAGAAACCCGGCTCTGGTCCAGCTTGTGACGTCTCTCCAGAGCTCAGCTGAACCGTGAACTCCAGCTGTCTGACAGAATGAGCCGAGAAACGCATTCAGACATCATCCGCACTGACACTCGCAAAATGCTGAAGATTAACCGCTCTTCAAAACAGATGAGCAGCATAATATCTGCATGATAAATGAGAGCATGCTGCAAAAAATCTCTTTACAGGGAGACAAACCTTTCGTCTTCTGCACCGGCACATTTTTATGAACATGAATCATGCATGCACAGGCAAATTTAATAAAGAGCTGTGCCACTTTTGCATGCAGGATTTTAGCACAAAAAAATCCATAATCATATTCAGCAACCAACCACAATTCATTTTATACCAGTCAAAATGTTTTGTATTAAATGTGCATTGACATTGAATATGTTGACCTGTTCTCTTATATCTACATAGAAGGTATGTGGCTTAGGCAAGTACAAAAATTCTCCAGAAACGTTTTTTTTTTTTTTTTGCTCATTTATAAACACATGAATTACCCTTAGAATGAAAACATCTGTTTTGACCATATTTGGAAGGGTCCAAATGAGCTCTATTAATTAGCTCTGCTTTGATTTACATAAAAACAATGAGACAATGGTGTTTGAGGCTCACGTTATATGTTATTTCCAAGTACTGAACTCTTATTATTCATTCATTCATTCATTTATTTTTTTATCAAGGGGTCACCACAGCGGAATGAACCGCCAACTATTCCAGCATATGTTTTACACAGTGAATGCCCTTCCGGCCACAACACAGTACTTGCAATGTTATTATTCAGTTATGCCCTATAAAGAAAATCTGGATATACCTAGGATGGTCGAATAATAAGAGCTTAGCCATATCATCAGAAGTTCAGCAGACAAGACACAGACTGATATGTTGCACACAGGATCATTAATATGCATGCCCAGGTTTTTATTTTGAAAATGGTAGACAGAGCAAAATGCCAGCTGCACCAGATTTTTTTCTATGCATTGCTATGCAACCACTCCAAGAGGCCTCTGCAAAATGCAGGATATACGGATTGTACATTTATTCAGCTCCACCCCAAACAGGGGTAAGGTAAGTTTAAATGTATCTTTGTTTAATTTGTTCAAACACATGTAGACTGCTGAGTGTAAGTGTGTACTTAGTATAAAATGCACGTTTAAGAATCGTGTCTTATCACTCGGCTTTTACTGTCATTTTTCTGAAGTAAAAGAATAATAATACGCTTTATTAAATGTCATCTGTTTATGCAGAGGTTGATATTAATTCCAGGCTGTGTTTTTATTTAAATTATAGCATCAAAATACAATACAATACATCCTGTCTGTCTTTTTTGTCGAGTTTAATTATAATTAAGCCTATATTTTACTTTAGGTTACTCTGTCTTGTTAAAAAGTTTAAAAGATTTTAGAAGAGTAGAAGGTCTTTTTTTTTGACAAATGAAGTATGATTATGAAGTGTGTGTATTTGTGAGTGTGAGTGAGAGGGAGAGAGAGCAAGAGAGAGAAAGCACTAAGAGCAGAGCTCATTAATATTCATGACTGTTCCAAATATGGTCAATATGAAGATTCTGATTCAAGGGGTATTTATGGGGTAATAAATGAGCATATAAAACCATTTCTGGAGTTTTTTTTTTTTACTTACCTAAGGCACATACCTACTATGTAGATATCAGAGAACAATTTAACTTATTAAATCAATGCAGTATATGGCACCTTTAAGTACTTAAATCAATACTTTCTTTGTGCTTTTAACATACATATACAGTATTATAATTCACAAAGTCAGCGTTTTTCCAAAATTCCCCCACAGTTTCCCCAGAGCTGCACTTCTGCTTCTGCACCAAGCGCACGCGTATGCTTCGGCGCAGCCTTCGCGCGGTCGCATAGCCCTCGGCGTGGCTGACGCCGATGCTGGCGTGCACCTCTTAAAAAAATTTAATTACACGTCGCAACGACACATAGCGCAAGCTCTGTGATTGGTCTGCTTGGTACCGGTGACGAGCGTGGGCGGTGCTGAGAGGCGAGAATGTTTACAAGTGTCGAGTCCTGTGAAGGGAACATGCAAACTTGTTTTGTTTTTAGTTTATATTTACAGTTGTTGCACGTCCACTGGTTCCCGCCTCAGAATGAGCGAGTTTTTGCTACTTGTACATTAAGGTAGCGTTCAGAAAAAACAAAACACCCGCAAAGAAACTCGACACAGAGTAACATAAAAACCTACTGCTAGCTAGCATTTCAGAAGTGTTATTGCAGAGCAACACAAACAGCATGCAGAAGTATAAATGCACGACTACACGCAAGGCAGGTGCCGTGGGTCATGCCGATCACTCCACGCAGAAGTATAAATCAGCCTTAAGAGCAAGCAGCATCATGACACTGACAAGTTCATCCACAAAATTAAGTCCAATCAAATTGTAAATGCACAAAAAGAAAAGTATCTGATTTATTAGAATGAAGCAGCAGGAAAACAAAGTAAACTTGAATGCAATTTAGACCTAAAAAGAGATTATACGACAGCAACATATCTAAGTGCAGTAAAGGACAGCAAATTAAGAGCAACACTGACCTGATACAGACTAAGTGCTCACAGACTGACTTAGTGTCAAAATGCAATTAACAAAATAAACATAGAAACTACATTCTATTTTATACTTATTTGCAAACTGCATTCAGCACTAAAGGTTTGGGAGTGTTTATGATTTGATTATGTTCATGTAGATTGTCAGTGTTTAAGACTTACAGCTGATCCTGCAGCTCCAGTATGATGATCTCGAGCTGCTCTTTCTCCAGTTTGTGGCTGATCTCTGTGTCTGTGAGCCGCTGCAGGAGAGCTTTATTTTGAGAGACAGACTCTGAGAGCTGAGCTTCTCTCAGACGCACTAGCTCCTCCAGATAACCCTACACAATCACAACAGCTCACGTCAGAGACTTATACAAGAGGATCTCATATATCTGACACACAGGACTAAAGCCATCAGACCACATGACCTGATCTGCAGACTGTCAGATATTTAATGTGACCCTGGAACACAAAACTTCACAAAGTTTTATGTTGCACAGGTATATTTTTGGCAGTAAAATACACTGTTTGTTCAAAAAGCTTTTTCTTTTATGCCAAAATACACTAGAATATTAAGTAATAAAGATAATGTTTCATGAAAACATTTTGTACATTTTCTACTGTAACTCAATTTTTGATTAGTAATATGCATTGCCAAGTCTAGCGATCAGTGTATACACAACTGATAAAACATCTAGTGTCAGTGTTTTTTATTATCACTATTTATTTTGTGTGGAAATATTTTTTTTTATTGAAAAAGCAAAGATTAATTGCTATAAATTGTATCGTTTGTACTTACATAATATGTGTGTACAGTGCATATTTATTATGCATATATAAATAAAGACATGCATGCATATATTTAAGAAAATGTTTATTTGTTGATCATATATATATATATATATATACACACTACCTGACAAAAAAGTCTTGTCGCCTATCCAAGTTTTAGGAACAACAAATAATAACTTGATTTCTAGTTGATCATTTGGTATCAGAAGTGGCTTATATGAAAGGCAAAGGCCTCTAGATTACACTTATTTCACCAAAATAAAATATGATCATACCTTGATTTTTAATTATTTAATTAGGACAGTAAGCTCTGACTTTGCTTAGACAAAAGTCTTGTCACTTAACAGAAATAATGTACAGTATAGAATATAAAGTCATGGTGCAGTGGAAAAAGAATTAATATTGTGTATGACTCCCATGAGCTTGGAGGACTGCAATGACTCAAATAACTTATTAATAAAGTCATCTGGAATGGCAAAGAAAGCATTCTTGCAGGACGCCCAGAGTTCATCAAGATTCTTTGGATTCATCTTCAATGCCTCCTCCTTCATCTTACCCCAGACATGCTCAATGATGTTCATGTCTTGTGACTGGGCTGGCCAATCCTTGAGCACCTTGACCTTCTTTGCTTTTAGGAACATTGATGTGGAGGCTGGAGTATGAGAAGGAGCGCTATCCTGCTGAAGAATTTGCCCTCTCCTGTGGTTTGTAATGTAATGGGCAGCACAAATGTCTTGATACCTCAGGCTGTTGATGTTGCCATCCACTAAGCAGATCTCTCGCACGCCCCCATACTGAATGTAACCCCAAACCATGATTTTTCCTTCACCAAACTTGACTGATTTCTGTGAGAATCTTGGGTCCATGCGGGTTCCAATAGGTCTTCTGCAGTACTTGTGATGATTGGGATGCAGTTCAACAGATGATTAATCTGAAAAATCTACCTTCTGCCACTTTTCCAAATGACCAAATGATGAACTAGAAGTGAAATTATTATTTGTTGCTTCTAAAACTTGGATCGACGACAAGACTTTTGTCAGGTACTGTACAAATTTTATATAAATTTAAATATATATGTTTGTTTTTTTTATCTACAGGTATTACATATACCTAATAAATATGTATAATACACAAATATATATTATGTAAAAACAAACTTTTATTTTGAATGTGATTAATCATGATTAAACTTTGCCCAGCACTATTTTGTTTTATTAATTAAACATTACAAAAATTACTTACTTATTATAATGCACGGGCCACTAAAATAGTGAATTTACACAGATTTCTGAATGCAGGATGCCCGAAAGGTAAATTTTCTTTACAGCCAATGAAAACAAAGACAGAAGGACAGGGAAGTTCTCTGATTGTACAATATGATATTTCATTTTTTTGCAAACAGAAGTTCAGCATTTTGCACGCACAGTTCTCTCTCCACACACATAAACAGTCTGATAAGCAGTGGTCCTGACCTTCTGTTCCAGCACGACTCTGTATTTCTGCTCCAGTCTCTTGCTCTTGCTGAACCAGCTGCTCTGATCCGCCATCAGACTGGCAGCCATGTGGGATTCAGGAGTTCCTGCTTCACTGCCGCTGCTGCCCAGCGTCCTCATCTCCTCCTCATCACTGCTGATACTGTCAGAACTACAGCGCGCATTTTCAATATATGAGATTAGG
>CAIGQV010001633.1:22992488-23031646 GCA_903798115.1 Danio jaintianensis | reverse complement strand
GTGTGTGTGTGTGTGTGTGTGTGTGTGTGTGTGTGTGTGTGTGTGTGCGTGTTCAAGTCCTACAGCAATTATCGCTGATTTTACTTCCTTTCATAAGTTCTGGAAAGATGCAATATAAAATGTATATATAAAAGGGCAACTACATGAACTTAGTGAACTAATTCTCAGTTTCTCTGGAATTATGATTCATTGTTTTGGGTGTGGGAGGCACGGTGGCGCAGTGGGTAGCACAATCGCCTCACAGCAAGAAGGTCGCTGGTTCGAGCCCCGGCTGGTTCAGTTGGCGTTTCTGTGTGGAGTTTGCATGTTCTCCCCGTGTTTGCGTGGGTTTCCTCCGGGTGCTCCGGTTTCCCCCACAGTCCAAAGACATGCGGTATAGGTGAATTGGGTAGGCTAAATTGTCCGTAGTGTATGTGTGTGAATAAGTGTGTATGGATGTTTCCCAGTGATGGGTTGCAGCTGGAAGGGCATCCGCAGCGTAAAACATATGCTGGATAAGTTGGCGGTTCATTCCGCTGTGGCGACCCCAGATTAATAAAGGGACTAAGCCGAAAAGAAAATGAATAAATGAACGTTTTGGGTGTGAATAAAATGTTGTTTTAAGATTTTTTAAAAAATTTTTTTTGCAAGAAGTCAATACTTATAACACTGATAGCATTTGGGTAATATATATACATGTTGTACACTATTAAGTGTTATGTTTTCATAAAACGTTCTATAAATAAAGTTTAAAAAAAAGACAAAGAAATCAATATTTAGGGCGGCACGGTGGCTCAGTGGTTAGCACTGTCGCCTCACAGCAAGAAGGTCGCTGGTTCGAGTCCTGGCTGGGCCAGTTGGCATTTCTGTGTGGAGTTTGCATGTTCTCCCTGTGTTCATGTGGGTTTCCTCCGGGTGCTCCGGTTTCCCCCACAGTCCAAAGACATGCGCTAGGTGAATTGGGTAAGCAAAATTGGCCGTAGTGTGAGTGTGTGTGAATGTATGGGTGTTTCCCAATACTGGGTTGCTGCCGGAAGGGCATCTGCTGCGTAAAACATATGCTGGAATAGTTGGCGGTTCATTCCGCTGTGGTGACCCGTGATAAATAAGGGACTAAGCCGAAGGAAAATGAATGAATGAAAGAAATCAATATTTATTGGAATAACATCTTTTTACCACTTACATATTTATACAGTTAAAGGCAAAATGATTAGCTTTCTTGTGAAATTTTTATTCTTTTTCCAATATTTCCCAAGTGATGTTTAATAGACCAAGGACATTTTCATCATTTTTTTAGCATTAACATAATATTTATTTCTTCTGGAGAAAGTCTTATTTCTCTTAATTTTGGGTGGAATAAAAGCAGGTTTTTATTATTATTTTTCAATTGCTATACTTGTACACCACTGTTGTCCAATGATATGCCTACTTAACCTAATTAACCTAGTTAAGCCTTTAAACTGCACTTGAAGCTGAATACTAGTATCTTGCAAAATAACTAGTGTAATAGAGTGTGTACTGTCATCATGGCAAACACAAAAAAATTATTTGAAATTAGTTATGAAAACTATCATCTTTAAAAATGTTTTGAAAAAATGTTTTCTCTGTTAAACATCACTTGGGAAATATTTGAAAAGGAATAAAAAAAGAGTGAACAGAAGGGCTAAAAATTTTGTCTTCAACTGTATATATAGTGCATTATATATAAATAACGTGTGCGTGTTTGTGTGAGTGCATGCATTTAAATGTGTAGGACTTGGGAGACCTACTTGTTTATGCTTTATGGGAGTGTTCTTCGTGCTTTCAGGGGAAATGTAGATTTCTGCACTATTAAAATTTCGCTATTAAACATGACTGTTTTAAAAAGAAACTGAATTAATACGAACAGAAAACATATGCCAGAGTAATCTGCAGTTCATTTCCTGATAAAAAACAAGAAAAAGACAAAAAAAAACAAAGACTAAGCAGAAGGAAAGTGAGCGAGGGTGAGTAACGCAAACAGCTGAGTCAACCAAAGTTGTCAGTTATTGTTAAAAAATGAAGAGAAAATGAATGTTTTTACTTCTGACAGCTGACCATTAATATTGCATTAGTTGTTGTATTCATTACAGCAGTTCAGAAATTAAATGTCAGTGACTTAACTGTTAAAGTCCATGTGAAGCAGAAGTTGCTGAGACTTTTATTTCAGTATGTTGATGTACTTCTAACTGAAACAGAATATTGAGTAGGGGACGGGGCTTTCTTTTGCGCATCAATCCCTCATAGCAAACTAAACAGTAAGCAAGGGTATATTAATATGCAGTTGCTATGTAATGTAATGTAATGTGTATTTATATAGCACACTTATAGTGTATGGCCATACACCCAAAGCGCTTCACAATCATGAGGGGGGGTTTCTCCACACCACCACCAGTGTGCAGCATCCACTTGGGTGATATAACGGCAGCCACAGGACAACGTGCCAGTGTGCTCACCACACACCAGCTATTGGTGGAGTGGAGAGATTGTGATAGAGCCAATTCGGTGGATGGAGATGATTGGGATGACATGATTGGTAAGGGCCGATGGAGGGAATTTGGCCAAGACACCGGGGTTACACCCCTGCTCTTTACGAGAAGTGCCATGGGATTTTTAATAACCACAGAGAGTCAGGAACTTGGTTTAACGTCTCATCCAAAAGACGGCGCTCACTGACAGTATAGTGTCCCCTTCACTTTACTGGGGCATTAGGACTCACACAGACTGCAGGTTGAGTGCCCCCTGCTGGCCTCTCTAACATCACTTCCGAAAGCAACCTAGATTTTCCCATGTGGTCTCCCATCCAGGTACTGACCAAGCTCAGCCCTGCTTAGCATCAGTGAGTAACCAGTCTTGGGCTGCAGAGTGATATAGAAACCCTCAAGCTGACATCAACAGAAGGACCGCCATTCCAAACGCCGAAGCAAATGGTCAGACTTTCATTGAAGATTACCAAAACAAACAAATATCTTTATTGGATTAACTTATTGGATTATCAGATTAATTATTCACCTTAAGAATAAAAATGTGAGTTAGCTAAATAAACATAGAGCCTTTAAGCTTCCAATTCACTATCACATTTTAAAATAACAAAGCACCCTACCTTTAACCTTACTGATAGTGTTTTAAAAAAAGCAAATGTTAGATAAAAAGGTATTTGCTGAAGCAACCATTTTTACAATTCTTTGATCAGTTTATCCTGACTGGAGTTTCAAGTGACTTGTACCTGTACAACCAAAAACGCCATATGTGGAGCTGATCATGTGATGTAAATGTCTAAATTTATTAGTAAGATCATAACAACATGTTGTCTTTGTTAACCCTTAAATTACACTGAAGTGAACTAAACTGAACTTCAACTGTGAAAACTGGACTAAAGCAGTTTCAATTAACTACAAATTCATCTATGTTTAGTTGCTTTGACACAATCTACATTGTAAAAGCGCTATAGAAATAAAGATTAATTGAATCTAATTGAATTGAATAAATGTATGACCAATCACATATTGAGGTCTTTAGTGGCCCAGATGTACACATCAAAACAGAGATGGATCTGTAAATCAAATCTATTGAGAAATACAAAGGTTTATGTTTGTCTTAAAAGGATTAATTGAGGGAAGGTAGTGAATAATATCCTGGGCTCTCTAAAGATCCACTGTGTTCATAATAGTCATAATTCAGGGTTAAAGAAATAAAGATTAAAGAGCACAAAAGATATTTTGAAGTAAACATTGACTCCGTTTTGTCCTACTATTGATGTCAGTGGTTAACGGTTTTCAGCTTTTTTCAAAACATCTTTTGCATTTGACAGAATAAAGAGACTCATAAAGGTTTGGAATAGGGCTGCACAATATATCATTTCAGCATCAATATCACAATTTGCATGTCCACAATAGTCCCATCGCAGGACCTGCAATGTCAAATCAGGATTATAGTTGAGCAGGAATTAAAATCACACATGATCGTGAAGTATTTGCAATGTTTAACCATAAAGTTACCCAAAAAAATTATACTTTGCATGCGTTTTAAGGCCTGTGATTGTGTACACATTTTAAGCCAATTTAAAGCATTCAGGCACAGGAAATTCAAATTTTAGTAACTTCAAGAAAGATTGATGCAGCAGTATACATGCAATGAAGATTACGCAGATTATACATTTTACATTTAATTATTCAATTTGTGTACCTGAATACTGTTAGACTCTCAGAAAAACCATAAAGCATTTATTTCATTTATGACTTTGCTTTAACGTATTTGTCATTGCTTGTGATTTGGTTTATTGCATTTGATGCAGATGCGCTCCACTACGAAATCATCCTCCAATATTGTCCTAAAATTATTCATTCTTTTCAAATAGAGCTATTCATTTTATCTGTTAAAATTATACTTAAGATCGGTGAACTATCCCTTTAATAGTGTTTTACTGCCATTGGTTTTATTTCCAGCTATTACTACTATAAGCTTTTGGTATTGTGCAAAAAAATTAATAAATAAAATACAGACTAGGCATGGGCTGGTATAAGTTTCTGACGGTATGATAACCCTGGATAAAAATACCACGGTTTCACAGTATCACGGTATTGTGATTACTGCTCTAAAATAAGTACTTTTTAAATGTCTGGGTAAAAAAAAAAAAAAAAAACTTTTTCCCCATTGAACACAATTTATTTTATTTTAGGAAACATTTATAATATTTTGGAACAGTAAACATGTAAGGCTAAATAATTAAAATAAATCATTGACTTCTGCTCTCTTCATTAGTTTCAAAAACACAGATTTCTTTACAACACATAAAAAATACATTAAAAAAAACCTTACATGTACCTTGGGAACGGTATAACATTTTAGCGGTATTAAAAAAGAAACCGGTTATCGTCCCATGCCTAATACAGACCAAAGTATGTAAGTAAGATGTTTCGACATGGACCACTGGAATTTAGATATGACATTACTGTAATGCAAAAGTATTAACATGTTCAAGACACAGAAATTCAATTATTGTAGATGGTGTTATGAGTATTTGTTATGATATGTGACTTTTTATCAGGTTATATTAAAGCAATTCTGATTCTCTCTACTAAAATAAAACATTGTATAATTAATCATTTGATAAACTGCATGGTGTCAGAGGAATACCTCATTGAATTGTGCATTTAATTTGTGTCAAGTATGGTCTCAAAATTATTTAGCACTTTAAATGCAGCTTTCACCAACAAACAAAAAAAAGTTTTTTGTTGTTGTTGTTGTTTTTTTACATTTTTTCGTTGTGGTGGTTGCTTTAAATAATATGCCTATTGTAAAAAAAAAAAAATCTGAAGTACCTTGGAGCACAATGTAAACGCCAGGTCGCATAAATCATTGAGTCCCACTGTATTCAAATCACCACAGTACAGTCGTGGCCAAAAGTTTTGAGAATTATATAAATATTGGAAATTGGAAAAGTTGCTGCTTAAGTTTTTATAATATCAATTTGCATATACTCCAGAATGTTATGAAGAGTGATCAGATGAATTGCATAGTCCTTCTTTGTTATGCAAATTAACTTCATCCTGAAAAAAACTTTCCACTGCATTTCATTGCTGTCATTAAAGGACCTGCTGAGATCATTTCAGTAATCGTCTTGTTAACTCAGGTGAGAATGTTGACGAGCACAAGGCTGGAGATCATTATGTCAGGCTGATTGGGTTAGAATGGCAGACTTGACATGTTAAAAGGAGGGTGATGCTTGAAATCATTTTTCCTCCATTGTTAACCATGGTGACCTGCAAAGAATCGCGTGCAGCCATCATTGCGTTGCATAAAAATGGCTTCACAGGCAAGGATATTGTGGCTACTAAGATTGCACCTCAATCAACAATTTATAGGATCATCAAGAACTTCAAGGAAAGAGGTTCAATTCTTGTTAAGAAGGCATCAGGGCGTCCAAGAAAGTCCAGCAAGCGCCAGGATCGTCTCCTAAAGAGGATTCAGCTGCGGGATCGGAGTGCCACCAGTGCAGAGCTTGCTCAGGAATGACAGCAGGCAGGTGTGAGCGCATCTGCACGCACAGTGAGGCGAAGACTTTTGGAAGATGGCCTGGTGTCAGGAAGGGCAGCAAAGAAGCCACTTCTCTCCAAAAAAAACATCAGGGACAGATTGATCTTCTGCAAAAAGTATGGCGAATAGACTGCTGAGGACTGGGGCAAAGTCATATTCTCAGATGAAGCCCCTTTCCGATTGTTTGGGGCATCTGGAAAAAGGCTTGTCCGGAGAAGAAAAGGTGAGCGCTACCATCAGTCCTGTGTCATGCCAACAGTAAAGCATCCTGAGACCATTCATGTGTGGGGTTGCTTCTCATCCAAGGGAGTGGGCTCACTCACAATTTTGCCCAAAAACACAGCCATGAATAAAGAATGCTACCAAAACACCCTCCAACAGCAACTTCTTCCAACAATCCAACAACAGTTTGGTGAAGAACAATGCATTTTCCAGCACGATGGAGCACCGTGCCATAAGGCAAAAGTGATATCTAAGTGGCTCGGGCACCAAAACGTTGAAATTTTGGGTCCATGGCCTGTAAACTCCCCAGATCTTAATCCCATTGAGAATTTGTGGTCAATGCTCAAGAGGCGGGTGGACAAACAAAAACCCACTAATTCTGACAAACTCCAAGAAGTGCTTATGAAAGAATGGGTTGCTATCAGTCAGGATTTGGCCCAGAAGTTGATTGAGACCATCAAAAGAAGGGCCAACACTGCAAATACTGACTCTTTGCATAAATGTCATGTAATTGTCGATAAAAGCCTTTGAAACGTATGAAGTGCTTGTAATTATATTTCAGTACATCACAGAAACAACTGAAACAAAGATCTAAAAGCAGTTTAGCAGCAAACTTTGTGAAAACTAATATTTGAGTCATTCTCAAAACTTTTGGCCACGACTGTACTTACTGAGGTAAAGTTGATTTTATATTCGCACATTTGGACTTTCTCCTTAATAACAATATCATTTCAGAAAAGTACAAATTCTAAACATGGAAATCATATCAGCAGCCAATGACTGTCAAAGTACAGCATTGTTCACAGTCAATTAAATAGTGCTAATGTTGTTTTTAAGTCGAACATAAATGCGATCTCAGACCCAATATTCAAATGAACTTGGTAAACAATATAGAGAGCGTTAAATGAACGAATACAAAAGCAACTTTACCTCAATACAGTACTTTTTCTAAGGACTCCTCCATCTATATGACGTGATGCTCTTGTGACAGATCTCAGATCAGCGCTTCTGTGTGCAATACACGTACATCACCTCACCACCCCGATACAGCATCATAAATGTGCAAAAACAAACTTACTAAAAAAATAACAATGACATCACCACACATGTGTGCGTGTCGCCGGTGTGCTGCAGTGTGACATGATGAATGTGTGTGTGTGGTCAGAAGCAGATTTTACCTGCACACGGTGATCAAATTCCTCCTCTCTACGGCTCTGATGCGCGCCGCCGCTTTTTTACGAGCCCCGCTGAACCCGAGATTTAACGATGCCATGGTCGTCTCTGTCCGATGCACGACTGTTTATTTCCTCACGTCCTTTTCTCTTCTGATGCTGCTGTAGATCAGTCTCCAGCTCGCGGACTCTCGCTGACTCTCACCGGGGCCATGGAAATGGAATAAGAGGGTGGAAAGGCAATTAGTATGAAAGGGGAGTAAAGGATGGGCGTGGTCTTGCCGTATTTTTAGAAATAAAAATCTTACTTTAACTCGTCGTTTGAGTTTTATTTATTTAATTTTATTTTTTAAAAGCCACAGCGATTTTTCCATTGATACATTTCATACAGAACACATTATAAAGGAGGACTGGATTGTCACGTGATCGATGTTACTTTTCTCAGCGCTGGTTAGGATCTACCAATCACAGTTTACATGCTGATGAGGAGGCTATCTAATTGTTTGGTACAGCCCAATCCTTGCACGTAACATATGTATGCCAATATTAAAGCAGAGGAAGTAGAGAAATTAACTTTTTGAAACATCCTGTACCCTCTGGAGGATCATTCTGTGCCTCAGGCAATAATTTAAACCTGATAACATAGACCATAATTGTCTGTCATTATGGAGCGCTTATAGAAGTTTATAAGCGCCGTTTTTAATAATCAGTAAAGGCGTTTTTAGTTATAAAATTGTCGTGAGAAATACCAACTAACGATTTTTATCATTTATTATTAGTAAAAAGCAGTGATTGTGTCCGATTTCTGTTAATGTAATTTTCTTACATCTCACTAGGTGGCCTCAAAGTACTATAAAGCAGCTAATAAAATAAAATAAACAATATTTCACAGCTTTCTAAACATTTACAGCGATCATTTATCATTCATTTTAATATCAAAGCTATATAGAAAAAAAATTAAGAGATTGAAAATCGTCAGTGATCTGGATGCACTGGATTTATGCTAGCTATCGGTTTCAGTAAAATGTTAACATTTGTTGTATTCTGTAAAGGTCTCATAACATTTTTTTCTTCTTCTGAATTTCATATAAAATATTGTCAATTTTAGCTTTTTCTTTTTTGTTTGTTTGTATATGTGTATTTATTTACAGTGTCTGCCTCTATTTAGTATGATGCTAAGAGAAGCTTGCTGCTGTAGTTGTCATATACTATTTTTTGTAATATGAATGATTTATGTATTTGTAAACACACAAATATAAATCAAATGCCACTGTACAAAATCAACAGTTTATAAACTGTCCGATAGTTTTGGTCAGTGTGCGAATTATATATTGACGATCTGGGAGGTCAATTTTTTCGGTAGTAGTTTGGTAATAGATGCTTCAGTGAATCAGATTTATGAATGTATTTAAATTACAACCAATTTATTAATAAAATGTATACGTTTTCAATGTTTTGAGGGATATTTAGTGACTATTTTAGAGGTTACTGTACGTCAAACTATACAAATTATATGTCTAATTGTTCTTTTTTTAGGCTACATGCAGATATAAACACCTATTTTACAAGAAACGTGTTTTGTGAATACTTAAGATGTCTATCGGTGCTCTAGAACTGCCAGTTTCAGACTGTTGAATGATATTTTTCCTACCATTGATTGGCGCATTATGCATTCACAATGTTATAAACCGTTATAGGGGGATATATTTATATTATACATTTTAAATAATTAATATTTAAGATATAGATCAGAGATCAGAGAAAGCTATTTCTTACTATTAAAGGGCTGACTCCCCCATACATCTTGTTTTGATGTCCTTCAGGGGGGATCAATCGTTAATTAGGGGGGTCAATCCCCCCTAAACACCCCTGTAATTCGCACCCTGGTTTTGGTCCCTAATGCTGATTGGTCAATAGCCGTGGCCCATGTTTTATTTGTAAATATTGCTAGCCTCTCAAGCAGTCAATATTCTGTCAAATTCATAGACTTTATGTATATAAGTATTTTATTATAGTGTATTATATTATAGTAGGCTATATTTTGTGTCAATTTTAAAACCACACCCCTTTTCCATTAAAAAAACCCGCTTTTTGTGAGGGAGAAACGTTTGTTGACGTGAACATGTTTAGAGTAATCTGAAATTGGGAAAGCTAACATTTTTCGGTGTGTGGGAGATAATCGTTTGAATATGTGAGGAAAAATCAGATGTTGTGTTAAAAATAAGTGAGAACTGTCTCTAGAAACATCTAGAAACTGCCACTATTTTTGGCTTTAACATTTGTATTGCGTAGTAACCATATTATTAAAGCAATAAGGTATTTAGGATGTCTTGTATTGTGAATAAAGTCACTGCTTCATGTCATCTACTGAACAACACACTTTATATAGCACAGCTTCTGATTCCTTATGTTTTTTAATGAAGAGTATAAAAATAATCCATTTCAATAAAACATCTGGGTAGCATTTTACAATAAGGTTGTATTATGTCAGATAACGCATTTACTAACATGAACAAACAATGAACACTACATTTATTACTGTATTTATTAATGTTTGTTAATGTTAGTTAATGAAAATAAACTTGTTCATTATGTTAGTAAATTCATTCATTTTCTTTTCGGCATAGTCCCTTTATTAATCTGGGGTCGCCACAGCGGAATGAACCACCAACTTATCCAGCATATGTTTTACACACCGGATGCCCTTCCAGCTGCAACCCATCACTGGGAAACATCCAAACACACTCATTCACACACATACACTACGGACAATTTAGCCTACCCAATTCACCTATACCGCATGTCTTTGGACTTGTGGGGGAAACCGGAGCACCCGGAGGAAACCCACGTGAACACGGGGAGAACATGCAAACTCCACACAGAAATGCCAACTGACCCAGACGAGGCTCGAACCAGCGACCTTCTTGCTGTGAGGCGAACGTGCTACCCACTGCGCCACCGTGCAGCCCTGTTAGTAAATTACTAACATGAAATAATGAAAGCTTATTGTCAGGGTGCAAATTACAGGAAGGTTTGGGGGAATTGACCCCCCTAATTAACACTTGATCTCCCCTGAAGGATGTCAAAACAAGATTTATGTGGGGTGGGTGGGGGGGGAAGAGGGTCAGCTCTTTAATAGTGAGAAATAGTTTTCTCTGATCTGTATCTTAAATAATAATATTAATAGTTTATATAATAAAATGCATGCAATACATTACACCACCCCTATAATGGTTCATACCACTGTGAATCGCACCAATCGGTCTTAGAAAAAAAATTATTCAACAGTCTAAAACCAGTAGATCTAGAGGACCGATTGACGTTGCAAGTGTTTACAAGACACTTCTCTTGTAAAATAGGTGTTTGTATCTTCATATAGCCTAAAAGTAAAGTAAAATTAGACACATAGTTTGTACTTTGACCTACAGTAGATCAGAATACACTAAATATCCCTCAAAACATTGAAAATTCAAATACATTTTATTTATAAATTTAGTTATAATTTAAATAAATACATATATTTGATTCACTGAAGCATGCATTACACATACTAACATTACCGAAAAAAGTTGACCCCTTTGACCATCAATGTATAATTCGCACCCTGCTTAATGTAAAGTGCGACTAACATCTGTGTAAAATACAGATGTCATTGTGAGACTTTTCAGGGAGCAAATGTTTCAGTGCACTAGAAGAAATTTGCAATTGAGCAGCCCTTGTGTGGCCAACTCTCTTATCAGTGCATTGACAACTGAACAAGGGAGCTGGCTGAGATGCACCCTGTATCACCATTTTCAATCATCACAAAAAAATCTCGAGTTTTATTTAACAAAATACAGTTACTAGACTAAACTAGGCAAAAATTGTGTTGTTATAAGTGCTCGTATTTTAAGCAATTGCAACTCAAATGGTGGCAATACAGTATTTCTCACTTTAGCCCCCAGGAGCCCCATGGCTGCTCATTTTAGGAGTCTCACTAATCTCGCACACAATTGAGGTCATGGAGCCTCTAATAATGAGAGGATGAGTGGAATCGAGAGGAGGAGGAAGAGATTTCGGTGTGCAGTGCCTTAGGGCTCCCAGAAGCAGGATTTGAAAAAGACTGTGGTGTAGAGAAATAGGAAATTAGCTCAGCGCACATCAATGATGTCACTGTCACTGACTCATAATGCTGTTTTCAGCGATTTGTCTCCACGCACGTCAAAAATAAAACCAAGGAGTGTTTGTGTGTGTGCAAAGATACGAACCAGAAGTCAAACAATCCATTTTTTTTTTTTTTTGCAGTGCACTCAAAACAAACCCAACGAAAACAAGTCACATCGGACTAACAGCAGCACTACAAGCAGAACTACAGCATTGACAGTGCATTAAGAAAGTTATTTGAGAATATAAATACACTCCCTGACAAAAGTCTTGTCGTTGATCCAAGTTGTAAGAGCAACAAATAATAACCTGACTTCTAGTTGATCATTTGGAAAAGTGGCAGAAGTTAGATTTTTCAGATGAATCCTCTGTTGAACTGCATCCCAATCATCACAAATACAGAAGACCTATTGGAACCCGCGTAAACCCAAGATTCTCACAGAAATCAATTAAGTTTTGTGAAGGAAAAATCATGGTTTGGGGTAACATTCAGTATGGGCGCGTGCGAGAGATCTCCAGAGTGGATGGCAACATCAACAGCCTGAGGTATCAAGACATTTGTGCTGCCCATTACATTATAAACCACAGGGCAAATTCTTCAGCAGGATAGCGCTCCTTCTCATACTTCAGCCTCCACATCAAAGTTCCTGAAAGCAAAGAAGGTCAAGGTGCTCCAGGATTGGTCAGCCCAGTCACCAGAGATGAACATGATTGAGCATGTCTGGGGTAAGATGAAGCAGGAGGCATTGAAGATGAATCCGAAGAATCTTGATGAACTCTGGGCGTCCTGCAAGAACACTTTCTTTGCCATTCCAGATGACTTTATTAATAAGTTATTTGAGTCATTGCAGTCCTCCAAGCTCATGGGAGTCATACACAATATTAATTCTTTTTCCACTGCACCACGACTTTATATTCTATATTGTACATCATTTCTGTTAAGTGACAAGACTTTTGTCTAAGCAAAGTCAGAGCTTACTCTCCTAATTAAATAATTAAAAATCAAAGCATGATCATATTTTATTTTGATAAAATAAACGTAATCTAGAGGCCTTTGCCTTTCATATAAGCCACTTCCGAAACCAAATGATCAACTAGAAGTCAAATTATTATTTGTTGTTCCTAAAACTTGGATAGGCGACAAGACATTTGTCAGGTAGTCTACACAGGTAATTCACAGTTGATTTATGTCATTTGCTTATGTTATGATGATCTAGAGGTGCTTTAATGCTGACAGTTAGATCTTAAAATTAACATTTGCTGTCCATTTACTTATTCTCAGGTCATAAAAGTGTATATGTTGGTGTCCTTTTTCTTTATTAGAATTTTAAAGATTTTTTAGCTGAAAGTGTGGTCCTTGGTTATACATAATCAACACATTGAGTCACTTTGAGAGTCAAAGAACACCACTTAATACAAAAAACAAAATGAATACCCATGACTCCTGACTATATTGAGATTTTAAAGGAATAGTTCACCCAAAAATCTTTTTTAATTGTCATCTTGAAGTCTGTCACAAATACATGAAACCTGTAACCATTGACTTCTATAATATTTGTTTTTCCTTATTTGTAAGTCAATGGTTACAGGTCTCCAGCATTTTTCAAAATATCTTCTTATGTGTTTAACAGAATAATGTTAATGTTTTGTTTTTTGTTGTTGTTTTATGGATGTTATGTAATTTGTGTTTTGTTTTGTCTTCTTGTGTATTATTATGTGATTGCGATTAATTGTGAAACCCCCTTGAAAATGAGATGGTACATCTGAAGGGGTTAATCCTAATGAATAAATAAATGGAAATAAAGAAACCCATAAAGGTTTTGAACATTTACATATTTTCATTTTTGGGTGAACTGTCCCTTTAAATGAAACGATGAGTGAAACACATCAGTCTACACAAGAAACTAAAAAACTAAAATAGTACCTAAAGTATCTTCTATATATTATGAGTGTGAGTCCTTTGTGCATTGCAGCTTATTATGACAGTTACATTTGAAAGTTACGTGCACCATAGCTGCATAGAAATAATGACATCATGTTGCGTGTCGCCATGAATATATGTATGACCAATCAAAATGCAAGTCTACTTAAACACATTGAATCATGCTAACAACATGCTAATTCATGCTAGAATCATTCTCTTTTCGGCTTAGTCCCTTTATTAATCCAGAGTCGCCACAGCGGAATGAACCGCCAACTTATCCAGCACATGTTTTATGCAGCGGATGCCCTTCCAGCTGCAACCCATCACTGGGAAACATCCATACACACTCATTCACACACATACACTAAGGACAATATAGACCATTTTGAGGAATGTAAACAATGACAATGGTCCTAATGTATTTCCTGTTTTAGATTTTTAATTTCCATAGCTTCTGAGAATCCAAAAAGGTCCACATATTGATAAATAATGTTATGATAGCTGTTTTAACGTTGAGATATGATTGAATTACCTCTTGTAACAGTTATGAAATATTATGATAACAAGCAGGAAATGTTCAAGGGCCAATGACATGACCACATTGAAATGGTCTATAGCATACCCAATTCACCTATAGTGTATGTCTTTGGACTGTGGGGGAAACCGGAGCACCCAGAGGAAACCCAAGCGATCACGGGGAGAACATGCAAACTCCACACAGAAATGCCAACTGACCCAGCCGAGGCTCGAACCAGCGACCCTCTTGCTGTGAGGCGATTGTACTACCCACTGCACCACCATGCCGCCCAGAAAGTGATAATATATACGGTCAAATAAGACAGGTTGTCTCCCCCGTGGCCTCATAGGATGATAGTGAAGAGTCCATTTTCAAGAATTTCCTTTTTTAGCTATTTTCCAGTAATCACCTAGCATGAAAGTGAATATAAACAGAAGTGAGATGTTAAGTGCTGAGGGAACAGATCACTTCTGTGTGTGAGAGAGCTTTAGCTGTGTGTGTCAGTGTGATGTACTGGTTTGTTTTGCAGTTTTGGACAAAGGTTTGTCAAAAACAAATTAATTTGTTTTCATATTAGATCTACCATTGCAGTGTAGTTAGAGTGTTTTAGATTGGAATCCATCTAATAAAAAGATAGCACATTGTACATGCCTATGCTGTCCAAAGTTTGAAAAAACACAAGTATGAATTAATGTTTAAGACAAATGCTTAAATGCTATGAATTTCTAAATATGTAAAATAGAATAAAATAAAATAAAAACATTTCAAAACTCTAATCTATGAATTAAAAAATGTAAAGAATGAAGGGCTTGGGTGTTACAAACTTATTTGTATTTATTTATTTACATTTTTTTGTTGTTGTTTACATTATAGTCCAAAGGCTAAAACATTATTTGGTCACTTGTATGTAATTTCTGGATTAGTCATATAAAATCTGCACAAAAAATAAAATCACTATCACTAAACTTGTTTACCTGTTCATGGCTACTCGCTTGCCCAGTTTATGCTCCTGCTAAACACAACCATTTAAAAAAAAAAAAACAGTCTTTGTGCATTTCTCCTTTTCTGCCTTCAGTTCAAGTAAACATGTTTCCATTTTTGTTTTGTTTTTTCAGTTCACTTGTATACCTAAAATAGCTTTCATTTTCTCAGAAAACGTATTTCCAAAGGTGCTGTTGACTTGAAATTTTCCCCGGATGTTGGTAACAACCTAAGAAATCCATATATGCAAAGAAAACAAATCTAATTAGTTTACAAATTAAGTTCTGTGTAATAAAATGTAACAATAAAGGGGAAAGGTATTGAACACATGTAGAAAGGGAGCTGTAGAAAGACAATGGAAGCCCAGACAGCAGCTAAAATCTCTCAGTAGTTCTTCAGCAAACCTCTGCCCCTTCCTCATTGCAAATGAATATCAGCTGCTTCACTCCAACATCTGCATTATCAGGATGATGAAGATGAAACCAGAGTGGACATTTCAGCAAGACAATGATCCAAAGCACAGCCAAGGAAACTCTCCAATGCTTTCAGAAAAGAGAATCAAGCTGTAGAATGGCCCAGCCAATCACATGACTTGAATCCAACAGAAAATACAAAATAAAGATCAGATTTGATAGACGAGACCCACAGAACCATCAAGATTGTTACACTCTGTTGAAGTCTGAGAAAGAAAAAAAAAAAAAATCACACCTGAGCAATTCATGTTAATTCATTCTCCATATGAAAGGCGTCTTTAAGATTGTTTGGGTGGACAGCCAAGAGAACATTGCAATAGTCAAGCCTGGACAGAGCAAGAGCTTGGAGAAACAGTTGAGCAGCATGTTCTGATAGGAAAGGTCTAATCTTCCTTAGAATGTTACATAGAGCAAATATACATGAAAGGACAGTTACAGAAATATGGTCTGTAAATTTCAGCTGATCATCAAGAACCACTCCTATAGCTCCTGATTGTCCTGGATGGAGTTATTGTTGAGATGCCCAGGTGTATGGTGAAGTTATGGTTAATCGGTGGGCCAGCAGTTCAGTTTTGGAGAGATTGAGCTGAAGGTGGTGCTACAACAAGCAGGAAATATCTGTCAGACATGCCGATATCTGGGCAGAAATCATCGGTCATATAGTCAAGTCAAGTCGAGCTTTGTCATTCTGCTACATTTGTGGACATACAGTGGAACGAAATGGTGTGTCTTGTAGGACCATGGTGCTACATAAATAAACATAATCATAAGTAAGAACACACCACTGGATGTAACAGCTATTTTAAACCTATACATAACTAACATATCAAATCGGTAATCTAACTATACTAACTACTAACTATGCATATACTATACATACTTGTAGAGTTGGCAGGAGCAGTGGTAGGAAAAGCCATGTTTCTGAATCACAGATCCAAGTGATTCCATGCAAATAGAGAAGAGATGCGGTCCAAGAACAGAGCCTTGAGGTACCCCAGTAGCAAGATCTGCCACTTTAATGAACTACAAATGCAATCATGCACTTCACTCACACACCTGGTCCAGATTACCCTTGATTGCAAACACACACAGCTGAAGCAGTTCAGGACTAATCAGCTGGACTATAAACAGCACACACACACATACACACACACGCAGACAAAACAAATGAAAAGTACAGTAAATTTGTGACGTGATGAGAACGAAAGTGTAACACATACACACACTCAGACAAAACAAATGAAAAGTACAGTAAATTTGGGACGTGATTAAAATGAAAATGTAACACACACTCAGACAAAACAAATGAAATGTACAGTAAGTTTGTGACGTGATGAGAATGAAAATGACACACACACACACACACACACACACACACACACACACACACACACACACACACACTCAGACAAAACAAATGAAAAGTACAGTAAGCCATGTTTTGACCCTTGCCTTGTCTTATTGTTTATATTGATTCTTTGCCGCCTGTACTGACCTTTTGCCTGTTTTGACTACGATCTTGGATGACCTTTATGCTCCTGTTTGCTACCTGTTTGACCATTGCCTGCCTGACTACTGTTCTTAATAAACTGCATGTGGATCCTCACCTCTGTTGTCCCAGGCCCTTATGTGACACCCTGAATGACTTACCTGAGAGCCGAACCACAGCAGTGCGGTTCCTGAGATGCACAATGTCTTGAGGGTTGCCAAGAGAATTAGGTTTTGGGATGAAATGGAAGTCGGCAGTGGTGGATTTAGGCATGGGCAATAAACCCACCCACACCAATTCATGTTTTTCATGTTTATTTATGCTTTTGAAGTGCATTATGGGGCCTTGATCTTTCTTCCATCAACCTTTAACCTTGAAAAGATCAGAAAAGTGACTTTTATTAACATTTTTAATAGTTTAAAGTGATATATTGTCTGGGGGGCGACGCGGTGGCGCAGTGGGTAGCACGTTCGCCTCACAGCAAGAAGGTCGCTGGTTCGAGCCTCGGCTGGGTCAGTTGGCATTTCTGTGTGGAGTTTGCATGTTCTCCCCTTGTTCGCGTGGGTTTCCTCCGGGTGAAAAAGCTAAAAAAAAATTGTCCGTAGTGTATGTGTGTGAATGGGTGTGTGTGGATGTTTCCCAGTGATGGGTTACGGCTGGAAGGGCATCCGCTGCGTAAAACATATGCTGGATAAGTTGGCGGTTCATCCCGCTGAGGCGACCCCAGATTAATAAAGGGACTAAGCCGAAAAGAAAATGAATGAATGAATGAATATTGTCTGGGTTGGTGTTGTATATTACGCTACAAAAACTTTGTAAAATTTCTTTTATTAAATTATTTTAAACTACTAAAATGTCAATAAAAGTCACTTTATTAAACTGTAGAGTTGAATTTTCAACATCAAAAGTCGACAGAGCAGAGATCAACATCCTATAATGTAATTCACAACCGAAAATAAATGGAAAACACTTGTGAATCACAAAATACGCAAACTGTTTACAGCATACAGGAGAAGATGTATGCCGGTATTTGATTTTCTTCAATGCAAGTTGATTGGATTGCTGTTGTTTACTATTGTTGTGATCTCATATGATTGACAGGTTGTCCCACCCCCACGCAAACTAAAATATTCCATTAAAAAACCTTTCTGCTCATCTTATCTTTAAGAATAAGACATTTATTAATCAAATCACAAATTTTCCACATCCAACAGAGGCATAAACGGAAGCGCACTAATATTGAAAGATATCTTGATAATATTATAATTCAATTGCTTGTGACTCATTCCGTGCTGCTGTCGGTAAAAGTCCCATTAGCATAAAGTGTTCAGTGGAGGATGAGCAAGAAGCATAAACTCTGAGTGGTTTGAGGTTTTAAATCTTCCTTCCTGTCGTGTTCAAAGAGGTCTGCTAAGAGGAAGTGAAATCCAGTCACACTCTGTTTCACGAACTGATCATAAGGTTATTTTTTTTCCTGAAACATCTGTCAGCATGGCAGCGTTGTTTGGGATCTGGATGTTTAAAGTCATCTTCTTGGGATTAATAGATCCATCTCAGGCTTCAGTGCATCCTCGCATCTCATTCACTCATGGTAAGTGAAGCTCTGATTGCTTTATGGTAATAAGACATATTTGGGGATATATAGTGATTGTCAGATGTGCAGGTTGATAACAAGCTGGTATGCTTGAGCTCAGGAAACCAGAACAAGGTCATTTGTGACCACATTTCGGACAAATTTCAAACTTTCCCTCTTAAACCCGGACTATCATCATCTTAAACAAACAACTCTTTTAACTCCATAAAAAAGCAATGTGTCTTTTGCACATTGTATAATCATAAAATTGTATTAATGTTCTTATTTGCATATGTGGAGGGTTATCGTCACTGATTGGATTAATAATGCAGCATTGGACATTCACGTTTTTCATTCTTCTTTTATACAGTGATCACTGCTATAAAATGTCCATCATAGGCTCATTCTGAAAACGTAGCCTTATATACAATTTTGGAGATCGCAAATTATGTAGCCAGAGGAACGTATGGCTGCATTTCGTCTTTAAAAGGAACGCTACGGGGTGGTATGACGTCATTCCTTTTCGCGTTTACCAGCTGACTGCTTATTTCCATATGGACGGCTTTCCCGCTATTACCAGTTTGTCCAGTTAGCTCGCCATGTACATTGGCAGACTTGAGACGCAGAGAGGAGTTGACCACAAAGACAAGGTTTGAGTCTGGCAAAGAAAAGTTCCAGAAAGCAGGTAAGACAAAAACAGAAGCCAAAAAATAAAATAAATAAGTAAATAACAGGGTGAGAATGTGGTAAAACGTGGTAAAAATCAGGTGAGGTATTTTCTTTTTCTGGATTGCTTTTTAAAACTGTCTGTTGGGTTTAGGGAAGTAGGAGGGCGGGTCAATCGGTGCTTTTGAAAACACTATTGGTTGGGTTTAGGGAAGGAGGAGGGTGGGTCAGTCAGTCATTCAGTCAGTCAGTCGACAGCAACCTCTGGTGGATTTACGCGAGAACAGCAGGCGCGAATGGCACTCGCCAAAGAAATTTGAGATCTCAAAAAGCGTACACAGCAGCCTCTGGTGGATTCGCGAAAACAAAAACTGAAACAAACGTACCTGCTGAAATGTATTTGGCGCTCTCCAGAAATGTATATAGCGGTATGTTTTTGAATGGGCTCTTTTAGCAGTGAAAGAGTATTTGTGATGTATTTTCTATTGCTATTTGATTTGATTTGATTTATTTATTTCGAACAGAATAATCATACACAAAACAATTCTTTAAACAAAAAACATTTCAACATGGTCGAAATGGAGCGGGATGAAGCACAAGCTTATTATTTTCCCCACCTCGTCTATTACTTCAACTTATTTCTTCTTTTACTTATCTCTTATTTTTACATGAGACAAATGAGCTTTACATGAGACATATTTTATCCTTTTGGCATCTTTGACATATTATATGTTTGATTCCATTTGTACATTTACATTTTATAACATAGACCCAAAAAATACATAGTATTGCAAACAGCCATTAATTGAAATTTCATCATACCTTTCTCATTTTATTCTTTTTCAATCACCTCTATTCATAATTATATTTCTTTAATAATATATATTTATACAACTTTTTAAATTGATTAATATCCAGACATTGTTTGAGAATCTGTTCCAGACTGTTCCATAATTTCACACCACATACAGACATACACAATTTTTTTTAAGTTGTCCTTGTTTTCAACCAAAATTTAGTTCTTCTCTCAGATTATATCCCTCTTGTCTTTTTTCAAAAAACGTTTGTATGCATTTTGGAAGTAATTTATTCCTAGCTTTAAACATAACTTGTGCTGTTTTAAATTTAACCAAATCATTGAACTTAAGCATCTTCAATTTAAAAAAATAAATTGAAGATTTATTTTCTATTTTTTTCAATTTATTTTCAATTATTTTCCATTTTTAAAGCGTGAAAATTTTAATGCTTTGCACATTTATTGTATTAAAAGTGTAGTAAAGCCTAAAAAATATATATAAATAAATATTAATAAATTTAATTTGTACAACCACAGTTTTACCACCTACCTACACAGTTTCCATATTTTGTGATTCAAAAGTGTTTTCCGTTTATTTTCGGTTGTGAATTGCATTATAGGATGTTGATCTCTGCTCTGTCGACTTTTGATGTTGAAAATTCAACTCCACAGTTTAACAAAGTGACTTTAATTGACATTTTAGTAGTTTGAAATAATATAATATAAGAAATAATATATAGAGAAATAAGTCTGTAAAATAACATAAATTGTACTGGCAGTTTATTACAAGGTTTTTGTACCGTAATATACAACACCAACCCAGACAATATATCACTTTAAACTATTAAAAATATTAATAAAAGTCACTTTTTTTAACTCTTTGTGGTTAAAAGTTGTTGGAAGAAAGAGCATAAGAAAAAAAGCATAAGAAAAAGCATAATATAATATAAAGCATAATGAAAAAATAAAATAAAAACATGAATCACAAGATACTGAAAACTATTAGTTTTAAATAGTAGTACTTTGGGTTTTATTTGTTGTAAAATTACATAAGGGCAAGTAAAATTTGTGGTAACTCTGTTCCTAAATTTGGCATTGACATCAAAAATAAGGACATTAAACCAGGGTTATTAATTCTCTGGATTAATTCTTAACACATGGTTAATTATTAACGTAATTATTAATGTTAATTATTAATGTTTTACATTTATTATTAATGTAAAATGTGAAGCAGGGTAATGTTGTTTACACAGGATTTAGAATGGCCCTGGTTAACTATTTCAACTATCAAAAAATAATAATTCCTTTATGAATAAATTAAAAGTTGTTAACCTGGCTTGACTTCTGAACAAAATCATGTCAATAATGTACAAAAAAAAGGCTTTATTCATGAATCACAAACAACATTTTTTTATATTATTGCATTATTATGAGATTAATCTTACAATTTTTTAGCTTAGAATAACTAGAACAAATGACCAAACAGCATGGTCATGTGGAGCAAACACTATTTCTGTGCATGTTTTGCAACCATGTTTCTCTGAACTTGTGAGTTGTGGTTTTATTTGTAATTATTACCCATTACTGTTGTTCTGCAAATGGTCTAAACGCTGCAGGGTTTTGTGCTGATGGTGGAAACCACCGCTAGCCGATAATACCAACCACACGGTTTCTGAGTTCATTGTTCATCGCTGAAGACAAGCAGGGTGAAAAGCTGAATTTAGATTAGTGGATTTCTCACGAAAAAAGAAATTGTACATTGTCTGGTGTGTTTTACTTATAAGTAATGTATGTGGCTGTATTCGAAAGAGGAACTGCTTTGAAATGCAGTGCTTCTTCTAATAAACACTGAAGTTTGGGGGGTTTATTTAATACATTTATTCAGCAAAGATTTGATCAAATTGATCAAAATTGACAGTCAAGTTGTAAGAATAATTTTTGCTCTTTTGAACTATCTATTAATCAAAACATTCTCGTCTCCATGTAAATATTAAGCAGCACAATTGTTTTCAAAATTAATAATAATAAATGATTTTTGAGCAACAAATATTATCAGCATATTAGAAGAATTTATGAAGGATCAAGTGACACTGTAGACTGGAGTAATGGCGCTAAAAATTCAGCTTTGCATCACGGGAATAAATTACATGTTAAATATATTATAATATAGCATATAGAAATACATAAATAAAAAATATATATCAAATATAATATACAAAATGTATTATTTTGAAAACGTTAAAATTGATGTCTGGTGTCCTGCAGATTTTAGCTCCAACTTGCCTCAACATACCTGCAAGGATGTTTCTAGAAAGCCTAGTAGAGCTTGATTAGCTAGCCCAGGTGTGTCTGTTTGGGATTGGAGTTAAAATTTGCAGGACACCAGACCTCCAGGACCGAGATTAAGAACCCTTGATTTACAGTATAACCTAGAGTTAACATCCTGTTATATAAGACATTTTGGGTGACATTTCTGTTTGTGCAGGATTACTAAACCTCAGCACATGGGCCGTGCCTGTTTCCTCAGATCAAAAAGAGGAAAGGAGTGTCAGTGTTGAGGTTTCATTGCAAAACTGTTAGATGTAAACACTGTTTAAAGGTTAACAGCAAGTAATGGATGTCAAAAATTATAAAAAGTGTGAATATGTAAAAGTGCCAGTCTAATTTCAGATTTCAAGTTTTGCATATATAAATTGACGATTGGTCAGAATAACAAATGTAATTGTTTGTAAATCAGGTTTATTCCACAAAATATTGATTTCTAAAGTTAAAACATTGGTAATGCCTGCAAAAATTGCCCTTTTTTGTGTGTGCAAAAAATGCTCTAAACTGTAACTAGACCTGTTTTCAGGATTATTTTGCCTATATTAAAATGTCATTAAACAGAGTAACTTGATGAACATACAGTACCTGAAAATGCTTTAAAAATGCTGTAAAATACCCTCCGCACTTTTGGTCTTCCTTGAACAATCACACACAGCATCTTTGTCCCTTCTTTTTGACCTTCTTTAGCTCTATTTGGACTAGACTAGTGTTCTAGAGGATCATCTGATAAATTTATGCAGGAAATATTTTTTCACAACACATTTACTTGTGTGTTTTGCCCAGCATGAATAACAGTAGATGCTCTTAGGCTACATCTATACTAGAGTGTTTTTGTTTTGTAACAGCATTTTATAATGAAAACGCTCCTCACCCATATTGACGTTTTTTTCTGCGTTTCAGAAAAATGATCTCCATCCACACTATGCAGCCTAAAATGCATCATACGTGACCATTCATGCTCACTGGGCATGCAAATATTTAGTGGACATCCGTACTTGCAGTGTACTGCATGTATAATCGTCATATGAGAGGAGCTTTTTTTAAATCAGAGAATGATACACAATAGTGCAGAAGACCAATCAGAGAGCAATTGTGGATAGCCATTTTCAAAAGTTTGTGTTTTTGTCCATCTATTCTGAAATATTACACAGATGTTTCTAAACCTAAAAGGAGACTTTAGCCTTTTCAAAACACTTTGTTTCTGTGGGTCAAAAAAGCCAGAGTAGTGTGGATGCCAGGCATAACTGTAAAAAAATTGTGTGTATTTCTGAATGTGCTTCACACAGGTGAGTGGGCTTGACAAACCACCTGTAGAACACTCTTCTCTCTATATGCACCGGACATTTTACTTAAACTCCACCTTATAAGGACACTATAAGAAAAACAATGTTTACTTTTGAATGTTCATTTTAAAAATCATGTTGCACTACTTGTTTTCATCAACCTTAAATAAGTTGTGTGCACAATATCTTGCACAATATTGTTATGTCTTATGTAAAAGTACTGTCTTAGGTTATGTGTACAGTTAAGTATGTATATTGTATGCATAGTTAGTTGTTATTTAGTTTACCACTCCAGTATGTTAGCTCTTACATCCAGTGTGTTCATATCTATGATTATGTTTATTTATGTAGCACCATGGTCCTGCAAGACATAACATTTCATTCCATTGTATGTGCACACATGTAGCGGAATAACAATAAAGCTTAACTTGAGTTGACTTGACTTGAAAAACTTTGCGTTTTGAACAAAAAAATGCACTAGTGTACATAACAATTTGTTATATATTGCATATATTGTTATATCTTGTTATATTGTTATGTTGCTATGGCTGCAGAAATGTATCTTATATAAGAATCAGTCATAGCTGTGCATTATAGTGAATAAATAATGAACTTCAAAGTGCAAAATGAGTTCAGTGCAGTCGTAGAGCCACATCACTGATCTCTAAATATAACTTGAAAGCTGTTGTTTTTGTGTTTCCACAGGAAGTTTAGAGCGTGTGTTGGGCATCTACAGCAGCTCTACACTGAAAAACACCTCCACTCTGCTGCTCAGCACAGATGAAGATACACTGTTCGTTGGCGCTCAAGATGCTTTGCTCTCTCTGGACGTCAGTCAATCTGATAATATTACTCTCAAAGACGAGGTGATTGTGATGCACATATGCATGATGATTGTACTAGAGTTTTTGTACTAAACATTTTACAACATAATATTTATAGCTAAACGTGTTTTTTTTAACAGTTGAAATGGACACCAACTTTATCACAAATGAAAAACTGTAAAACGGCATCAAAGATGGTATGTAGCACTGTTAATGTGATTATATATATTAAGGATGCACACACATACACTACGGCCAATTTAGCTTATTCAATTCACTTATACCGCATGTCTTTGGACTGTGGGGGAAACCGGAGCACCCAGAGGAAACCTACGCAAACATGCAAACTCCACACAGAAATGCCAACTGACCCAGCCTCTTGCTGTGAGGCAATCGTGCTACCCACTGTGCCACCGTGATGCCCACAAGCTTGATATTCAATATAAAATACATCTTAATTTTGACATCTCATGCTTCTCCACACAGGACTGTGGTAACTTCATCAGTATTCTACAGTTTTTCAACTCTACACACCTCTACGCCTGCGGGACAAATGCATATAAACCACAAGCAATCATCATTGTAAGTCACATAAAACTGCACATAAATTGCACAGATCAATAAATGAGGATGGAGGAAATATTACTTTAGGGATGGATCATCACTGCTCTGTTTTAGCCAGCAAGTTCTTTGAACGCAAACAACAACACAAAAGATGTCAAAAACTGCTGTCCCTTCAGCCCCACCCAAAGGAACACAGCCATCATTGTTGGTGAGAGAACACAATCTCAAAGATCATATCTAATGTAGTGTTCACACACATTTAAAGTCAGCATGAAATCATGTTACAGTAGTGTTTTCATTCCTATGATGCATATCTGAGGGAAAAGACTCCATTGAGTATTGATTAGTTGTGATTTGTGTTGGGTGGATTTTATGTGAAACCCTCTTTCAATGTGATATTAAAATTTTACACATTTTCAGTGATTCGATCATACAGTAAGTGGTCAATCGAGATGCATGACTGTTTCTACTTGCAAGTATTACCATATGTTCAGATGCATATCTTGTAATTTGCATGTCTTTGTTATTTTGTTGTGACCTTTCACAAAAGGGCTCACATTAAAATTTACCACAGATTCATCGTTGCAACTTTCATAATAAATGTGACTTTTTTACTTTAGTTGGTGTGTTATCTTGGTGTTTAGGTATAAACAACATCTGCAAATATATGATGCTCAAAGTTTAAAGCAAGGATTAAAGCTTTTACAGAATTTGCTTTTTAAGGCCTAAAACAAATGGCTTGTAGAGACTACAATTTAGTTGGTTGGTGACATCACAAACCCTAAAATTGACATAAACCCCACCCCTGGGTGTTATGTTTCTTTAAACATGCACTAAATAGTTAGCCAATCAGGGCACACTGGACCATCTGACCAATCAGAGCTCATTGTGTATTTTTAGAGGGAGGGGCTTCATACAGTATAATCAGAAAGTTAATCCGCTTGTTAAGTCTGAAGTCATGTGAAGCAACTTCCGGATTCAAGCGCTCTATCAAACTGACACAACAAACGGTAATAATAAACGTTGACAAATTACTGTAATACATTTGAAAATTATGATTGCAATATATATAACCATGCCTAATATCATATGGACAGAAAATGATGGATTTTTTATAACTTGTTAAAATATTGATGTCTGTGATGCAGAGTCCAGAGACTGTTGTGTACACCATGATTTTATATTTTTAAAAATCACTTTAATGTGTTATATGACTAAAAAGGGGTCATAAACCAATATTTTCACAATTCAATAGCAGCTTGGACCTGGAAACAGCATTTCATATGTCACAACTTAACAAGCAGATAGGCTGTTTTTTAGGTGAATGACACAAAACAAAAATAAAAAAAAATATGAGAAAAATATTGAGATTTTATTTTAAATGTTGCACAAACACTTTAAAACAACCCTCATAAATATAATGAACCCTTAAAATAATCAAATAAATAATAAAAGCTGATTTTTTAAACGGTGACCTCTTTGTTTACAGATGGAGAGCTGTATACTGCAACCAATGTCGGCTTCTTTGGGGACAAAAATGTAATTTCTCGCTGTCATAGCAGAGGAACACGCAACAATTTGGAGCTTGAGACTGTACCAAAATTGCTACAGGGTTTGTATATTATTATTTTTTCTGTAAAAACAATAATGCTACCATGATGCTCATAACATATACAAAGTAAATGGTCTTGATGGTCTTATGCTTATTAATATGAGGCGATTACACATGAGTTGTTGGTTTGATTTGAGAAAAGGCTCCTGCACAGGTGAAAAGAGTAGCCTACTGAAAAAACATACTCAAGTAAAAGTACCATAACTTGCCAAAAAATGTAGTGCAAGTAGAGTAAATGTATTTGTTGTACTCAAAGGTAGTGAGTAGTGAATATTACTCTGTATTACTCTATTCCACCTTATACCCTGCAAACTAAAAATGTAGCTTACATCAGTGCCATTTTATTTTGAGGGTGTGTAAAGGTTTAAAAAGTTAAATTATTTGTAATTTGCAAATTTTAATTTCAAAATGTGAGATTAATTTAATGTGAGAATGTATTACTTTAATTTCCCAGTGATGGGTTGCAGCTGGAAGGGCATCCGCTGCGTAAAACATATGCTGGATAAGTTGGCGGTTCATTCCGCTGTGGCGATCCCAGATTAATAAAGGGACTAAGCCGAAAAGAAAATGAATGAATGAATGTATTACTTTAATATATGCGTCTATAATAAGCCGACAGAAAACAGGTTGATGTGTTTACATGCAGAACAAAGTCTGTGTAAACTAAGGGGCAAAAATCTAGCTGTGACAATATGTTAATGCTCAGGTTATGCACTCTAAATTCGAAATAACAAGCTATAAGTGGGGCACCATGGTGGCTCAGTGGTTAGCACTGTTGCCTCACAGCAAGAAGGTCGGTGGTTCGAGTCCCGACAGAGCCAGTTGGCATTTCTGTGTGGAGTTTGCATGTTCTCCCCGTTTTTGCATGGGTTTCCTCCGGGTGCTCCGGTTTCCCCCACAGTCCAAAGACATGCACTATAGGTGAACTGAACAAACTAAATTGGCCGTAGTGTATGAGTGTGTGTGCGTGTGTGTGTGTGTGTGTGTGCGTGCGTGCGTGCGTGCGTGCGTGTGTGTGTGTGTGAAGGGCATTCGGGCATTCGGGCATTCGCTGCGTGGCAACCTCTGAAATAGAGACTAATCCGAAGGAAAATAAATGAATGAATGAAGCTACAAGTGTCCATCAGATAGCGAATCAAAAACCAAAATCATGCAGCACTGATAGAACAAATGCAATTTGTTCATGTGTTTGATAACGTAACATTCTGTAGTATGTTTAGTTATCGTTTAAGGTTATGTCACGGTTTCAGAAAAAAAAATAAACCTATAAAATACTGACTGCAAGTTGAAAGAAAAAAGAAAACGGAGTAAAAGTACAGATACAGCACTAAAAATACTAAACAGTACACATTTTTAAAACTACTTAGTAAAGTACAGTTCCTGAGATAAAAAACTATAATCAGTTACATTAATTTGTGTATTTGTAATTTGTTACTTTACACAACTCCTGCATGGGTGACTACTGTAACCTTGAGCAAAACATACTATTTTTATGGATTGAATAGGTTTGTTTTTGTTTTTTTTGTCTTAGAGCCTGTATTTATAAGCTCAACGCATGTCGCCAGTGAAGGGAAGATCCTGCTGTTTTTTACGGAGAACGGGGACTTGAGCGGAGATTATTTTGGGAACTCTTTTACTGTGTCTCGTGTGGCACAGGTCTGCACGGTAAGGCTTACAGTAATAATTAACCATTACGTTCACATAAACATAGGTATGACTTAAATCTGCAGGGTCTGACTTGACTATTTCAATTTATTATTACTATTTTCGATTATTCAGGAAATAATAAGTAGTCTATGGTGTGCACAGATGTTTACTTTAAGTATTTATTTATTTATTTTGCAAACATGATCTTTAATTATGTGATATTTTAGCCTTGAGAGGAAGGCTTTATCAGTTTTTATCATATTTTTTATGAATAATGCCACCTTTGTGTCAGTGATGGTACTGCACTTCAAATGTTACGATAATACAACGATAATTAATTGACTTTTTATGAATTTGCTAATTTAGGCACAAAAGGGAGCAAATATAAGAAATATACAAAAATATATGTATTCTTTTTATTTTTAACCGTTCCTGTCATTTGAGTCAAAAAAACTCAGAAGCAGCACAAGAAGGAAGCGTTTGAGCTTGTGTGGCTCACCAAAACTGACTGTTTATAATGACTTAATAATTCTTTATATCAGGATGACAATGGAGGAACCCTCACCTTACAAAAGCGCTGGACATCTTTTGCTAAGGCTCAGCTGGTCTGCCAACAAGGAGAAGATCTTCAGTTCAACAAACTTCAGGATATTGTCAAACTTCCCCCATCCGACAGTGATTCTCCAGACAACACGCTGTTCTATGGGGTCTTCACTTCACAACGGTGGCAAACTTTTCTATCAAATCCTCCATCATGCTGATCTGAAAGGTCTTAGATTTTGTTTAAACATTTTCTTCCCATCTCTCTCTTTCAGGTCGGTTTCGTCTGGTCTGTCAGCGGTGTGTGCTTTCAGTCTGACGGATATTAAAGCAGCTTTTTCAGGGGATTACAAGACATTCGACTTGAGGGGAAATCACTGGTCACCTCAGCCAAATACAGACGGCAAACTCGGCAAGGTAACAGGCTGAGAGACAGTAGGCCTAATTTGTAATTTCACGAAGTGGCCTGAGTTTGTACAGTTGGAAAGAAGTTATTATAAATTATTATAAATAAATTATGAGCATAATTCAAGTTTGAAAATTGATTACTTTAATGTTTATTTTATTTGTGTGACATTTTAGTTATTTATTCATTAATTTTCCTTCGGCTTAGTCCCTTTATTCATCAAGGGTCGCCACAGCACAATGAACCGCCGCATTTTAGTTATATTTTAATAAAAATTATGTTTATAAAAATGATATGTAGTGGTGGCTCAGTGGTTAGCACTGTTGCCTCACAGCAAGAAGGTCGCTGGTTCGAGTCCCGGCTGGGCCAGTTGGCGTTTCTGTGTGGAGTGTGCATGTTCTCTCTGTGTTCTCGTGGGTTTCTTATGGGTGCTTCGGTTTCCCCCAAAGACATGAACTATAGATGAATTGAATAAACTAAATTGTCCGTAGTGTATGTGTGTGAATGAGTGTGTATGGATGTTTCCCAGTACTTGGTTGCAGCTGGAAGGGCATCTGCTGTGTAAAACATATGCTGGATAAGTTGGCGGTTCATTCCGCTGTGGCAACCCCTTGATGAATAAAGGGACTAAGCCGAAGGAAAATAAATGAATGAATATTAACAAATGCTAATATTAGCATTAATATTAAAACAATGAGTACTATGATAATATGATTCATTATATATTATATTTAATATTAATGAATTATAATTATATTAATTATTTAAGTATATGAGTTAATTTTAATATTACTATTAACATTATAATTAAATAATATGCTATTATTATTTCATATTATAGAATATTCTTCTTATTATTACATTTTTCATCTTTATACTTTGTCTTCAGACCTCTAGCCAGGTTTTGCAATTTGACAGGAAAAAGTATTTGTAAAGAAGTAAAAATCTTTTTTTTTTTAATAATGCCATTCAGTATGAGCTCATATTATTTTGTATTTTTTTTCATGAATATTTGTTACTCTAAATGACAAAGGAACATTATTTCATCCGTAATTTAACATTTCATTTTCCCAAAAGTTATTTTTAACATTAAAGTACACTTAACTTTCACTTACTATTTCTTTCTAAATAAAATCTAAAGTTTGACCCATAAATGGCTGGAATGGCTGTATTTATTTTATTTTTTCAAAGTGAAAACAATTACTATTAATGACTGTTAACACTCCTCATGAAGTCTGTGATATTCTTTATTAACAATATTGCCTTAAATTGAGGCAGAAGGATACAGTATATGTGTTAACATCCAAAATGGCATAACCCTATAACCAGATTTCTCTCATGTTTTCGCAGTGTGGATTATTTAATGACACTGACCGTGTGTTAAACATAGTGAAAAAGAGCTTCCTGACTGAAAAAGTTGTGCATCCGATGGGGAAATCACTGCTTCTGTCCTCCGCAGAGGAGCGTTATACTCGTCTAGCTGTTCACAGAACTCAAGCTGCAGATGGACAAACTTACACCATCCTGTACCTGCTCACTGGTAAACATACAATCTTTCTAATTTACAGTATTTTATCCTGTGCTTCTGTATGTCCAGACTTTTCCCTGTTGCCCATTTGTGCTCATGAATATTTTCTTCAGAGTCTGGATTTCTTCATAAAGTGGTCCTGCTTGCTGAAGGTCCTCATATCATCGAGGAGATTCAGATTTTTAAGCAGCCACAGATTGTGAAAAACATCCTCCTGTCCAACAGCAAGGTTTCAAAGCATTCTCTTTCCCCTCTTTACCTGGTTATTATTTTATTCTATGCATCTACAGTTGAAGTCAGAATTATTAAACCCCCTGAATTATTAGCCCCCCTGTTTATTTTTTCCCCAATTTCTGTTTAACGGAGAGAAGATTTTTTCAACACATTTCTAAACATAATAGTTTTAATAACTTATTTCTAATAACTGATTTATTTTATCTTTGCCATGATGACACTACATAATATTTTACTAGATATTTTTCAAGACACTTTTATACAGCTTAAAGTGACATTTAAAGGCTTAATTAGGTTAACTAGGCAGGATAGGGTAATTAGGCAAGTTATTGTATATCGATGGTTTGTTCTGACTATCGAAAAAAAATATAGCTTAAAGGGGCTAATAATTTTGACCTTAAAATGGTTTTTAAAAACTTGCTTTTATTCTAGCTGAAATAAAACAAATAAGACTTTCTCCAGAAGAAAAAATATTATCAGACATACTGTGAAAATTTCCTTGCTCTGTTAAACATCATTTGGGAAATATTTAAAAAAGAAAACAAAATTCAAAGGGGGTTTAATAATTCTGATTTCAACTGTATATGTTTTTTAGAATCTTAGTTACATTATACTGAAGCAGTCAATATTTTTTTGCTACTGAACTCACAATTGTGAGCTAACCTCTCAAAATTCTAACTGTTTGAACAATTCTGTTTTTCTTTGAATTCTGAATTTAAAGGGGACCTATTATGGAAAAAATCACTTTTAAGGGATTCAAACCCAGTTGTGTGGCAACTGTGTGTGAATATAGCCAGGCTCTAATGGTAAAAATGTATTCATTTTACATTTTGTATTCACACTTGATAAAAACTGCAGGAACACTTTGATTGACATTCTCCCTTTGTACGTGTCATCGGTGGAGTAAAGCCCCTCTCATTAGTGACATCTCACTGAGGCATAGGCGTTTGTAGCTGTGCCCTCTTTTCAAAAGAGCACAATCTTTTGAAAAGATATAAAGTATCTCCAGTGGCAAAAACCTTCCATAGAATTTGACCAAAACAGAAAAACCATAACTTTCTCATTAAAAGCACAATAATGTTGCTTTATTCACCCTTATTTAAACAAAAGATTGAAGCAGCCATTCGTAACTTGAAAGTGACTTCTATTTATAGCTCTTTTATCTATTATTAGCTCTATGTTGGTTTATTGCAAGAGAAAAAAAGCTTATACTCTTTTTATTTGCATTTTTTAGTTATTTATCTTTAGCGTTCAACGGAAATATGTTTCTACACTGAAAAACATTATTCATTGGATTTTTGTAAATCTTTTCTAAAGTAAGTGGTTGCAAACTATTTTTATGGGCCAAATTTAAACAAACAAACTAAATTTGAACATTACCAAATTCAATTTGTTTGTTTAAATTCAGCCCATATAAATAGTTTGCAATCACTTACTTTAGAAAAAATGAGTAAATCCAATGAAACTTTTTTTTGTGTACTTTCCAAAATAAGGTGATAATGCCCTACTCTGTGTGAATCCCCATAGGGTATGCTGTTCATCGGCTCTTCTGAGGGGGTGTTCAGAGTGCCTCTGTCAAACTGTTCAGCTTATCCAAACTGTGCAGAGTGTATATTGGCACGGGACCCGTTCTGTGGCTGGGACGCAGAGACCAGAGCTTGCACTGCTGTGTCTGAAACAAAATCTAGCCTGTGAGTTCACACTTCTGCACCAATATCTGATCTAATACATGAAATTATCTCTATTACAGTCACAAAATGGGCCAAGACCAGTGCACTTTCCCCAGTCTTTGATGTCTTTTGATGTATATTTCAGTATTCATTCTCATTTAAATTAAGCTTTACTTAAATAACTGTTTAGTTAATCTTTAATAGTTCTATTTAGCTTTTTTAAAATGGAGTTTTACAAGGGGCAGCATGGTGGCGCAGTGAGTAGCACAATCGCCTCACAGCAAGAAGGTCGCTGGTTCGAGCCCTGGCTGGGTCAGTTGGCGTTTCTGTGTGGAGTTTACATGTTCTCCCCGTGTTGGTGCTCCGGTTTCCCCCACAGTCCAAAGACATGCAGTACAGATGAATTGAATTAGCTAAATTGGCCGTAGTGTATGTGTGTGAATGCAAGAGTGTATGGGTGTTTCCCAGTGTTGGGTTGCGGCTGGAAGGACATCCGCTGCGTAAAACATATGCTGGATAGGTTGGCGGTTCATTCCGCTGTGGCGACCCCTGATTAATAAAGGGACTAAGCCGAAAAGAAAATGAATGAATGAATTAAGTTTTCAAGGCAACATTTCTCTTTTATTTTATTTTATTTTATTTTATTATTAATTAATTAATCTGGCTGGCTGGCTGCCTGCCTGGCTGTCTTTTCATTTATTTAAATATTTAATTTATTTATTTATTTATTTTATTTTACATTTTTCATCTAAAAGCTATATATTTTAGTTTTATTTAAAACTATATTTTTATACTATATTTGTGTCACAGTTTTATTTTAATTAATGAAAACTTAAAAAAAATGTATGTGTGTAAACTAGTTTTAGTGTTAGCAATAACAACACTATTGCGAGATGAAAAGCTCTAGTTGTTAAGTCTTGAAATAACAGATACCACTCTACTATTCTCATGTTTTTGTGTCTCAAACACAGGCGGCAAGACGTGGAAAGAGGAAATGTCACAGAACAGTGTATAGAGTTCAGAAATACTGCTGCAGGTAAACCTCTTTTGTGAGAACTAAAAGATTTGTAGACCTCAGATGTTTATTTCTAGCTCAAACCCAATTTATTTTATTACACACTGCATGTGAAGGTGCAAGTGATTCGTGTAAAAATAAATGAAAATTGTGGATAAAAGCTGAAAAGAGGTTTTCAAGCATTTTATCTTTTGTAAAGTTATAAGTTAGACAGTTTACCTGCATATACCTGATATGCTTTTTATTGATACAAAAAAATAATTTTGATGCATGATGCACAATGTGAACATTTAATTTAATGTACAAACTGAAACAGGATGTTTAATTTTTTTATCCTTATTTTCTGTTTTCATTTTAACTTTAATTACATTTTTTGTCAATTTGTTTTGTTTTGTAATTAAATTATATATATATATATATATATATATATATATAGTTGCTGCCATGTGATATATATATATATACTCACCGGCCACTTTATTAGGTACACCTGTCCAACTGCTTGTTAACGCAAATTTCTAATCAGCCAATCACATGGCAGCAATTCAATGCATTTAGGCATGTAGACATGGTCAGAACGATCTGCTGCAGTTCAAACTGAGCATCAGAATGGGGAAAAAAGGTGATTTAAGTGACTTTGAACGTGGCATGGTTGTTGGTGCCAGACGGGCTGGTCTGAGTATTTTTATTTTATAAGGATTTTCACATACAACCATCTCTAGGGTTTACAGAGAATGGTCCGAAAAAGAGAAACTATCCAGTGAGAATATTATGTGGGCGCAAACGCCTTGTTGATGCCAGAGGTCAGAGGAGAAACGCCAGACTGGTTCAAGCTGATAGAAAGGTAACAGTAACTCAAATAACCACTCGTTATAACCGAGGTAAACAGAAGAGCATCTCTGAACGCACAACACATCCAACCTTGAGGCAGAGGGGGTACAGCAGCAGAAGACCACACCGGGTGCCACTCCTGTCAGCTAAGAACAGAAAACTGAGGCTACAATTCGCAAAGGCTCACCAAAATTGGACAATTGGTCTCGATTTCTGCTGCGACATTCAGATGGTAGGGTCAGAATTTGGTGTCCACAACAATAAAGCATGGATCCATCCTGCCTTGTATCAACAGTTCAGGCTGGTGGTGGTGGTGTAATGGTGTGGGGGATGTTCTCTTGGCACACTTTCGGCCCATTAGTACCAATTGAGCATTGTGTCAATGCCACAGCCTACCTGAGTATTGTTGCTGACCATGTCCATCCCTTTATGACCCGGTACTAGTAAGGTGTACCTAATAAAGTGGCTGGTGAGTGTACATTACATATATTTAAAAAAAAAAAAAAAAATATATATATATATATATATATAAATTTATTTTTTTTTTTTTACCTTTTTATTAGAGTCTTTATATATTTTCAATAACATTTTGAGTACATTTAACATTAAGCAAAGTAAAAAAAGTTTACATTTACAACTTTTATTTTCAGTTTATATTAACTTTTATATTAACTTTAACAGTTTATATTAGGATTTTTTAAATAATTTTGTTAAAATATAATTATATAATTCCTTCACTATAAATAAAATAACCCTGATTGTCCTCTAGCTTGTACAGTCCAAAACACACTCGTTCATTGCCTCATTATGATGAACTCCATGTCGTTTTGAATGAAAGCATCTGCAAAGTGAATAAATATTAGTATCTAACTGTAAAACTTTTGAACTGTCTATCTTTCTCCAGTGATGTACAAGGCTGCGCAGTTGAATGAGATTATGGTTCTGCCCTGTCAGTCGAAATCCAGAATGGCGAAGGTGACCTGGAGGTTCTCAAACAACAGCCTCATTTCCCAGTTCCCGTACCTGCAGTGGACGGACGGCAGTCTGGTCTTCCCCGTCTCTCCAGAGACCACAAACACCTACCGCTGCGTGTCTGAGGAGCTGGGCTTTCAGCAAACCATCGCCACCTTTACTGTAAATCTCCCTGTAGTTCCTCGATCTCACATGTCTCCATCACACCAGCAGCCTGAGTACATCGACTTCAGCACAATTGAGCTTGATGAATCTGAACCTACAAATGAGGAAAAAATAAATGCCAGGCACGAGGAAAAACAAGCCAGCACTTATCACAATGCTGGAAAAGACACTCTGTGCATCTCACAGAAGAGTTACTACTCTGAAATGGTCGCTGTTTGCATCTTTTTTGTCATTTTTTGTTTCTGCATACTCGCTTGTTTTGTGGTCCTGTGGAGGAACGGCAAGAGGTGCAACAGAATTTTACCTCAGGAACAACCTCAGAAAGGCACAGAGTCGGACAAAATCTGTCAGACAGAACTCTAACAAAAGCAGAGCTAAAACAGCTTTATCAGGGTATTCCATGAGTGATTCTTGATCCACGGTTTGGAAAATAACAACGTTTCCACTTTGAAATGAATCAGAGGTGATCAGTGTAAAGGGTAAAATATGTCATGGTATTTAAAATCATTAGATTTTTATGATATTTTATGTAATCATTATTTCGTCACAAAACAGGGTTAGTCAGCTCTGACACATAAATGAAGACTTGTTTGTAGCATTTAAAGTCTTAATAGAACTTTAACATACACTCTAAAAAATGCTGGCTTGTATTAATGCAACATTGGGTCAAATATGTAAAAATACAATCTTGGGTTCATTTTTTAAATTATATTTAAATTACAGGCGACACGGTGGCTCGGTGGTTAGCACTGTCGCCTCACAGCAAGAAGGTCGCTGGTTCGAGTTCCGGCTGCGTCAGTTGGCATTTCTGTGTGGAGTTTGCATGTTCTCCCCGTGTTCGCGTGGGTTTCCTCCGGGTGCTCCAGTTTTCCCCACAGTCCAAAGACATGCGCTATAGGTGAATTGAATAAACTAAATTTGCCGTAGTGTATGTGTGTATGAATGAGTGTGTATGGATGTTTCCCAGTGATGGGTTGCAGCTGGAAGGGCATCCGCTGTGTAAAACATATGCTGGATAAGTTGGCGGTTCATTCGGCTGTGGCGACCCCTGATTAGTAAAGGGACTAAGCCGAAGGAAAATGAATGAATGAATATTTAAATTACATTTTTCAACCCAACAGATGGGTTTGTCTATATTCAACCCAGCGTTGGGTTAAAACAACTCATTATTTTTTAGAGTTGTTCAGCTGACTAAGGTTTTCTAAAAGACTTTGAGTGGACAAACATTTCATTAATAGGTTTAGAAATTTAATGTAATCTGGGATATTTATACAGTTTATAATGTAAAGACTGTGAGACTCAAAGCCTTGATTCAATGGGCGTCTACTTTAAGGTTTATAATTAATAGCACAAGAAAATGCAAAATGGCTTTTACAATTGATTTAGTTTTTTCATTTTTTGTTTGTTTGTTTGAAAACTCCGCGGTTTTGCTACACTAACCATATTGTAGTAAAACTGTGGTTGTACAAATGGAAATAATGCATCCAATAACACTTTTAACTGTAATAAAACTATGGTTAATTTTCATAATGAGTGATTACAAAAAAAAGAATTATAAAAATTTGTCATCATTTACTCGCCCTTGTCACAATGAGTTTCTTCTACTGAACAAAAAAGAAGATATTTAGCAAAATGCCAGAAACTGGTAACCATTGACTTTTTTATTTATTGAAATAAATTATTTACTTCAGAATATCTTCTTGTGTTTATTATAAAAAAGAAACTCATAAAGGTCATAAACCACTTGAGGGTGAGTGAGTATATTTTCATTCTTTGGGTGAACTATCCCTTTAACGAGTATTGAACGTACTTCTTCATCGTGTCACTGGTAGACTGGCTTGAAAAACCCCACTTATTTTCATTGGCCTATCAGAAATTTTATTTTGTCTGTTTCATGTCTTATTTGTTTCTATTTCTATCCTTTTTCGATCTCCCTTTTTGTATTTCTAGTTTTATGAAGTTGTAAATCACCTTGGTCAATCTTGTGGCTGTGTGAAACATAAATAAAGCAAACTTGAAACCAAACCTGTTTTGATTGTGTTCTGATTGCTCATAATATGCGGACTGACTCCCCCTACTGGACTCATAAGAAGCAACAGGGCCGTAAATCCGCCTGCTCCAGTTTTTCTGTCTGGTCCAGAAGAGGTTAAAATAATTCAGTGGGAGGAGAAGAAAGTTTACTTTCCCGTAAAGGGCTGTTGTTGTTGTAGTCGGTAAACGAGGTGTCGTATCATCGGTCAGAAAGAAAAGTTGACGGTAAGTAAACGGGTTAAAGATCATTATTTTGTTGATTTAGTACAATCTAACGTTAGCTTTCAAGCACTGGAAAAAAATCTGCGTAGTGAACAAATCTAGTTAATGGCTGTCGTGATGGCTGGCACCTTGGCATGCTGCCTACCTAGGCAACGTCTAGTTTATAGTCGTGTTTAAATCTAGTAAATTTACTCCCCAGACAGCCTTTTTACACCTTTTATTGCAAAAATATCAGTGGAGTTTTCTAATAATACGTCTTTTCGATATGAGGCATATTAATCATTTTACTGTTTATGTAAGCAGTATTGTGTGTAGACCATAGGATGTAACGTAGACTGAGACTATACTTTGAGTGTGTGTGTTTGTGTGTATTATTAAAAATGTTCAGTACAATTAAACACTGCATATATACTGTAGTTTCAGTATATGCCTACAATTGAAAGCAAAATTTTATCCCTCCTGTGAAATGTGTTTTGTTTTTTTTATATTTCCAAAGTGATGTTTAACGGAGCAAGGAAATTTTCACAGTATTTCCTATAATATTTCTTCTGGAGAAAGTCTTATTTCTTTTAGTGTGGCTGGATTAAAAGCAGTTTTTAATTTTTCTTAAACAAATATAAGGTCAATATTATTAGGCCCCTTAAGAAATATATATATTTTAATATTGGCTGCCTACAGAACAAACCACTGTTGTCCAATAACTTCCCTAGTTAGTCCAATTAACCTAGTTAAGCCTTGTAAGAATGGGTTTTTTAACTACAGCGGTTCGAACTGTAGTTTTGCCGAATGACTAAAAAGTTTATCAGTATGATGGTGAAAACTGTACATTTCTAGTCAAACCATCCTTCTGCAATCTTATACCAAAAACGGAAATAAGGGCAGTATTAATAGCTACAAATGTGGGAGAGCGTTGCTGTTACGTGATTGTATTGTATTGCAATATGGAACAATTAAGTGTTGATGTTAAATCAAAAGTAATTCAAAAATACTTGAAAATGAATTGATTTAATGACAATAATTATCTATGGTTACAGCTGAATTAATTACAAAATAACTGTATAAAAGATTAAACATGAAATGATGAAAAACATATGACATAAATTGTACACAGCTTAAATGTAAAATAAAGTTACCTGAGAGACGGGGGGAGGGAGAGAGAGCAGTAACAAAGAGCAGTAAGTAGGCCTCAAAGAGAGCCTGATAGCAGTAGAGTCAGAGAAGATAGCCTCCAGAGCAAGAGAGGAGCAGAGCAAGAGAGGAGCAGAGCAAGTAAAGAGCAGAGCAAGTAAAGAGCAGAGCA
>CAIGQV010001633.1:22973052-22992478 GCA_903798115.1 Danio jaintianensis | reverse complement strand
GTAAAGAGCAGAGCAAGTAAAGAGCAGAGCAAGAAAAGAGACAGAGCAAAGCTTACCCCCATTTTGTATCTTTCTTGACCATGTGACCAAAGCCCAAATGCTGAGACATACAAACTGACCAATCAACATGTGACCACATAGTAAAACCCCCAAAGTCCACACACCAGGCCCTGATCTTATCAGTATCTGCCTTTGGAGTCAGTATGGACTTTCTTGATGAAAAAGACATGTTTTGCCATATAAACAAATACATATGATAATTTTCATCCCTACAGCCTTTAAATTGCATTTTAAGCAGAATACTAGCATCTTGCTAAATAAATAATAAAATATTATGTACTGTCATCATGACAATAGACAAAAGAAAGTTAGTCATTAAAACTATTACCTTTAACTATTGTTTTATTAACAAAAAAAATACAGTGGTATACAAAAATACAAATGCCAGAGAAAAAAAAGCTGTACAAGGAAGGTAAATTTGTTACGTATATTGACATAATAAATGCTTATATCAAAATTTTGTAATTTAAATATAATATCGGCTTCCTTCTAAGAAAATTGGGTAACACTTTATTTTGATTGTCCATTTGAGTATTAGTAGACAGTCTGCTTAATATCTGCTGATACTGCTTCTTCAACAGACATTTAACTGACTATAAGAAACTTTGTAAGTACATGTCAACTTACACTAACCCCAACCCTAACCCTAACCCCATCCTAACAGTCTACTTGTAATCTAATCAGAATTAGTTGGCATGTACAGGCTGTGAATACTTATGTACATGTGATTTTTTTTTTTTTTTTTCAGGTTTTTTATTTGTAATAAATTTGCAACAATTTCAAAAAATCTTTTTTCACATTGTCATTATGGGGTATTGTGTGTAGAATTTTGAGGAAATAAATGAATTTAATCCATTTTGAAATAAGGCTGTAACATAAAAATGTGGAAAAAGTGAAGCGCTATGAATACTTTCCGGATGCACTGTAGATGCAATGTAACTTAAATTCAACAAACGGACCATCGAAATAAAGTGTGACCAGAATTTTCCATATCCACCCAAAAAAATCCATGTGTATATACAATTACAAAACAGATGGACAATAGATTATTTTTCCATGGAACAAAAATCACAGGAATAATCAATATCCAAATTAAATCTCTTTAAAACCTCTTTAACTGGATATGTACAATATAAAATTTTAAATGTAACTTCTTTTACTTATTTACTTACTTATTTACTTATTTAAACAATGTATTTCACAAGAACGCCAAGCTTTTTTCCAATTTATGTTCATAAATACATTGGTCCATTTTACGTTTTTATATATAACTGTATCACCTGTTATAATATTTCTAATATATTTATTAGTATAACTTTGTTTAATGATATCAGGGTCTCCTAAAAAAGGTTTTCCTTAACATATTTTCCTTCTAAAGACTCATTTCCATACTCTCTTATCAAATGAAGAAGTTGTTGAGGTATGGCAGCAAATACAATAGCATATTCTTTTGGAGTAATCGGAAAACCAAATTTATCTATTACCTTTAATAATAAAATACAAATAAAATAATAAAAATATGAACACTTATCTGCAAAAAACATGATTTGGGGAAATCTATAAAAAAAAAAAATTTGACTTCAAATATATGTGTGATTTATGTCCATTATGAATAGAAAGAATAACTTAAACTTAAACTTTAATGTATACTTTTGAGATTCAAACTTACAGTATATGGTCTATAAAACACTTCTGAAACTGAGGTTTGTTGTAATCAGGAAGAAAATGCACAAAAACACACTCATCAGTCTAAAATGGGTGCTCAGCCAAACAACAAGTACAAAAATATACCAAAGCTCCAAAAATATGAATTTATTAACTTAAAAGGGCTATCACAAAGCATGTGACGTTTACGTTTACTATGGAGAGAGAATTGTTTCGTAATTCCAAACAAATATAATACGATCCACAAATAAATGTGAAGCGATTGACAAATACCAAGTATGTTCACAAATAAATACAATGAGATCCACAAATAAATCTTAGAGTTCCACAAATATGAATTATATTCACAAGTAAAATTAGACTTGCAAATCAAAAACATACTCACACATATATTTTTTTTATTCTACAAACACAATTTTGCCTGACATTTTTATGTGAATTGCGTCCTGTGCATTTGTGGGTAGCTCTCTGTGCATTTGTAGATCGCTGTGGGTATTTGTGGGTAGCTCTCTGTGCATTTGTAGATTGCTGTGGGTATTTGTGGGTAGCTCTCTGTGCATTTGTGGATTTTGAAACATTTCTAACGTCAAGACGAACACTAATCCACAAATAGATGGACTCCACCCACCTTCTACTTAAGCCAATCAGATACCGGCAACGTGGTGATGACCAATCGTTGCTCGTTCTCGCTCCAACCAATCACGCTTTGCCTTACAATCAGAGCGGAATCAGTCATAAATGTAACCTGTCTCTTCAAAATGGACGGCCAGGACAGTTCAAGACAGGTCAGTGGTGCTTATCACAGCATTGTTGTAATAATATGGAGCTGTCCTGGCCGTCCTTGTTAAAGAGACTGGTTAATGGATTGCACGATCGCTTCTGCGTTTGCGCTCAGCCCGCATGGTTACTAGTGCAGCACAGCGATCACTGTACGTTATGCGGATGGTGCAGGAGAGGACGATAGATTACACTCGCTGTTTATAAGCGTTTCCTCGGATTACCGTGAAGGACGTTACTCGATATTCTCATGAACTTTAATAAATTACATATGTATAGCTTTACATTCTAAAACATCACATGCTTCTGTGATAGTCTTTTTAAGTTAATAAATTCATATTTTTGGAGCTTTGCCGTTGTTGCCTTTTTGTTGTAATCAGGAAATGAGAATCAGGTTTGCTGAGTCCTCATGTTACATGTTGTAATCATTTCCTTGTTGTTACAGTGTTGTTGTTACAGTGTAAAAGTGAGCCTCATATTTCTGAGAGATGGCTTCTTCAATGACTACTGAGGCGAATGGAGTGAGGGTGGTCACTCACATTATCCCAATCCAGGAGAAAATATTGTCTCCAGAGCTTAAGGAGACCTCGGTCAAACCCAACAAGATCAAACTGCCACCAAAAGCTAGGATGTTCCTGAAGGGGATCCCCATGCCACTGGGGGTGAGAGCTGGACACCTTTTTTTTTTATCACTTTCACACAATATAAGCACAGACAATTGTTGACACTGTTTAGATGAAAGGGATTTGGAAAATATGTTTGCATGTTTGTCACACTTTACTGTTTCAGATCATCAAACTAATTTTAATATTAGTCAAAGAGAACACAAGTAAACACATCATGCAGTTTTGAAATGGAGGTTTTTATTATTAAGAGAAAACAAAATCCAAAACCACATAGCCCTGTGTGAAAAATTGAATACAAATGTAAATTGTAAAATACAAATAAAATGCAGTAAAATAAGAAATCATTAAGGGGCAAACAGTTGTTCACACCACTGTATATTATGAGGATAAAAATGTTCTTGTTGTGATTAATTGCTTAAGCTTTTATCAGGGTATACAGTATTATCACAATATTGACTGGATGCAGAAAAGGCTAATTTAATAGGTATAATAACAGAAAATACTTAGCATATTGCTTTATTGTATATACAACTTCGGAGTAAACATGCTTCAAGCAAGTTAAATTGCAAAATAATGAAAAAGTACAATAGGTTACACTTTACTTTAAAGTAGTAAATCTTAGTTAATGAGTAAATATAATAGAGTGAGAAGAAAACTGATTGCAGTTTCTGTATTAGTTAATAAAATTATTTATTAGAATTATATATATAATTATTCTATTATAATTATTTATATATGGATGACACTGTGCCACAGTGGGTAGCAATGTTGCCTCACAGCAAGAAGGTCGCTGGTGAATTGGTTAAGCTAAATTGTCCGTAGTGTATGTATGTATGTCCTGGTTCTCCAAGTTGGGGGTTGAGTGTTGGGCTAACAACCCACCTCATAAAAACTAGATGTTAGGAAACACCAATATGATGCGGCTAAATATCAACTTTGATATAAATGGCACTGGGAGTAAGTAAGTAAGTAATTATTTATATGTAAGTATTATTTAATAACTAATTATTTAAAATGAGTTAATAAAAGCTATAACAGCTAATAAAATTCAGTTGTATTTTAATTAACTACGATTAATAAAACAAATTCTAATAAGGTAATGACTGATTTTAAAGCGTTTTTAGGCATTAACTTAGAAATTAATATCACTTAAGATTAATAAAAGCTTTTTTTAGTTTTCATTGTGAATTTAGGACAATTAACTGAAGTTAACAAATGGAGCCTTATTGCACAGTTGCACGTACAAAAACCCATATAAACAGTCACAGAATTTTCAGTCAATATTTAAGCATGTAAACCAGATTAAAATGTTAATGTTTGAATTTTTAAGCCTAGCAGTTAACGAATAAGTGAATTTGGCACTGTTATGAACATCACTCCAAATACAGTGTGAATATTCATAAAAAGCACTCTAAATGTTTAAATAATAAATAATTATTTGTGGTATTTTGAAGTGCCCACGATATCAATATTGGGCATGTTCATAATCACAATATATTGAATTATTGAATATCGGCATATGGCTACTTTATATATGTATGTATATACTTGTGTTTATATATGAATATTATTGTGTTTTTGTTTGTGTAGTTGGTGCAGGTGTTTACTGGTTTGGTAATGATGAGTCTGTGCATCATCGCGCTACTGGTCAACATGCTGAAGGTTAATTATGTAGTCTGTCTCGGACTTTCTGTAAGTGAATATTTTTGTTCTAATAATACTCCAACGTAACATTTATATACGGTTTATAGTGTATAATACACATAATATACACCGTAAACCTCACTGAAATGCCATTTGATATCTCTGATATGGATTTATTTATATTAAGTCATATATTTATATCACAATAATTTTGTTTTATGTCCTGCATTTTTAACAATTTGTATACAGCCAGCACAGATGAAGATGAATATAGACAAATGAAATAAACATTCTGGTTCTTTTTTTTTTTTTTTTTTTTTTTTCCAGTTTGTTATTTCTGGGTCTGTGGCAATTGCTGCATACAGAAGACCGAGTCCCTCTCTGGTGAGCAACTTTTCATATTTACTCTATATTTTAATCAGGAGATCAGCTGATGATCAATTGTAACTATACATTTTTTTTTTATCTAAGCACATAAAAAAAACTTGCATTTTAACACAATAGAAGTACAAACTAGTGCTTTGTTGACTGTTTACACTGTTAACAATTTTTTTTGAGTCACTTATATATTTTTTGGTCGTTTGTCACACTTAAATGTTTCAGATCATCAAACTAATTTAAATATTAGTTAATATTAGGTAGTAGGGTTAATATAACAGGTATAATAACAAAAAATATTGCTTTATAATATGTACAAGTTCAGAGTAAACAAATGTTTCAGCCTAATTAAAATGTACAATACGTCACACTTTACAATAAAGAAGTAAATCTTAGATAATGGATAAAATTATGAAAGAAAGAAAGAACTGATTGAAATGAAACAAAAACGAAAGATTGATTGATTAATTAAGCAGAAATAAATAAATAAATAAAGGCACCTACTAACTAAACAGAAATAATAGAAAATTCAAAAACTCAACCTGAAGGTGCAGTACAATGGTAAAATCAGTTAATGAAGGCAAAATAAACATAGTAATCAGTAAAAATCATAGTACAAATTTAACAGTGTCATTGACCTACAATGACCAATTGTTTCCAAGTAACAAAATCTTGAAAGTTGCTTTCTAAATGTAGTGTAGTCTTGACTAGGCATGGGCCGGTATAAGATTCTGACGGTATGATAACCTTGGATAAAAATATCACGATTTCACGGTTTTACAGTATTGTGATTACTGCTCCAAAATATATTCATTTTAAATGTCTGGGTAAAAAACAAAGGGGAAAAAAGGTTTTGAACACAATATATTTTATTTTGAGAAACTTTTAAAATATTTTGGAACCGTAAACATGTCAGGCTAAATAATTCAAATGAATCATTAACTTCTGCTGTCTTTATTAGTTTCCAAAACACAGATTTCTTTACAATTTAAAACTGCATCTTTGGATATCTTTTCTGCTGGAGATACTATTGTCCTAAAAAAAACTTAAAACAAAATGTAAAAAAACAAAAAACCTTACATATACCATAGGAACGGTATAGCAGAAATTTTTGGCGGTTTTAAAACCTTGACTTTTCCAAACCGCGGTATACCTTGAAAACGGTTATCGTCCCATGCCTAGTCTTGACATCTCTGTCAGCCACATTTTAAGAGCTGGAAAAATGTTTTCCAAAACAAAAGTACAATTTCTTTTGGGAAAGATTAACCCTTGTGGAGCAACTCCAATGTTGTACACTTGTGAGTCTGAGGAAGTCTTCAGAAACTCGTAATCTTGATGATATAGGATAAATTTCAATTATATGTCCAATCTGAGGAAAAAAACCTGTGAAGTACTTTAAAGGGGACCTATTATGCAAAAATGACTTTTATAAGGGGTTTAAACACAGTTGTGTGGCAACATAGCGCGAATATAGCCAGCCTCTAATGGTAAAAATTAATTAATTCTATTTTTCATAATTACACTTCATAAAAACAGTCTGCAGAAACACTGTGATTGCCATTCACCCTTTGTACGCATCATCAGAGGAGGAAAGCTCCGCCCACTAGTGACGATCTCTCCCTCATTAGCATAGACAGCCCTGAGTGAGAAGCAGCCATCTGCCATTAGAGTTTTCACTGAACCTGGCTGAAGATAATGTCAGCAACTAAGAGGATTATAAATGTGGAGTTTTAGATGCACACGAACACTTTAGTCTCCGTAGGCTGCCTTCTTCTGAGACACTTCTTTTGACATTTTCAGTGTTTCGCAGAGATTAGTCCAACATTAGTCCTGTTTTGAATCTGCCACTATGCTGAAACACAGGCATTTGTAGCTCCGCCCTCATTTCTCAATCTCATTTGAATTTAAAGCGACAGTCACCAAAATGGCACAATTTGGATCAAAGCCTAAAAGGGGCAGTTTCAAAGAGTTATAAAATAAATATTTGTGTAGTATTTTGAGCTAAAACGTCACATACACACTCATACATCAGAGACTTATTTTACATCTTGTAAAGAGGGGAATAATAGGTCCCCTTTTAACGAAATAATGAAATTAATGTAATACCTGTAGTTTGAAACTTTGATATCAAATTGTAATAGAAATAAATGTGTATATATATATATATATATATATCTTTAAAAAGAGTATATCTACAGCACTCTCCCTGAAGACTGAGAACATTTTCTAGGATTTCAAATGTTTCTTAAAAACCTAAAGACTTGCTTTTTCTTGGTGTCTGTGCAGATTAAAGGCACACTGGCCATGAGTGTGATCTGTGCTCTGCTGGCGGCTGCAGGAACCGGTTATTTCATCTGGGAGATCAGCACACAACAAAGAGAAAAATCTTGTAACCACGGGGCTGACTGGAACTGTACCCAAATGATTTGGAAATTTTATGTACGTCTGCAACTAATGCTGGTGTCAAACTCAACTTTAAATTGAACTATTGCTAATGCATATTCATATAACACAATTTGACTGTCTGCATGCATTGTGTATTTCTCTAATGAAGGATTTAAGAGATGGAGTGTTGGGTTTCCTGCTGGCGCTGTCTATTCTAGAACTGTTTGTGTGCATCTTTCTGTCCATCTTCAGTGGCCGGGCCATGCAGCAGGTGAGATCAAACCCAGAATGACCTCAGATGCAAACTCAGTAAAGCTTTATGGTTATAATTCACTTGATGTCAGTGTAGGGGTGTGCAATATTTTTACTTATTATATCTAAATGGTGTCTGAGCTGATGTTATAAAGCATGTCTCTTAGGTGCCAGTTACACTAGTGCGTTTTTTATTTAAAACAGCATTTTAGAATTGAAAATGCTCCTCGACTGGCATTTTTATTACATTTTAGAAAATCAATCTCCTTCCACACATACAGTCTTATGCAAAAGTTTGGTCACCCCTGATAATTTTCATAATTGCTAGCCATAGCCTGCTGGCCTTTCAAATCAGCAATTTCTGTTGGATATATTTTATACCTTAGGGAAAAAGCAATATTTAAGTTCTGACATAACATTTATTTAATCAACAGATGCAATGCAATTTAAGTCATAACAAAAACAGACAGGTGCAAAAATTTGGGCACCCCAACAGAATAATGACATCAATCTTTCGTACAGCCACCTTTTGCTGAAATTACAACCCGTGGACACTTCTTATAGTCAAGAGTAAGTCTCTGAATTCCTGCTGAAGGCATTTTGGGCAATTCTTCCTTGCAAAATTTCTCCAGTTCAGTCAGGTTTGATGGGTGCCAAGCATGAATGGCCCTTTTCAAATCAATCCATAGATTTTCGATGATGTAAGTCTGAGGACTGGGATGGCCATTCTAGAACATTGTATCGTGTCTGAGCATGAATTGCTTTGGATAATTGTCCTGCTGAACCATCCAACCCTGTTATAACTTCAGCCTCTTGACTGATTCCTGAACATTGTTCTTCAGAATCTGCTGATACTGGGTGGAATCCATGCCACCTTTAACTCTGACAAGATTTCCTGTACCTGTGCTTGCCACACATCTGCACAGCATGATGGACCCTCCACTATATTTTACAGTAGGGAGCATGTTCTTCCCCTGGAATGCTGTTTTCTTTTTCCGCCATGCAAAGCGCCTATGGTTGTGGCATCTGTCCAGAGTATATTTTTCCAAAATGATTCAGGCTTGTCCAGATGCCGTTGCATACCTCAAACGACTCTTCTTGTTGGCAGAATGCAGAAAAGTCTTCTTCTGCATCTACTTTCATTGAGGTGTTCTTTGGGCAGAGTGCGCTAAACTGTGGAACGATGTACAATGACATTATCAGCAGCAAGACGTTCCTGGAGCTCCTTGGAGGTGGTCTGTGGTTTGTCTGTGACCATTCTAACCATTCTTCGCCTTTGCCTTTCAGATATTTTTCTTGGCCTACCACATCTTTCCTGCACAAGAACTGTTCCTGTGGCCTTTCATTTTCTTACTATATTCCTGACTGAGGAGATTGAGACTTTAAACCTTTCTGATAGCTTTTTGCATCCTTCTCCTAATTCATGTTGGTGATTATCCTAGTTTTTAGGTCATTAAGAAGTTCTTTTGAGGTTCCCATGTAGCTACTTTCAGGTTCACAGTAAGGAGAAGCAATCAGCTATCTTAAATATCCTTTTTCATGATTGGTTGCATCTGTGTTAGGATTGTTAAGGTTCACTCAAATCAATTTTGTGTTGTAATCAATCAGCATTAAGTGACTACAGGTTTTAAAATACACACAAAACAGAGGGTTCCCAAACTTTTGCATAGCCTATTTTTCAGTTTCAATTTAATTTCACACATCTCAATACTGCTACACTACCTATTTCTGTCTGAAAAACATGGCATTATCTAGCTTTCTCTAGAAACCGAATGGCATTTCACTGTGATCTTCTCTTATAAAGAAAGAGCACAGAATTATGCAACCACAGAGGGGTGCCCAAATATTAACATAAAACTGTACAACCTAAGACCTTGTCCTAACTGCACGCTACACATGATAAAAGGTATCTTTTCCATGTTAAAAGGAGTTTTTGTTTTAACCATTTGCGACGGCGATGCACAAAATGTAAAATTTTAGAAATGCTTTCTATTTCTGCGAAGTTGCGGCAGAACAACAGCATATACTATTATGACAATGATCACCTCAGGTACTGATTATGTGCTTTATTCAGTGTTAAATGCTACTAATGTGAGTTCATATACCATTTTATTGCCATACATTATTTTTGCCATACTACTGAAAGCAGCGTCAGATAGTTCAGCTCAGATCTTGAAAATAAAATATGCCGTTGTCAAGGTGTTGTGCCATGGAGTATGCCAATCACTCGATGCAGAAAAATAAATCAGGCTTTAGCACACTCAACTGCCTTGCACTTCTTAGGGATTAATAATTTAGTGAATACGTGAGCAGTTTCAGACCCAGCTAATCTCTTGCTTTGTTTCTAAATGAATCAGCTGTTTTGAACAAATCAATTGAATGAATCAGTCAGTAACTCACTCAAAGAAAGGGACTTCTTGCCACATACTGCCGATGTTTAATTATCCAGGACAAGCCTAAACTTGCCCAGATACCAACACAAGTACACACACACACACACACCACAAAATATTGTTTAATTATGTTAGCAAATACATTTTTTTAACTTTATTTAACGGTGTAGCCCCTTACTCTTACTCGCCCCTAAATCTCTGTTTTTCGCCCATTTTATTTTAGGACGAAAGTGATGTTGACCCCTATGGCGGTAAATCCTGTCTCCTGCAGCCCGGCCTGGATTCCACCTCCAACTCTTAAAAAGCCACAAGCTTATGGCTAAGGTTTATTAATACAAATGTTTAAACATCATATATAGGCCAAACATTATCACACCATTATAGAGGTCATTTTCATTTGCTGTGATACAGTATTGCACATTTCCCTTTCTATTTCTTCCAGTCATGTTTAGTATTTGCCCTTTTGTATGGGAATGTTTTGTGAGATCTTTTGCACTCTTTTTGATGAATTAATAAATAAAAATCTAATTGTGTTTCAATATTATTCTTGTTTTGTATTGAGGATGGTGACCACGTTAGGTTCCACAATATTGAACAGGAATAGTTTATCGTCATTATAAGCATGCACTGCAGCTTATTAAAGTCAGGTGGACTCTTACAAAGACTATAGAATGTGCCTTAAAGGAACTTTGACTGTTATTGGCAGTCCATGTTTTTCAGCTGAAAAAAAAGTTGTAGTGTAGACGTCACTGCTCATAAATTCTGAACAATTATTAAAAATTTAAACCCCTTTTTTCATAATGCTTGCAAAAAATCACATAAACAGTGTATTTATGGAACATTTAATCCAATAAGACATTTCATAAATGTTCAGGATCAATTTTAAATATATACTTGATATATTTTCAGTGCACTTTTTAGCAGCTTCTCTAAAGTATTATTAATTTTAATTGTCATGCTGACATAGAGAATTTAGTCACATATACAAATTAATAGTCAAATAGCTTTGTGTTGGCTATGTATATTCAAATTGTTTTCTTTTAAACACTGATTTATGGAAGTCCATTTTTGCCACATTTTGGTAAAGCATTTAATTATTATAAATAAAACCGAGATGCTAATTGGACAAAAAAATAAAAAGTTTAATTCTAGCATATCAAGTCACAACTGTGAAATAAAGAAGTTGTAATTATTTCATTAAAAATATAATTTAAGAGATACAAAATGTGATAATTATGCAATACAACAAAATAACTTGAATTATTGAGATTATAATAAAAATCCTAAATCATTAAGTTATACACTGTAAAAAATTATATGATCAATTAGTCCTGACAGCATATGTTTTTAGTTCATTGTATTAAACTAGGTCATTGTTATTAACCTAAGTTAACCATGTTCTAACTTAATTTTATAAGTTACAAAAGCTGTTTTAAGTCAATTTAATATAAGTTCAATGGAAGGTTAATTTGATTCAGCTTAAAAATTTAAGGCAACCAGGATTTTTTACAGTGTAGTTGTCAAAAAGTTGTAACTTGTAGTATAATAAGTCATGATTATGATTAAACGGCAGAAACTGAAAAAAAACAAGTAATTGAAATTTTGACATAGGCTTTATCGTGACTTATGTCATTAGAAATCCCTTTCAATTTGGACTTTTTGTCATCATTTTTGGCCTATGTTTTGTAATTATGAGATCCTGTTTCAGCTTTAAATTTTGAGACAGTTTGACTGTCATTTCTACGCATAATCATAACCTCCAAATTTTTACTTGTAATGTAACAAGTATTTATGATTCATTTTGTGGTCAGCCAATAATCTCTTTATTTGGGTCTGTCATTTATTTACTTCAGTGGTTTTCCACCTTTTTGACTCCAAAGTCATATGTACAGTATAATACACTACTAAATTATGGTTCAAAACACTATACTATAAAATACTGTAGTGCTATAAACAGTTTATATATATGGTTGACTGACATTTTTTTGCATAATCATAACCTCCTAATTTTGGCTTCTAATCTAACAATTAGGATTTATGATTAATTTTGCCTTTGTGGTGCAAAATGACTTGCCTAGTAATGACTGGCCTGCTGTTAAGTTGGGTCTATTATTTATTTACTCCAGTAGTTTTCTACCTTTTTACAGTTACACAGTATAATAATCTCTACTATATTATGGTTCAAAAACACTATAGTATTTACTATAAATTGCTGTAGTATTTTTTTCATGTGGGTGGTATTATCACATTTGAATGCCAATTTACTTTCCTCCCCCCAACTATTAATATCTAGCCTATACTTGGCCCTTTGGAAAATCCACAACCCATATATTCGCAAGACACATTTGGGCTGAAGAATACAAACAGATGTTTTCCCGAATGTACCAGTCTGCAGTTTCTCCGAGCGCGCGCGCTTGACTCAGCTCTCTTTCCCTCTTCATAATTAATAACCGGGTTAAAAATACCCGGCTCGTGAGCGCGTGCAGGGCTGGTTCTGTAGAAAGAGAGCCGCTGGTTTGAGTTGAGTTGTGTTCGGGACGTAGCCAACCTGGATTTCTCCTTGTTTAGTCGCCTCCTCCTCCCTTCATGACATCAACACTGCGGAGCCGCCGCGGCGCGCGCTCTGCTGCAGAACAACGCCAGTGCGCAAAGGTAAGCAGTGCGCCTCCGCACACAGCAGCATGATGCTCGTGCAAACAAACTGTGACAATATAATAATTACCAGCATGCAATGAAGAAAATCCTGCAGCATGTTTTGTTGATTGTGCGCTGTTGTGTTTGTGTCTGCAGCGGATCGTGCGGTATTGATGAGCGATTGGTGATCTGTCAGGATGTCGCTGTACGCTTCGCAGATTAAAGCGTTTAAAAGCTCCGAGCCCAAAACACTTGGCGTGAGTGTGTTTCACTATTGCACACGATCGCAGTCTTACAGATGTTTTATTAGGCTGTGTATTGTATGGTTATGATGGACGTTATAGCCCGAGGAGATTGTTTACATACTGCACTGTACTGTTGTTGCATGTGACATTTGAGTGCATTCAATCCGTGGTGTCGTGTTGAAGATAATATTTGGGCTTAAGTTTCATAGAATTGCACTAGTAGTATATTTAATAAATGACAGCTGGCTAACATCCAAGGACACACCCATATCTGAGATAGATGCAACACACTCATACTGTACATGCGGATAGTCTGAACTTGATGGAATAAATGGTAAGAAATTCCTTTATACTTTTTAGGCATGATGATAAGTTATTTTCTTTTTTTATTGGCATAATTGCAGATTAAAAGGGATAGTTCAGACTAGAGAATATGATGAGGTGCATTTTGTTTTTGATGCATAAGACCTCAGTGTATCATCAGCAGCCACTGGCATTAATTTAGTTTTTCCCACATGTGATTTATTTATTATTTTTGACTCTCAGTTTGGTGGCAAAGGACTTTATTTTATCACCAAGGATCAAGATTTTTAACATTCTACCAAAGAAAAATGTCAATTACATCTTGAATAGCCTGAGGTTAACAGTAAAAGTTAGCAGCACATATTTGTGTGTAATATCTTTATAACAAATATTTTCAATTCAAGAAAATAATTATATATGCATTTGGAAAAAAAATGAAGAAAGCACTTCAATTGGAATTACTGTACTTTTAATAATAGATACCGCAATAAGTTCCAATAATAATAGGTTGAAGACAAAATTATTAGCCATCCTTTGAAATTTTTACCCATTTTCAAATATTTCCCAAGTGACGTTTAACCTAGTTAAGCCTTTAAATTCCACTTTAATCTGAATATCTTGCAAAATAACTACAGTAAACTCATCAGCAGTTTGCAGAACAAAACTAAAATGACATTTTACTCAAACACATAACAAGCACTGACCAAACTAATGCTTCTTTTGCCAAAAAATACACATTCCAGCATGTAAAACTGCAGTGTTGTTTGGTCATTTGAAAGATTTCTTTCCCCTTCATTGTTTTAGGCTATTGAGATCATCATTGGAGTTTTGTCTGTCATTTTGAGCACAATCGTGTACAAGCTGCACTATCATATTCAGCGGGAAATCATCATCCTCATTGTGAATGGTGCTCAGGTACAAACACAAACACATACACACTCAAACACGCATGCATAGTCTAATGCTTGAAACCAGTCATGTGATTAATGCCACTCTCTCCTACAGCTCCTCATTACTGGTATTCTCCTGGTGCACACTGGGAGGAAGCCGTCCAAATGTCTGGTATGAACACATGCTTTTATTAAATTAATCAGGCATATCGTGATACTGTCAGTCTTGAGCTCTCCTCATTAAAGCTCTTTAAGGTCTTCTGTCAGAAAGGACACTTTGCGCGGTCCCGTATTGACCAAATTTGTTGCAGCCTCAGCAACAATATTCTTGTCAAACTTTTGACCACAAAGGTCCTCTTTGCATATTATTTTGGCCAAGAACTGCCCACTTGGATCGCAAGACATTATCTGACCCAAATGTAAAGCCACCACGATTTCTGTTTTATTTTAGGGAACAGGGTTATTTTAATGTCTCTGAGAAACTGTTTTTATTAATATTATTTATTCATTCATTCATTTTCCTTTGGCTTAGTCCCTTATTTATCAGGGGTCGCCACAGCGGAATGAACCGCCAACTATTCTGACATATGTTTTACGCAGCGGATGCTTTTCCAGCCGCAACCCAGTACTGAGAAACACCCATATACACTCATTCACACACACACACTCATACACTACGGCCAATTTAGTTCATCCAATTCACTTATACCGCATGTCTTTGGACTGTGGCGGAAACGGGAGCACCCGGAGGATAATATTATTTAATTTGTTGTTATTTTATTTATTTTCAATGAAATTTGTTAAAATTTTTGATGCTTGTTTGTCATTTTTAGTGTCTGCACACATATAATAATTTTGATTCAATTTAAATAATTGAAGTAGGAATGCACCGATGTATCGGCCACCGATATTTTTCGGTCAATATTGAATATGTTATTCCTTTTATTTTCAGATTCTTTGGTCCATATCCAAAAACATAACAAATCACAAAATACAAAAAACATACAATTCAATAAAGTCATAAATATACATATTACAACACCATTTAAACATTTATTTAAAGCTATCGGCATATGCACGTCATGATTTTGCCAAGTACGATGCGATCCTGGATTAACATCTATGTTGATCCTGGAGCATCATTTTGGTTTGAAAATGTAATCCATACCTATTCCCTACCCCTAAACCCAACCATAACTGTAAATTATTCACAAAATCAGAGGGGAATAATAGTTGGATAAAAGTCATGTAGAAGTGCATAAACCTAACTGTAACCCTAAACTTAACATAAATGGTAAACGCATCCCTTAATTCTGACTGGAATGTTGTTCCAGGATCAACATAGATGTTAGTCCAGGAACATGTCCTACTTGGTGAAATCAGGTTGGCGATCTGGCATATCGGCAATAATATAAAAAAGGCAGATACTGATGGTTTAATAATTACATGAAGGAAATGAGCTGCACATCTTTTGAATAAATCAATATTTTACTCAGAACAAAATAATTAAATATTTGCAAAAAATAAATAAATAAATAAAACAACTAAATACAATTGTTCAGGAAAGCAACTGGTGTGCACCATATGCACAAGCGCTAGCACACTATTGGTTAGTTTGGGTTTGAACGTCTTGGACATAAAAGAAACCATCCCATCCATGTTGAGTAAAACTCATTTAATGGAGAAAATAGCTAGTACTGTATAGTAATGTATGCAGTTGATGAACATCGGCATTGACTGAAAGGCTTTTGTTAAAAATCAGTATCGGTATTGGCTAAAATAATTGTATCGGCGCATCCCTACGTTAGAGAAATTAAAGTCATTTACTTGTTTGGCATTTTTCATGTTTTTTTGATGGCTGTAAATTTTGTTGTGTGTTTAGCATTTTAGTAGTCTGTGTTTTTATGTATCTATATAATTGTAGTTAATGGTTTAGTAATTTGGTTGTGTTTTTGACAATTTTAGCTTTTGTTACTTTACACGTCTGTATAATGTATTGTTTTTTATATATATCTCCATATATTCATTCATTCATTCATTTTTCTTCGGCTTACTCCCTTTATTCATCAGGGGTCGCCACAGCGGAATGAACCGCCAACTATTCCAGCATATGTTTTACACAGTGGATGCCCTTCCAGCCACAACCCAGTACCGGGAAACACCCATACACTCTCACATTCACACACATACACTATGGCCAATTTAGTTTATTCAATTCACCTAGCGCATGTCTTTGGACTGTGGGGGAAACCGGAGCACCCGGAGGAAATCCACGCGAACATTGGGAGAACATGCAAACTCCACACAGAAATGCCAACTGGCCCAGCCAGGACTCGAACCAGCGACCTTCTTGCTGTGAGGCGACAGTGCTAACCACTGAGCCACCGTGTCACCCCTATATCTCCATATATTCTCTAATAATTAGATTTTAGTATAAGTATTTTGATATGTCATGTTAAGCTAAACTAAAATGTCGCTTAATTTATTTGATTTATTTTAACATAATTTTTTTCTCATTTCATATCCTGAAAATGTTTTTATGTTTCTAATTTGAGGTAATCTTGGTTCAAAAGTGCCAACATTTTAAATACATTCTTCAGCATTCATTAATGGAAATGCGATTATCACTTTTACTCTCTGAGTAATTGGAAATGCGATTATATTGTTCATTATTGAAATGCATGTTCATTTGTCGCAGGTGCTGACAACCATTGTTCTGCAGTTACTAACAGCAGCATTTGATATTGTTGGATTTGGGCTCATGGCCAGGCACATCCCATTCAGAGGAGAGTCGTACTACTACAGGGACACTGAGGTAAACAAACAGAGCCGTTCGACCCGCTCATCCTCCAGCCAAAACACTCCCTCTTATAACAGAAATAGCACATCTTTAGCTTTAGCATCGTTAGCTTTCAAAAAAGTGGAAAATGTTATACTTCAACCAACCCGTTTGGCTGTGTTCATTGAGAGTTTTATTATTTCAGTGAATCAGATTTAGGAGTCAAAAAAGCTTTTCAATGGTTCTCTGAACGTCGCTTTGGGCCAGACAGCAGACTGTGGTTGAGTGAGTGAGTGTGTGTGAGCAGAAAGAGAGATGTGACTCCAGGCTCTGTCCTGCTTGTTTCAGTGGTGTTGTGACCCACTTCACTCTGTTTGGGCTTGCTGTGGAGAAGGAGAGAAAGGGGGACATAAAGAGGTGAGTCGCATTACTAAGCTTTACGATGCTGGCGGAGTAAAAACAAGCACATCTTGAGACTTTGAGCGGGATCAGAAGTGTCATTTTAGACTTAAGGCTCATTCACACCAAGAGCTAATGCTATATTAGCGTCCACAGGCAGTAATATTGTTCTGTTGACTGTATTTGTGTGTTGTGGTTTTGTTTTTTGTCACTTTAAAGTCTGTGTAAAATCAAAGGTACAATATTTAATGTTATTATTGTTAATTGTTTGCATTTTATGTGAACAGTTAATCCGTGTAAGTTAAAAAAAAAATGTTTGTTTTGATAATCTTCAATCAAAGTCTGAGCATTTGTTTCCATGTTTGAAGTGGCAGTGCTTCTCTGTTGATGTCAGTTTGATGGCTTCAGCGACAATAATCTTAGCCACGCTCCTCTTACCGTTAGTTTGCTATGAGGGAATGATGCGCAAAAAGAAAGCCCTGCCCCCTACTCAATATTCAGTTTCAGTTGGAAGTACATCAACATACTAAAATAAAAGTCTCAGCAACTTCCGCTTCACATGGACTTTTAATTTTTAGTTTGGATTCTGATTGGTTGTCAATGATTTTATAATTAATCGGCTGAAATCGTGTTTTTTTTCCAATATCGTTCCTTTGTATTGCTATTGTTATTATTGCAATGTAGACTGTTCTGTTGCATTTAGAGCAGTAAATCATTGTTATAATTATAGTTATTGTCCTTGGTGTGAAAGGGTTTTAACACAGATTTAATCCACATTTCTCAGTATTTTGGAAGGCTCTTTTTTATTTAGAGTATAGATTGAGTGTTTTTGTGCAACATTTTGATTAGTGGCCAATAGAAAATAATGATAGAAATAACTAGAGTTATCTTGTTACTGTTTGCTAAAAATAAAAGTGAAGTAAATAGCAAACAAAATTCTATAAATGTAAATAAAATACATTAAAATAAAAAGGTAAATATTAAATGGATAACATCATCTTTATTATTGTAATATTTGTTTTATTTCTATATTGTATAGTTGATATACTACTATCCAAATGTGGGTAAAATATCGAGGAAATGCTAGAGTTGGGATCAAATATTAATCTACAAAATCGACCCAACTGTTGGGTTTGTTCATATTAACCCATATTTGTGTTAAAATCACCAAGAATTTTATAATTAATTCATTTTAAAAAACATTTATTACTAAAAACACTTAAAATAATAGTACATCAATGCTGAATAAATACATTTTAAAAAAGAAAATAAGGTAATAAGAAAACATAAGAGAAATACTGAGAATTAATCTAGAATCTAAATCAAAAGCTGAAAGTTAAATCTAACATACTAGTATATGAGTAACATAGAAAGTGTGCATAATGCAGAGGGCCATAAATATTGAAGTTTATAACTAAAATAATAGACTTTTTAAACATTGATTGATTATTGAAGTATAACATTTTCCATTTTCCTTTTTCCTTTTCAGTTTAAAATAATATATTTTTTAGCAATATTTGCATATTACTTTATGAGATGCCATATAATGGTCTGGTGCAGGTGCATATAGTTGTATAACTATATTTTTGTATTTGTCTGAGTGTCCTGTATGTGTGTCTTACAGTTCTTAGTGAATGGGATCTTGGGGACGCTGATCGGTTGCCTGGTGTTAGCATGTATCATTGGTTTGGTTGTGTCTCTGTTTGGGGTCTACGCTCTTTCTGTTAGTGCCATTAAGGTAAGCGTTTCAGCATTATAGTATGAGGGAGGTTTCAGTATGTGAGTATTTCAGCATGCCGATTGAATGTGTCAATGTAATTAATTAGTTCCAGATAAAAATAACTTGGTAAACCTAATGCAGTTAACCGCCCCAGTATAGCACAAGTGCAAAAGTGATATTAATTTTACCCAACAGTTCTATAAATAATAAGTTAATATTCTGATATAATATGCACACAATATTGTGTATGCTGAATTATTATCTATAAATCCCACC
>CAIGQV010001633.1:22908770-22965340 GCA_903798115.1 Danio jaintianensis | reverse complement strand
GTCTTAAGGATATCTTAGTATCAGTATGTTAGTCTTAAGGATATCTTTAAGCTAGTGACAAAATTCCCACTTAACATAACAAATTCCCACTTGATATAAACATCCAAAACTTGCAGTTTGTCACTTGGATGAACAATTTTTCTAGCCAATCAAATGCTCTCTAGTAGGGCTGCTCGATTATGGAAAAATCATAATCATGATTATTTTAGTCATCATGATTATTTAAAACAATTATTATTTTTGGTAGATTTTCACTGAGAATTAAATGTGACTTGTTTCTTATTAAAGCTACAAAAGTCCTTCAGTCAAGAGCAGTGAGTGATTTTGGCCTTGTCTTTTTTTTGTTTGATTAATTATGATAAAAACTGTCGGCAACAGGAATAGTGTACTGTCGCTTCAAGAGCCGGTGTCCTGACATTTTATCCTATCCATCAGATTATGCTACCAACACTGGATTTGAATGGTTCTGAGGTTGTGGTTAGGGATTAGGTAGGTTAGGGCGATGTTACAGCTTCATATCACACTACTTCCCTTTACAATTTACACTGGTAGCAAAATCCGATGGGTAGCATATTGCGTCATCAAAATGTGCTACCTACTTTTTGAATGGGAGGTAGGACAATCTGACAAGGTAGGACAAATCGACAGAAAACCGCGCATGTTGATGTTTTTACTTTCACATGAAGAGTTTCTTTCTTAACTCTTTATGTTCAGTTATTTCTTCATAACAAATGGGGGTTAATGTGAGTAATCAGTATGTGCCGTGTTTTGACACATTTCTGCATGTATTTGACCATTAAAGCGCTCACCTTAAAATGACTACATGGTGTGTGTGTTCTGCTTGTCTCTGAGGCTGAGCGCACACACACACACACAACAGCATGTGTTCTCTTTAGTGCTTTCAAAGACATGAATGAATTGAATACACACCAATAAATGAAGTGCTTTCCATGCTGCAAAAGTCACAGTACATGCTTTTACTAATTTTCGTGTGAAACTGAGCTTTGCAGTGGAACAAATGCATATTGCTGGAAAGGGGGTGGGAAATGATGCATAATAATTGTTTTATCTCGATTAATGCTTTTTCGTAATGGTTAGAAGCTGAAATCGAAACTGAATTTCGATTAATTGCACAAAACTACTCTCTAGTATCTGACATGCCCTTCTCATTTGCAAATGAGACAAGTGTTATTATACCACAAGAAACAGCAATGGAATATTACTACTTCACAACATTGTCCAGTGACCATACAGACCTTGAAGTGGAGACATTCTCTTATCTCTTACTCTTGAAAACAAGTGTTGCTTAAATCCACACAGCCATAAGATTATAACAATATGGAAAAAAGGAAATAATAATAAAGCAATAATTATAGGAAAGTAATAATAATAAAATATAAATAAAACATAATAAACTGACAAATAATAATCATAATAATACTAATAATCAATAAAATAATATAATGATAATTATATAAATGACTAAAGATCATATGATTAAAAAAATTATTAAATGAAGAATAAATGAATATAAACAAATCAAAATAAAACTCAACACAAATAAATGGTTGTTTTCTTGAAACAACACACACATAAGTTCTCAGATGCTTGGTTAAATTCTTCAGAGTGATAAAATAGATTTCCAGAGTCCCATCTGTAAACACCTTTGACTCAAATATATATGTATATAATTTAAAAAAAAACAGGAATTTTGTACCTGACTTCTCTTCATCTAATGTTCAGATTTGTGTGCTAGAAATGTATGCAAATTAGCACATGCATAATAAAATAACAGTTAACTAGCATATTTAACCATGCCATTTTATAAACTTGTAATACAAACATTTTTGGCAGTTTTTAATGTGATCAATCAACTGCAGATATATGTGTGAATGAGAGTGTGTGGGTGTTTCCCAGTGTTGGGTTGCGGCTGGAAGGGCATCTGCTAAACATATGCTGTATAAGTTGGCGGTTCATTCAGCTGTGGCGACCCCTGATGAATAAAGGGACTAAGCCGAAAATAAAATAAATGAATGAACTATTAGGTGTGTTTTTTACCCTATTCATCTGAACTGCCTTGTGTTTATTAGTTGTTTTTTGTGTGTGTGTGTGTTATATCAGATCTGGCTCTTCATCAAACATTGTGATTTTATCACCTGATATTAAAACAATCACAGAAATGTGTGTGTGAATACGGTGGTGTTCTGGACTAATGGATGTAATTTGTTTTGTTCAGGTGGCCACGTGGAGCTGGATGAGAAGGTATACAAGCTTCTCATAACATTTAAACAAAGTTGCATGTATTCTTATTTAATTGTTTAACTGGAAGTTGTGCAGAATTGTAAATAGTTTATGTTGTGAGATTTCATTTGTTTAAAATTCTAAAACTATGTAATTATTTACAGGTTTATTAAAAAAAAATCCTTCAAATCCCAGTTCGACCAAACTATATATTTTTGCTTAATATAATAATTACGTTTTTTCATAAAAGCACCATTAAATTTTTTTGTTTAGTTTTAGTTATTTTATTATATCTGGTTATGTTTTGTGAAATCAATAAAAGTTTTAATATTTTTATTAGGTGTTCAAAGAATAGATAATAGTAAAGTTAAGATGTAAAAATAAAAGTAATAATAATAATCTTAATAGGTTTATTATCTCAATGATAAAAAATATTTTAAAATAATGGACAATACAATATCAATTAAAAAAATATTTTTTTTGTAATATAAATATAAAAAGATCATATACCATATGCGTTAAATAACGTTTTAAAATAAAATGTTAAAACAAATTATTATTATTATAGTTAAATAAAATATGTTTTAGTTATCTATAATAACCCTGATACAATGCAAATATATTTATAAAATAAAAGATTTTACATGGAAAAATATTTACGTAATTTTGTGTAATTTAATATCGTTTTACATAAATACATCAATGCCGTTCAGTGAATTAAAGCAATTTTATTTTATTTTTTAATTGAAAATTAAAATAACATTCTGAATGGTCCCATGGCTCACAAATGTTGTATGCGTGCGTGCGTGCGTGCGTGCGTGCGTGCGTGCGTGTGTGTGTGTGTCTGTCTGTCTGTCTGTCTGTTTTCTCGTGGCTTTGTGTGTTTTGTATAAAACTAGCTCCTGGATGCCGGACTGCGAGAGCTGCAGGAGGAGACAGGTCTGAATCTGAGTCCTGATGAGATCTGCTCTCGGCTGCTCGGTCTTTGGGAGGTGTGTGTGTGTTTACAGCACTGTGTTTTTCTGAGACCTGCAGCCAAAGTCCAGAGGGGCGGCAGAATCTGACAGATCGGGGCCAACTGTTTGTGTAACCCATCTGTTGTCCATCTCAAAGTCTTCATCACTGGCATGAAGCTGCTGGCTCCAGATGCAAACCTAATCAAGCTGATCCAGAAAGTTTACATTCATTAGCACAAAACAAACATATATCAGATGATACAGAAACGGTTCGTTAAGGGATGTTGTCATCGTGTCCTGTCTGCATGGTTTTTTTTACAAGTTATTTGAATTATTTTCTTATTTTGTTGAAAACAAAGCATTTAGACAGAAGTTTTACAGCTAATTTTCCTTCCCTGGACCAAAATCACAGTGAAAAGTATCCAAAAAATGCAGGGTCTTAAAAAGTCTTAAATTTCAAATCTAAAATTTTAGGCCTTAGAAAGTCTTAAACTCATAGAAAGATTGTCTTGCAAGTCTTCAATCATTCTACATTGGTCTTAATTTTGCTATGTCCATGTAAATTTATTTATATTTATATTTAGTTTATTATATTTTTAAAGCTTGTCGTTTTTAAAAAAGAAAATCTGTTGAAAAAAATGTGTATGTATACATTTGGGGTTTGTTTATTTTGCCACTTTTTTTTAAATGTGGCTAAGAAATATCTTTTTTTTTTTTTTGATGGGGCAAGTAAAAGACTGTTCCACTCCCCCAACCGGGCCATCAGAAAAAAGTCCTTAGTGTTTAGCCCTGTTTAAGTCTGAAATTTCATTCATAATGGTCTTAAAATGGTCTTAAAAAGTCTTAAATTTGACTTGAAGAAACCTGCAGAAACCCTAAAATAGAAAACATGTTTTTGCATACTTTTCATACTTTTTTGCAGTATAAGTCATCATATTTTTTGCTATATTGGAAAGAGCAGCTCAGACATTTTTCTTAATATCTCATTTTGTGTTTTCAAAGAGAAAAAAAACATAATATATCCTCAAAATATTAAGTATAATATTAGTGATAGCAAAGTCTTAATTTCTCGTTGAACTATCCCTTTAACTGGATTAATGTAGCTACATTAATGTCTAAATATTGTTTTGCATACAGAGGCATACATTTATTGATGAAAAATACTGTGAAAACAGTAATATTGTAAAATATTATTAAATAAAAAAAATAGATATTTAGTTTTATACTATTATAATATATTAAATTATAAAATTTATATATTTGAATTTATTTAAATAATTACAACCTGAATTTTTAGCAGTCATTACTGCAGTTTTAGTGTCACATGATCCTTCAGAAATCATTCTAATGTGCTTATTTTTGTGGTAAATTTTACAGAGTTTTTTTTAATGAATGAACAGCATTTATTTGAAATGTAAATTTAGAAAACAAACTCTTTATCTCTCTGACACTTTAACCGACACTCAGTGGTGGATTTAGCCATGGGCGATATGGGCGATCGCCCAGGGCGGTATCTTGCTGGGGGCGGCATGGGGAGACGGTGCAAAAAAAAAATGTCCCCCAGTAAAAGCTTTGAGATACGATTTACTTTAATCAAGTGTATTAATTTAGAGTGGTAATCCCAGAATAAAGACGTTAGGGGCCATTCGCATTTGGCGTCTTTTGCACACACAAGTTTGTTACTCTCTATGTGCAACCAAAACAACGCTGGTGAAAGCAAACTTTCGCATGCGCGCAGAAGTAAATGGGGTGGTTTTCCCAGGGTGCCATTTAAACTAGAACCGCCACTTCCAGCTTGACAAACTACATGTAGAAACACTCTTCTCTCTATAAAAAAACCCAATACCACCCCCCTCCTTACTCTAGCACTTATTTCTCTGTATAATTCACACTTCTTGTGTGTATTACACGGTGTTTTACACGGCGGATGCCCTTCCAGCTGCAACCCAGTACTGGGAAACATCCATACACCATCACATTCACACACATACACTACGGCCAATTTATTTAATCCAATTCACCTATAGCACATATCTTTGGACTGTGGGGGAAACCGGAGCACCCAGAGGAAACCCACGCGAACACGGGAGAACATGCAAACTCCACACCGAAACGCCAGCTGGCCCAGTCGGGACTCGAACTAGCAACCTTCTTGCTGTGAGGCAACAGTGCTAACCACTGAGCCACCATGCCACCCCAACTATTAAATAATTAATAATAAAATGAATGCTACTTTACTTTACATCATGTCTTCTGCTCTTGTTCTCCATCCAGTCAGTGTATCCGCCCATGTTGACTATAGGACTGCCTAAGAGACATCATATTGTGACTTACATACTTCTGAAGAGCTCTCAAACACACCTGCAGATTCAGGTACAACTTAAAGTCCACCACACTGAAAACTACACATATATACTACATATGTGGGCATTGGCTACCCCCTGTTGTTTCTCAGGCTAGTTTGCGTCCGGATCCTGCTGAAGTGAGTGCGTGTGTGTGGGTCGATGCAGATCTGGTAAAGGCTGTGGTTTCTGCTGTAGACGGTGAGAAAGACTGCATCCAAGTACCAACTGACCTGCCAAAGAGCATCAGGTATGGCATGTTTAGATTAACTCCAAGATTAAATATTTATTAACGCTGTTAAATATGACATGATAAAAAGTCATGACAACAAATGTTTTTGTTACTTTAACTTATTTGAGTAAATTTTAGTTAATATTTAATTAATAAACAGCCTGTTTGATGTAAATTGAGATCCTTCGTGGCATAGATTCAACAAGGTACTGAAAATATTCCTCAGATATTTTGGTCCACATCATTGACATGATAGCATCACGCAGTTGCTGCAGATTTGTCAGCTGCACATCCATGATGCAAATCTCCCGTTCCACCACATCCCAAAGGTGCTCTATTGGATTGAGATCTGGTGACTGTGGAGGCCATTTGAGTACAGTGAACTCATTGTCATGTTCAAGAAACCAGTCTGAGATGATTTGTGCTTTATGACATGGCGCGTTATCCTGCTGGAAGTAGCCATCAGAAGATGGGTACACTGTGGTCATAAAGGGATGGACATGGTCAGCAACAATACTCAGGTAGGCTGTGGTGTTGACACGATGCTCAATTGGTACTAATGGGCCCAAAGTGTGCCAAGACAACATCCCCCACACCATTACACCACCACCACCACTTGAACTGTTGATACAAGGCATGGTGGATCAATGCTTTCATGTTGTTGACACCAAATTCTGACCCTACCATCCGAATGTTGCAGCAGAAATCGAGACTCATCAGACCAGGCAATGTTTTTCCAATCTTCTATTGTCCAATTTTGGTGAGCCTGTGCGAATTGTAGCCTCAGTTTCCTGTTCTTAGCTGACAGGAGAGGCACCCGGTGTGATCTTCTGCTGCTGTAGCCCATCCGCCTCATGGTTGGATGTGTTGTGTGTTCAGAGATGCTCTTCTGCATACCTCGGTTGTAACGAGTGGTTATTTGAGTTACTGTTGCCTTTCTATCAGCTGGAACCAGTCTTGCCATTCTCCTCTGACCTCTGGCATCAACACGGCATTTGCGCCCACAAAACTGCCGCTCACTGGATATTTTCTCTTTTTAGGATCATTCTCTGTAAACCCTAGAGATAGTTGTACATGAAAATCCCAGTAGATCAGCAGTTTCTGAAATACTCAGACCAGCCCGTCTGGCACCAACAACCATGCCACATTCAAAGTCACTTAAATCACCTTTCTTCCCCATTCTGATGCTGAGTTTGAACTGCAGCAGATCGTCTTGACCATGTCTACATGCCTAAATGCATTGAGTTGCTGCCATGTGATTGACTGATTAGAAAGTTGCGTTAACAAGCAGTCGGACAGGTGTACCTAATAAAGTGGCCGGTGAGTATATATAATTTTTAAATAGCTTTTTCAAAAAGTAACTTTTTTATTTTTCATCTTTCAGGAAAAAAAAACTAAAATATTTAAATGAGTGCACATCACTACTTGAAGAAAGAATTTTTTTGCAATATAAAATGAAAATTTGTGTTTGATACATCTGGTTTTCATGGCTCATGTAGTATGATTTTCATTTATTTATTTATTAGGATGAATGTTTCAAAATAAGAGTTCCTGTGTATTTCAGACTTATTCCTATTAAAAGTCTTGCAGATTTATTTTCTGGTTATCTTGTGCATCTCAGTTAAATAAAGTGTATAAATAAAGTCTCCCATTTGATTTCCTATTCATAATACACACAACTTCATTCTTATTAAATCAGTACAATTTAAAGCAAAATTTTTCAAAGCCTAAAGTGTACATTTTGTATTCAAAGAAATTAAATAATTAGTATTTAAATGTTTGATCATATCGCTTTATCATGGAAAAACAATTAACAAATAAACAAAAGTTTATTTATGTGCTTCTTGGTAAAAAAGGAAGCACCAAACCCTGTACTAACAACATAAACTGATTCTTACATTTATCCTTTAAATCTGTAAAGATTTTACAACAAAAATGCACAAATTGAATGAAACTGAATGTCGAATTGTCCTACAAACTAGAAGCATGAAGCAGACTGTGTAAACCAGCATTTTTATTTTTAAGTTTTAATTATTCAGAGCAGTGTTTCTCAACCACGTTCCTGGAGGACCACCAACACTGCACGTTTTGGATGTCTCCTTTGTCTGTCACACCCATTACAGGTCTTTCAGTCTCTGCTAATGATGATCTCAGTCAGGTGTGTTTGGTTAAGGAGACAAGGAAAATGTGCAGAGCTGGTGGTCCTCCAGGAACGTGGTTGAGAAACACTGATTTAGAGAGTGTAATATATTGGTCTTAATACACTGTTTTGAGTGTTTGTTTTCCTTATGTTGTTTGTGGTCAGTGTGACGAAGGTGTCTCCAGATGGTGAGATGAGCGAGTCTTCTCTGCCGGTGTCTGTGCTGTGTAATCGGGCCCCGGATCACGGCGAGGACATTGAACGTGTGAGCACTGGAACCAAATTTGCCTTAGAACTGTGGTTAAAAACACTGGAGCCTCACGCTGAGATGGGCTGACAGCTCCTCCTGTACGGTACCATTTAACCAGTGCCTTGAAAAACACAGCGCCACCTGCTGGACTGGAGGTTTCCCATGTTATTTGGGCACAACATTCAATTCAACAATTTTGTCAAAACTTGAATTATAGTAACAGTAGAATGTGACTTTATAATCACCCGAATGTTTGTCAGTGAATGTTTCGTATTAATTACAACAGAAATAATGCCTCGATGTACCACAAGGGGATGGTAAAGCCCCCTTCTCTAAAGCTGGCAAAGTCTTTTACCTTTTCATCCACAATCAACTACAGAGGCTTTGTTTGAAAGATTTATTATTTAATTTTCTCACAATGATGAGATTACATATAAATATTGAGTGTCACTTAGTAACTCCCAATAATCAGATGCTTTCATATCTGAAATAAACTGTTAATAGACTATTATTGAGTAACTGTTATTACTGGTTTGAGTCTAAATGGAGTTTTATGCGCATAAGCATGTATGGGTATCAAGGGTATGAATAATTTTGGGCTTGACTGTGTATGTATATATATATATATATATATATATATATATATATATATATATATATGTATGTGTGTGTGTGTACATAAAGCTCCATTATAACTACCGGTCACATTTTTAGAACAGTAAGATTTTTCTTCAACAACTTTTTTCTGTTTATGCTATGCAAGCCTGCATCTTTTTTGATCCATAATACGGCAACAAAATATTTTAAATATTTGTACTATTTAAAATAACTATCTAAACAACTAATTTTTATTTAAATTTAATAAAACAAATAATGTATACCTATTATTTCAAAGTTAAAATTTCAGCATCATTACTCCAGACATATGATCCTTTACAAATCATAATCATAATATGCTGATTTGCCGCTCAAGAAATGTTTATTATTATTATTATCATCATTATTATTATCATTATTGTCATTATTTATTAACAGCTGTGTTTTTTTTCAGGATTCTTTGATGATATTTCTGAAATAAAAAGCTTTTGTAACATTTTTTTGGTAACAAAATTATTGAAATTAATACTTTTATATAGTGAGGATGCTTTAAATTAAACCAAATTGATAAAGACATTTATAATGTCACAAAATATTTTTATTTCAGATTAATGCTGTTCTTCTGAACTTTCAAAAAAATGCTACACAGCTGTTTTCAACATAATAAGGATTTTAAAAAATCAGCAGCAAATCAGCGTATTAGAATGATTTCTGAAGGATCGTGTGACTGAAGTAATGATGCTAACAATTCACCTTAGAATTCACAGGAATAAATGACATTTTAACACAAGTATAATTCTGGTGTGAGTGGGTTCGGGGTAAGTTTGACCGGAGACTTTTGAGACTCAAATATGAGAAAAATGAAATTTCATCACAGATTACATTTGACTACAGATAATATGCAGTTTTTCGTTCGCCTCTCCCTTTCTGTCCTCTCCGTTCAAACTCTCCATATCTTGATTTCTCAATCAGGACACTTCCTGGCACATTTTTTGTCCTTTGTGCTTTTAAACCGAATTTGACCTGAAGTGACACAGAGCCCCTGTTATGACCTGTAGTTTTGTTCATTTTCCTCCAGACTGAGTTTGTCACCTGATGCACAAACGAGCGGATCATTCTGCTGCTCAGAAACATGAGCCGCATGTTTGTGCTTTTTTTTCCTCAACCCTTGTGAAAGTGCAAACGGTACGAGTAAGCTGAATTTATGGATCTGCAGTTATGATCAATGACACTACAATTTGGCACTTAAAAAAAGATTTTTGCTTCTTGTTCAAACTACTTATTTAAAATGAGCTGAAACAATACAATTCTTGAGATTTTAGGGGGGACAACTTAATTTTTTATGTTTAATCTATTTACATTTGTTAAGTTAACTTAATCAATTTGTATTGGGACAACATGAATGAATTGTGTGGAACCCTGCATTTTTTACAGTGAGTGCTTTAAAAGAAAATTTGAACCCAGATTTGAAATGTGTATGTGTGTGATACTCATTTCAAAGCAAACTGGCTTCTTTTGATTTTAGTTTCAACAGCATCATTTCTAAAATTCATCGGGCCTGGGTTGGATTTGGTAGGACATGATTATAGCACTTAAACATTGATTTTCAAGTCAGGTTTTTATGATAAAATCTATATTATAAATATTTATAGTCAAAATAATATTTTATTGAAAACTATCCATAATAAATTGGGTTTAAAGGCACAATATGTACAGTACTTTTTAAAAAAAATATAAAATACCCATATACCTCTACTGACTCACTTTCCCGAGTCCCTGATTTATCAGGGGTCGCCACAGCGGAATGAACCGCCCCACATACTACTAGAACAGTGTTATATACAGCATTTTGCTGACTTATGTAGTTACATGATCCTAAATGTTTCGAAGAATGTTAAAATCCAGAGAAATAAGCAATAATATGTGTGCTGTGTGTTCATGCTAATGATGTCACACACCCTCGATTTCCGACGAGGCTTTAATATGTTGTGTGTTTTATTAGACTGCACAGAGCAGCATTATAACAGAACCCTAAAATGTATTTAGTATGATGAAACAGCGCTGCTTTTTTTCCACATTATCACTAGTGGAAGAACTGGAAGCGGTGGACTGTGTCATAATAAAAGCTTTTGCTGATTTTGTGAAGCATTTTGCTTCGGCAATTACGGAACACAACGGAAATGTTTCAAGGAGACCCTAAAACACAACGGACCAGGCTATTAAGGTTATGGTTATTTAGGGTAATATTACACAAAAGACCAGGAATTATGTAATCAGGATGTTAAAATATACAAAAAAACTTAACTGAGCAAAAATGACAGCAAAATAAGCAAATCCCAGTCGGGTCCGTCACGTTTTTGGGTCCCCTTGAAACATTTCCATTGTGTTCTGTGCTGTTTGCATGTGTTGTGAGAAATGCAGGCGTTTTCTTAATTTGTTTGCGTTGTGAGACAATGCAGCATGTTTTTTTATGTGTTTGCATTGTGAGGATTTGCAACACGTATGCTGTCAAACCGATGAGGATCTTTTCTTAATTTGCTGGCGTTTTTTTTGTAATTGCATGTGTTCTTAAATTGCAGCACGTTAAGCTCTCTTGGCCACCAAAGCTTCATACTACCATGATCATAAGTTTTAAATACTTTAGCTCATCCATGAATTTGATTTCTGCCCCGTAGTCCCTTAGGATGTAATAAAGACTACAACTCCTATGATTCCACACTTAGTCATTGCGTCATCAAACTACAGCTTTGTTTGTTGTGAATATGAGCAAAAATTAAATACTGTGCCTTATACTGTATTCATTCATTCATTTTCTTGTTGGCTTAGTCCCTTTATTAATCTGGGGTCGCCACAGTGGAATGAACCGCCAACTTATCCAGCATATGTTTTTTACGCAGCAGATGCCCTTCCAGCTTCAACCCATCACTGGGAAACACCCATACACTTCCATTCACACACATACACTACAGACAATTTAGCTTACCCAATTCACATATAGCACATGTCTTTGGACTTGTGGAGGAAACCCACGCCAACACGGGGAGAACAAGCAAACTCCACACAGAAATGCCAACCGACCCAGCCAAGGTTCGAACCAGCGACCTTCTTGCTGTGAGGCGAGAGCGCTACCCACTGCGCCACCGTGCTGCCCCCTTACACTGTGTTTTATGTTTGAATTTTTTCATTAATATATTTTATATTTTATTTCCTATGACAGGAATATTAGAATTGAAATGAAACTTAATTGAATGCATTATGAATTCAGCTCTGATACCAGACAAACCAGCCTGATCTCATCAGGAAACGTAACTATTTTACGTTTTGTCAGTGTCAAGAGTTCACACTTAGATATTGCTTGATACTAATAGCAGGTTTGGCATGCTGTCCCGGGAGAGAACCCTGAGCTCGGAGATAATTGAGCTCAGGGCTCCGGCGTGGTCAATAAGCATATAAGGAGGTCAGAGATCACGTAGTTCTCGAAATCTCCCCCTGGAAAAAAAGGGAAATGGGGAGATCGGGTGAATTGGGGGATTCTTCAAAAACGAAAATAAGGGAAGTAATGTGAAACGGGCTATTTATTGTAGGTTTAGAGTAATCTAATTGGCTTATCGATGATTGCAGATGAGAGACCAGCCGCGATCAATCATATCACGATTGATCAAGTGCTGCGATCAAGTGCTGCATCCCAATTCGCATACTATCCGTCCTAAATAGTATTTGAAAATAGAATTAGTATGTCCCAAATCGTAGTATGTTGAAAAGAGTATGCCAAAGGTTTTCGGATGGTTTACTATTTCCGGTAAAAATTTTAAGTGTACAGTCGTGGCCAAAAGTTTTGAGAATTACATAAATATTGGATATTGGAAAAGTTGCTGCTTAAGTTTTTATAATAGCAATTTGCATATACTCCAGAATGTTATGAAGAGTGATCAGATGAATTGCATAGTCCTTCTTTGCCATGAAAATTAACTTAATCCTGAAAAAAACTTTCCACTGCATTTCATTGCTGTCATTAAAGGACCTGCTGAGATCATTTCAGTAATCGTCTTGTTAACTCAGGTGAGAATGTTGACGAGCACAAGGCTGGAGATCATTATGTCAGGCTGATTGGGTTAGAATGGCAGACTTGACATGTTAAAAGGAGGGTGATGCTTGAAATCATTGTTCTTCCATTGTTAACCATGGTGACCTGCAAAGAAACGCGTGCAGCCATCATTGCATTGCATAAAAATGGCTTCACAGGCAAGGATACTGTGGCTACTAAGATTGCACCTAAATCAACAATTTAAACAATCATCAAGAACTTCAAGGAAAGAGGTTAAATTCTTGTTAAGAAGGCTTCAGGGCGTCCAAGAAAGTCCAGCAAGTGCCAGGATCGTCTCCTAAAGAGGATTCAGCTGTGGGATCAGAGTGCCACCAGTGCAGAGCTTGCTCAGGAATGGCAGCAGGCAGGTGTGAGCACATCTGCACGCACAGTGAGGCGAAGACTTTTGGAAGATGGCCTGGTGTCAAGAAGGGCAGCAAAGAAGCCACTTCTCTCCAAAAAAAACATCAAAGACAGATTGATCTTCTGCAAAAAGTATGGCGAATAGACTGCTGAGGACTGGGGCAAAGTCATATTCTCCGATGAAGCCCCTTTCCGATTGTTTGGGGCATCTGGAAAAAGGCTTGTCCGGAAAAGAAAAGGTGAGTGCTACTATCAGTCCTGTGTCATGCCAACAGTAAAGCATCCTGAGACCATTCATGTGTGGGGTTGCTTCTCATCCAAGGGAGTGGGCTCACACACAATTTTGCCCAAAAACACAGCCATGAATAAAGAATGGTACCAAAACACCCTCCAACAGCAACTTCTTCCAACAATCCAACAACAGTTTGTTGAAGAACAATGCATTTTCCAGCACGATGGAGCACCGTGCCATAAGGCAAAAGTTATATCTAAGTGGCTCGGGCACCAAAACGTTGAAATTTTGGGTCCATGGCCTGGAAACTCTCCAGATCTTAATCCCATTGAGAACTTGTGGTCAATCCTCAAGAGGCGGGTGGACAAACAAAAACCCACTAATTCTGACAAACTCCAAGAAGTGATTATGAAAGAATGGGTTGCTATCAGTCAGGATTTGGCCCAGAAGTTGATTGAGAGCATGCCCAGTCGAATTGCAGAGGTCCTGAAAAAGAAGGGCCAACACTGCAAATACTGACTCTTTGCATAAATGTCATGTAATTGTCGATAAAAGCCTTTGAAACGTATAAAGTGCTTGTAATTATATTTCAGTACATCACAGAAACAACTGAAACAAAGATCTAAAAGCAGTTTAGCAGCAAACTTTGTGAAAACTAATATTTGTGTCATTCTCAAAACTTTTGGCCACGACTGTAGAACCGTCCATAGGCTACTCTAATCGCTGATATTGCCCACAGTACATTGCGCGTTGGACGTGAATTCGGTTAGAACTACAAACGCGGGTGAAAATAGTAAATAAACTACAAACATGGTAGACGCGCGAGACCAACCGTCAAGTAGAGATGCTTCGGTAAAGATGTTTGTATGACTGTTAATTAATATCTAGCCCACTGGAAAATATTTAAATCGCGTTTTCCGTGTTATATTTCATCTGCAACATCAATACTGCACTTATATGAAGACGTGTTTGGACATTACCTTCTGAATGCATAGTTATCCAAAGACCTGAGGAGATTTCTCTGCATGAAAGACTCGTAAATCGGAGATTAACCTGCTGCTGCTTTTCCAATAAGGTAGGAGATTAAATATAAAAGAGATGTGGATGATTGACAGGGCTCATAACTAAGCAACATAACGATCTGTTAATGAGGAAGTAGTATGTCCCAAAGCTTGCATACTCTTCTGTTACACACTCAAAAGTATATTTTCCTTCACAAAAAATATACTTTTAGGGCGTAGTATAAGTATGCGAATTGGGCCGCAGCATTAGTGCTTGATTTGTACGAGTTCAGTCGTACGAAAATTTAAGATTTTTTAAAAGGAGGCATGGCACCAAACCCCACCCCTAAAGCCAACCATCATTATGGGATGAGCAAATCATACTAAATTGGACAAATGAGTTCATACCAGGCTGCACATACGGTGGCGCAGTGGGTAGCACGATCGCCTTACAGCAAGAAGGTCACTGGTTCGAGCCATGGCTGGGTCAGTTGGCGTTTCTGTGTGGAGTTTGCATGTTCTCCCCGTGTTCGTGTGGGTTTCCCCCACAAGTCCAAAGACATATGCTATAGGTGAATTGGGTAAGCTAAATTGGCCGTAGTGTATGTGTGTGAATAAGTGTGTATGGATGTTTCCCAGCGATGGGTTGCAGCTGGAAGGGCATCCGCTGCGTAAAACATGCTGGATAAGTTGGCAGTTCATTCCGCTGTGGCGACCCCAGATTATTAAAGGGACTAAGCTGAAAAGAAAATGAATGAGTTCATACGAATTAGCCACTAAATCAAAAAGTTACGAATTGCCGTGAGATAGGGTTGGACAAACTATTCACCTCTTCACTGCCATTTTCAGAAACTTTTTAATTTCACTAAATCACTGTTTATACATATCTCATTATTGTCATAATGCAATCCATATCGAAATGTTACAAAATACATTGTGCAAAGGTATACAGTAGGAAAATATATTCTAACAGATATAGTAATGGCATGTAAAGATCACCTCCCTGTCTGTTGTTGAGCTGCAGTTCAGAGCCGCTTGTGTGACAGTAATTCTTCATTAAAGGTTTCCTCTTTCCTCACATACAGAGGACTGACAGTGTTGTGCTCAGAGGACCTGGAAAAGTAACAATGAATAACAGTGTGAGATGTTCTGGGTTTGTGAAGTGTATCGTCTGCTTTTTGATTCCATACCTGTGTCTTTCATTTGTTTACCACATACATTCCTGTGCGGATTTTTGGAGGTTTTTCTCTGACATCCTGTAAAGAAAGAAAAAAACATCACTTAACGGCATTGATCAGGCAATGAAGGGCATTCATTTGCAATGACATCAGACTAACAACTTTTATTTTATTTATTTTGTACTCTTTCTACTTTTTGTTGTTATTATACATGTTTATTATTATTAATATTACTATATTAAATATTATTTGATTTGCTTTTTGTATTTCTGTATTTTTTTCATGAGTAATATTCTGATTTATTGATTTATTTTATATTTAAATATCTTTATTTTCTTTTCAATCAAATGTTTACGCTCTGAAAAAAAATTAAAGGACACTTTTTAACCCAACCCAACTTTTTTTACACTTTGTTGTTCAGATCTTTTTATTATTATTTTTTTTAGAGTGTAGCACTATGATTTATTATTATTTATTTATATATCTTACATTTTAAAAAAATCATTGATCTGAAACAAAATGTCTTAGTTCTTCTAATTTAGTCTGGGATTTTGTGTCTGGCATTGTATGGGTCATTGTGTTTAGGGTATATTGATAATTTTCTTTATATCATCATTGGGAGTCATAACTTATTATTAATATAAACACCCAAAGAAATGCCTCCGTTCAGTTGAAGGGACAGTTCGCCTAAAAAATGTAATTCTGTCACCATTTATTCACCCCATACTTGCTTCAGACTTATAGGAGTTTCTTTCTTCTGTTAAACACAAAAGAAGTTCTTTAGAAAAATATTGTAAACCTGTAACCATTGTCTACCTTAGTATTTGTTTTTCCTACTATGGAAGTCAATGGATTTCAGCTTTTCAAAATAAAAAAAAAGTTCAAGCAGGTTTGAAAATAGGGCTGGACGGATCAATCCTAAAGTATCGTTATTTTCGATACTGGCAATGTATTAAAAGGATCGATCCTTAAATAGAAGTATCAATCCTTTCTATGTTTTTTCTTAATGAGTGCTCACTGATCACTTTTGAATATCTTAATAATAGTAATAATGAAATCGCTGCATAGTATATATAAATATTTACTTAAATAGGAATGGGAACTATATTATTCTTCCGCGCCTTTCTGCTGCACATGACATTCGGACACGACTATCGGAATATGCCCCTTGTGGCAGTCGCACAAAAATTTTAGTTTTGTCGTGCACCATGGGAGAGAAGCTGATTCTCGCGGTGGTGTCTGAAATAAAGGAGTGCAAAAGCAATGCCTTTATTCTCCGTGCATTCGCCATGGTTGAATGAATGAATGAATACTAGAAACTCATAGACTGCTAAAAATTTTGGAGGGAATGTGGAGACAACATTAAAAAAAAAAATATTTTTTATAATATGAACAGCGTCATGAGTCGTAGCTGGGCACCACAGACAGATAGAAACCTTATAGAAACTGATAGAAACCTATGTTTACAATTCTAAAATGTGTGGCGCGGTGCATCTGGTGTGCGACCCCCTTTACAATGGTCTTGCTGCGTACAGTTACAATCCTTTTTGCATCCTAGTTGGAACTTACACTGCTAGCGATCAAAGATTTATGTTAATTTGGCAAGCTGAACGCATTCTGTAATGTACAGGAGACACAGAGGAGATTGACTGACAATGATCTACAGCCAATCAGGAAGCAGAACACAATGCGCTGTTAAAAAAAAAAAATAAGTATGTCAAATTGCACACAAAAAAAATCCGCGAAACTGTGAAAGGTTATAGCGAGGGACCACTGTAATACTGAATGTGATTTTTTTTAAAAAACATAAAATCACTATAACATATTTCATTGAAGTATCGTTATCGACCGATATCAATGATAGCCTACTTATCGTGTTGGAAAGAACATAATTGGTATCACCCATCCCTATTTGAAACCACTTGACGGTAAGTAAACTTTCATTTTTTGGTGAACTATCCCTTTAATTACTCTGCTCTGCTCAGCCCTCGACCGAAAGCTGCTGTATTCATCTGCATCGCCTCAAACTGAAGGCTCGATTGAGGGCTCATGAGCCTCAGGTTTTTCTCTGGGTCTTTGTTGGGATGTAGGCAGGGCATTGTATTGTGCGCGGTGACGCCGTGGCTGCTGGACGGTGGAGGAGACGCAAATGGAGGCCTCAGAGTCGAGTTTCCCAGGCTTCAGGTTTCTCAGTCACAGCCGCACAAAGAGGAGCCTGTGTGGGCGACGGGGACGCTGAAGCGACAGGTAACATGAGACAATTTCTCTGGTTCTGATCTGTGATTGTGGGGTCAGTGTTTTACATGGACAGAGATGGGGATGGAGAACCTTCCTGAAAACCCCTCTGTTTCTCTTCACAATAAAGCCGCAGTTCTATAGTTAAAGGGACAGTTCACCCAAAAACTAAAATTCTGTCATCACTTACTCAAACCACCCACTTGTTCCAGACCTATTTAAGTTTCTGTCTTCTGTTGAACACAGAAGAAGATATTTTAAAGAATGTTGGTATATGCCATTGACTTACATTGTAGGAAATGAAAATACTGTGAAGGTCAATTTCCAACTTTCTTCAAAATATATATATTTTTTGCAGACGTAAAAACCCCCATAAAGATTTGGAATCACTTGAAGTAAAACGAGTAGCTTGCATTTTTAGTTTTCTATTCTTAATAAGGACGATAGCTCTTAAAGCAAATAAATATATAGTTAATCGATAGTAAAATCAAACAGTAAAACTGAAACGATTGTTAGCCAATCAGAATAAATTCTGCTTTAAAGAGTTCGAGCATTTAAAGCGACAGACAACATAAAAACAGCACAAATGAACAATAACAAAAATATTGTTTTTGGTGTTTACGTGAGTTTGCGTGAAATTTTATTGCTATTAATTAATATGAATACTAGAGCAAAGCAGCAGCTGACAAAACTACAGAGTAGAGCTGTTCGATATGGCAAAAATACAATCTCGATAATTATTTTCCATATTGAACGATAGCGATATACATTAACGATACCGATAAATTTTTAGTGGCCAAAAATTCGGTACATCTCTAATATCAACACACTTTTAGATTCCCATTGTTGCACATTTCTGCTGTGTGATAGGCTCTTAGATCAATATAGAGTAAAAAAGTTCAGAGCTTATCATTGTTATTGACATAAATGTTATCACGATTCGATATAATATCGTTTATCGGCCCATCCTACAGAGCGAAGTTAAATGAAGAGTGCAATATTATGCACTGTTTGGACACTAATCTTTTTCAGATTGTCTCAATACCATAAACATTTCTCAAAATACTGTACCAACTGATATAAAATAACACCAAGTATTATCATAATAACTTGCAGTGTTGCATTAATTTTAAAACTCAAATTTACAAAATGATCCTGATTTTAACAACTCATGCAAACTAAAACCACCACTAGATGGCGGCAAGTCTTAATCATTGAGTCACTGAATTAATAAATTAAAGTGGTTCATTCAAAACGGCTGGTTCATTCAGCAATGCAGCAGGTGACTCTCAGTGACACAATAAAGCCATAGTAGTCTACATACAGCAAATCTTAGTGTGAATGGGTCTATAGTGTTCGATACAGCCGCAAGCAGGTAACCAAGGATAATCCTCCTTTTTAACTTGAGAATAATTCCTGTAACTGTAGATAACTATTGTAAATATCAGGGATTTAATACTTAATTAAATACCCCTGCTGTTTTCATTCTCAATCTAGTACATCTATAAAAACATCTTGGTTGTTTTTTGGTTTTGGTTCTCACCAGTTTAGTGGTTGTATATGTAGGTTTTGCTTATTTTTGTTAGTTTTTTTTCAGTCATTGCTTATTACATAGTCTTCGAATTAGCTTTTGTTTTTTTGTTTTTTTTTTCCTGAATTTTTTATGAAAAGAAATCTTTATAATATATTTCTATTTAGCTTTAGTTCATTTTTTGTATGTTTTTATTTTAAACATTTAAATACTGTATTTTATGTTATATTGTTTTTATTTTACTTTAGTAATTTATTTTAGACTTTTCATTTCATATAAAATAAATTACTAAAGTAAAATAAAAACAATATAACAAAAATACAGTATTTAAATAATTATCATTTTTTTACTAATTTAAATGTATTTCTAATTTAATGAATTTAACAACCTTTAAAGGGTGAGATGTTAAAAAGTACCTTTTATTGTGCTTTGAATGAAATTGAATAGGCTAATATATTTTTTATATTTTCCATTCTAGTTATCGACCACATCGTTATCGAACACCTTATCAATGACAGACAGCAAAGAATAATCAGTCGTAATAGATGTTTGTCAAGAGTCGATTCAGTTCAACTCTCTTCATTTTTAGGATTTAAAACAGTCAATAAAAGCAAGGAAAATTCCATCAGAATAGTTATGAATAGTATCGCACCGCTTGTTTGCCGTTGGTTGTGTCAAACGTGCTCTGCGTGGAGTACATGGGGATGTCTGGACTGAAGTACATGGGTGGATTCAGCTCTTCAGGTTCATTGACAAAAACCCTTCGTTTTGGACAACAGCACCAGATCACCACCTGAGAGGGGGAGGAGGAACACCGTTGTCCTTTAACAGTACATTTACTTACAAATAAATACCACATTATCTTGGCTTCACAGCCTAGTATTATGGGAATGTCATGGTTTTATGCATAGTAGTTTTAAACCATAGTATTCTTTTAAGTGTTTTACCACAAATCTCTTTATTTGGTATGTGAATATGGTAATCATTTAATAGCAAGCCATTTTCTGTGAATGTACAAGACCTCGGATTAAGCTGCCATAACTAACTAGTGCTACAAATAGCTTGCAGTGCAGTAAATGTGATGGTTTATGTAGTTTTTTTCCCCAGCATGGACATTTTGAGTGAAACGGCTCAATATTTTACAAAGCTTACAACCGGCAACATGTTTTGGAGAAAAGGCTAGTTTGAAAGCAACTAGCACTCACTGTAAAATATGCTGGACTCCACACAATTCCTTCACGTTGACCCAACTCAAATTGATTAAGTCAACTTAATCGTTTTTATAAATTTAAGTGGATTGAACATGAAACAATTAAGTTGTCCCCAAAAAACCTTTAGAATTGAGTTGTTTCAACTCATTTTAAACAAGTAGTTTGAACAAGCAACAAAAGTCATTTTTTGAGTGCTGGAAGTGGAAAAAACCTAAAGCCCCATACATTTAAGATGCAATGACTTCATCCACTCTTACCTTAAAATTAAGGTGGACATATTAAAAGGACAGACCTATTAAAGTAGTCAACATTTGAAGTGGATCAAAAAAAGTTTTTCAAAATTGTCCTAAGACAAGAATAGTTTTATGAAAGGTTTTTATCCACTTCAAATGCTGACTACTGTATATTTCATTCATTCATTCCTTCGGCTTAGCCTCTGATTTATCAGAGGTCGCCACAGCGGAATGAACCGCCAACTATTCCAGCATATGTTTTATGTAGCAGATGCTCTTTCAGCCACTACTCAGTACTGGGAAACACCCATACACACTCATTCACACACACACTACCGTCAATTTAGTTTATCCAATTCACCTATAGCGCAAGTCTTTGGACTGTGGGGGAAACCGGAGCACCCGGAGGAAACCCATGCCAACACGGCGAGAACATGCAAACTCCACACAGAAATGCCCACTGGCCCAGCTGGCACTTGAACCAGCGACTTTCTTGCTGTGCCGCGACAGTGCTAACCACTGTGCCGCCTACTGTATATAATATAATACCAATGTACCATCATTTATACTTATATAGTGTTATCGTTTGCTCAGTTTTAAGAGTTAATGAAATATATAACTTATATTTCAAACAAATCACAAACAGCTTTTAAAGATTTTAATGTGTTCCTCTAAAAAAACTAAACTTAAAATTAAATTTAGATTTTTTTTCTGAGCCTGATTAAAAAAACAAGGCAAACAAATACAGTAAAAAACATATTTTATTTTAAAACCCTCACTGCCGAAAACAAGAAAACTACAAGAAGACATCGAAATCTTTCTTGTCGTGAAAACCATTTGCATATTGCATTTGTTATGTGCTCTTTTTTTTATTCACAGTGACTCCCACTAGCAAAAACTCTTCTAAACCAATCATCTGCTTTATGCTACAAGTCACATCATGCAAATAGCACCAATCAAAACTGTTACTAAAATAATCCATAAGTCTTTCATTTATCCGGCCAATATGGCTGCTGATATACAGTTGAAAGTCAGAATTATTAGCCTTCCTGAATTATTAGCCCAAAGGCTTAACTAGGTTAATTAGGTTAACTAGGCAAGTTAGACTAAATAAGCAAGTCATTGTATATCGATGGTTTGTTCTGTAGACAGTCAGAAAAAAAGATACTGCTTAAGGGGGCTAATAATTTTGACCTTAAAATGGTTTTTAAAAAATTTAAAACTGCTTTTATTCTAGCCGAAGTAAAACAAATAAGACTTTCCCCAGAAGAAAAAATATTATAGGAAATACTGTGAAAAATTCCTTGCTCTGTTAAACATCATTTGAGAAATAGTTGAAAAAGAAACAAAATTTCACAGGAGGACTAATCATTTTGACATCAACTGTATATCGTGCATCCCTAATCAATCCTACACCCTCGATCACTCACCAGAATGATGAGGAGGATGAGGAGGAAGAGACTGACGCCCACCAATGCTAACAGGGCAACCGCCCATCCAGGCACTAGATCTGTGATCGTGGATGGAGAATAATACATGGGTGTGGTCTTTTGGGGCGGAGCTGTTGAAAAGGGAGTGGAGCTTGTTGTAAATGGGGTGGAGCTTGTCGTTGGATTCACAGCTGTGCTGTGGACGGATGTTAAAGTGGTCCTGACTGAAGTAATGGTGCTGGTGGAGGCTTCAGGGGTGGTGGTGCCAGTTGTTGTTGGGGCGTTGCTGACATTTGGGCCTGTAGTGATGGTGGTGCCATTGAAAGCTGTAGTAATGGTGCCAGCTGGTGTTTCTGCAGTGGTGCTGTATAAAGTACTTGTGTTATTTGTTACTACGTTGGGTGTTGAGTGCATTGTGGTGGAGTTAAGGAGGGTGGATGTGGAGTGGATGGAGTGTGTGATGTTTTCTACACCAACAGAAGTGGACATGTTGGATGTGTGTGTGGATGGAGAGCGGCTGGTGAGGGATTCGGCATCAGGAGTGGATCTGAGGGGCGTGGTCAAAAGAGGCAGGTCTTTGTATGTCGTCATTGTCGGACTGGTAAAGTTCTTCTCTTCCTCAAAAGGTCCTTCAGTCGGAAGTTCATCTGCGGATGGGATCGAATGGATTTTAGTAGTACATAATGATGTAATGGGCAACAGTGTAATTGCAATTTGTAACTATTTTAGGTTGTGGTGAATATGTAATCTTATCATGCTTCTGTTAATTTTGGTTAGGTTAGAGCTGTGTTTCCCAACCCTGTTCCTGTTCCAACAGTACATATTTTGGATGTCTCCCTTATCTGACCCATTCATTTCAGGTTCTGAAGTCTCTTCTAATGCTCTGCTGAGTTGATTCAGGTGTGTTTGATTAGGAAGAGGTTGAAAATGTGTACTGTTGGTGTGCCTTCAGGAACATGGTTAGGAAACACTAGGTTAGAGATAAATCTTAAAGGGATATCACCCAAAAATGAAATTTCCACTTCTTCTAAACCTGCTTGAGTTCCTTTCCTCTGTTGAACATAAAGGAAGATATACTGAAGAGTATCGGTGAAAAAACAGCCACTATTGACAGTTTTCAGTCACATGACCTGTGCGGAGACCTGGCGGGCAAAAACATAATGAGCTGTAATAAGCAGCTACACTGGGATCTCCATAGAAACGCAGCACAAACCGGTCATATTTCCATCTGTTTCAAGCAACGAATATTTGGATCACATATCAACAGAACCGAGATGTGATCACAAACTGTAAATTGTGGACACTTGCGATTCATATTCTGCACCCATAACCATTTTTCAGTCATTTAAAACCGTCATGTCCTTTTCAGGCATGTCATGATTTTGCCAAGTACGATGCGATCCTGGATTAACATCTATGTTGATCCTGGAACATCATTTTTGTTAGAAAATGTAATCCATACCTATTCCCTACCCCTAAACCCAACCATAACTGTAAATTATTCCCAAAATCAGAGGGGAATAATAGTTGGATAACAATCACGTAGAAGTGCATAAACCTAACCGAAAGCCTAAACTTAACACAAATGGTAAACGTATCCCTTAATTCTGACTGGAATGTTGTTCCAGGATCAACATAGATGTTAATCCAGGACCATGTCCTACTTGGTGAAATCAGGTTGGCAACCCTGTCAGAGCTCCAATTCTTATATCTATCTTTTGGATATTCCTCAGCGATGTAATCATTAGCGACGGCGTTATAGCACGTAAGTGTCTGCTTTTATATTTTGTGTTGGTTTCTTTTACTTAGATTAATATTTGCTGGTAGGAAAAATCTATTCGTTCACTTCTGCTACTTATACTTTGACTTTGCATTTCAATGTATACTTTAATTGCACTTGACCTGCAAATTAGAATAGAAACTGTATAAAATGCATACAAACACACTCACAGTTATATACCATGGATTGTTATGGGTCAATGATGCTACCATTCAGCACAAATCCATACATTTCTCCTTTCTGCCTGTTCTTTCTCTGAAGGAATTCTGTAGAGGCACAGCTCAGGTGTGTCCATCATACACATCCATACACACTTATTCACACACACACACTACGGCCAATTTAATTTATTCAATTCACCTATAGCACATATAGGCATACTATTTGGACTGTGGGGGAAACCAGAGCTCCCGGAGGAAACCCACGCCAACACGGGGAGAACATGCAAACTCCACACAGAAATGCCAACTGGCCCAGCCGAGACTCGAACAAGTGACCTTCTTGCTGTGAGGTGACAGTGCTAACCACTGAGCCACTGTGTCACCCACGTGAAAACTATGGATGTCAATGGCTGCTTTTTTCCAACATTCTTCATTCATGCATTGAGGAGGGGTGGCTTTGAATGGTGATTGGCAGGATGGGATGTAGATTTTCCGTGCTAACAGGCTACGCTAGCTTTTTCCAAGAGTTCCTATTGCATCTTAAATGCGTACTTTTACCAAAATTCTAATCGCCACCTCATAAAATAGTTACATTTTCTTGCAACACTGTGAAAAATGCTTGGTTTCACACAATTCCTTCATCTCATCCCAACACAAATCGATTAAGTTAACTTTATCGTTTTTACCAATTTGAGTGGATTGAACATTGAGGACAATTAAGTTGTCCTCAAAAAACCTTAAGAATTGTGCTGTTTCAACTCATTTTGAATAAGTAGTTTGAGCAAGCAGCAAAAGTCCTTTTTTGAGTGAAGATTAGGTTATGTGAAACCAAAATTCAAACTCCGGTAAAGGAACAATGTGAAAACAATGTGAAGTCAACCATTGTTGCCTGTTTGTTTACTGTCAGTGTAGCTGAAGTCGATGTCTAGTGACGGTGAGGGAATTTGTTTGTACGCTGGCAAAAAGATGCCTCTCACAAGCTCTGGACTGATATGCGTCGGCCCAAACAGCAGTCGAGAAGTGGCGATCACAGATCCATTACTGCAAGAGAAGCACTCGTGAGGTCAGAAAATGGCTGCTTAGTTATATTGCATTCAGATTTTAGATTGGGAGTTCATCAAACCTGAAGATCATCTCATCTGTCCCCAAATACATCAGATGAGTGCTGTTATATGAGAGTGCGTAAATATCATCAAACTGGAAAAAAGAAAAGAGGGAAAAGGTCAGTGTTTATTAGAATAAGACCACGTTGCAAAAATGCTGAGTTTTTGTCTTGCTTCTAGTCCAAATATCTTAAAATTCCTTAATCAAGAAGCTTTTTCTAGACAAGCAAAAAATATTGTTTTGTTTTATGAAATAATGAGTCAAAATTAAGTTAGTTGTCTGAATATAAAATATAAAAAAATAGAAATAGTTGGCCAATGGGGTAAGTAAATTAATCTTTTTTTGGTTTGAAATATGATTATTTTACTTACCCCATAAGCAGATTTTTTGCTTGTTTTAAGGAAAACACACTTAATTTTGACTAGGGCTGGGCGATATGGCAAAAATGCAATCTCGATAATTATTTTCCATATTGAACGATAACGATATATATTTCGATATAAGTTGTTAATGCTTCCAGATTTAAAAGAGTACTCCAACAATCACTGAAGCCACAAAAATTAGAGGGCATAACATATTTTCGGATGATACATTTTCACTGGCAGAAAATTCGGTGCATCTCTATCAACACATTTTAGATTCCCATTGTTGCACATTTCTGCTGTGTGATTGACTCTTAGATCAATATAGAGTAAAAAAGTTCAGAGCTTATCATTGTTAGTGACATAAATTTTATTGCGATTCGATATAATATCGTTTATCGGCCCAGCCCTAATTTTGACTTATTATTTTTGAATACTAAACAATAATTTTTTTCTTGTCCAGAAAATGCTTCTTGATATAAGAATTTTTTGATAATTAGAAACGAGAGTAAGAAATGCATTTTGTACAGTGGAATAGAATAATAATCTCAAATGACAGCAGTGCCTTTAAAATGATCTCTAAAAAGATTTTGTTTTACTGATAATAACATAACACTCCATTATATAAAGTGCCATTGTGTCACAGCAATATGAACTTGAATTACAATGGTAATACTATGGTTTCCATTACATTTCCATAACATTGCATGCATATTTGACAAATATGTTTATCCAAATGATTTGAGTACATAAAGATATACACTTCATCAGTTTAATATATTAGACTGATAATACTTTGGTGTTTTTAATACATAGTACCATAGCTTATTAATATAACTTAGTTCGTTTATGGTATCATGGTTAATACATTGTAATGTTTTGTAAATAAATGAATCTGGTACTCAAACTGCTGCGGTGTCAATATGGTGTCAAATGATGATATAACTGTGGAACTGTAACATAAACTGTAGTATTTACATGTAATTGTAAGATAATACGATATAGAATCTAATCATTCAATACCATAATCCATGCCTAAAAATTAAAGGTTATCGGTGAAGAGCCTTTAACATCCACAAAACCTTTCCATCGTGCAACAAAAGGTTCTTTATTGAGTGCATTAGTGCCTGTCCACTTTTTAACAGAGCTTGTTCCAGAAGCATTTTTTCCACTCATTTTCTCCATGGAGACTTTTAAACAGTCTTTGTTAAAGTGCTGCAGGCCATGAACAAAACCGATCAGCTAAAAGGTGAATCACTACATTACAAACTTCAATTTGAAGCTTAAAATTACATAATTGCTGAAAGAAAGAACTACAATTGCATAATATAAAGCACTGCAAATGAAAACTATAAATATACAAATCAAAATATAAATGACAGAGAATCTTAAAATGCTCTATCATATTTATAGAAGCTACATGTATTTTGAAAGCATGGGGAAAGACTATTTTACTGGTATATTGCATTCATGGTGCTTGATGGGAGTGGGCGGAGCTAAAGATCTCTTTTACATGCACTGCGTTCCATTCAGAAGAGATCCTCCCTAATGCCTTTGAAGGGTTTACCCTTCTCTGGAGTGACAACTTCGAAGGGATGAAGTACATAGTGATGAGCCCTTTTGAATGAAACACAGTTTGCAACACCAAACAACTTCCCATGTGCTAAGGATCATGGGGGTCCATCAGTTGTACGCCAACCTGATTTCAACAAGTAGGACATGTTCCTGGATTAATGTCTATGTTGATCCTGGAACAACATTCCAATCAGCCAATCAGAATTAAGGGATACATTTACAGTTTATGTTAAGTTTATACCTACGGTTAGGTTTATGCACTTCTACATGATTGTTATCCAACTATTCCCCTCTGAATTTGGGAATAATTTACAGTTATGGTTGGGTTTAGGGGTAGGGAATAGGTATGGATTACATTTTAGAACAAAAATGATGTTCCAGGATCAACATAGATGTTAATCTAGGATCGCATCATACTTGGCAAAATCATGATGTGCTCAGTTGAAGTTTAAGTTGAAGTGCCCTTTGAAGTTCTTCATTTTGAGGACCCTTCAAATTGGCTGGTTTTAAGCACTTTGGTTTGAAATAACACAATATGGCAGCCATGATTGTTTTACTGCACTTCAGCGTATCTCATTTCGAATGCACCAATGCTTTGCTCACTTCGACTTTCTGATTGGTCATATTGTCTGTACGGCATTATGGGTAATGCAGTTTATCTGCCCAAATTCCACTATTTAAGACAGCTGTTTTAAAAATAGGTGGAATATTTTGTTAACAGAATGGTTTAAGAATTGCATAGATAATCAGTTAAAAGCTTGTCTGTTTATTCATTCATTCATTTTCTTTTCGGCTTAGTCCCTTTATTAATCTGGGGTCGCCACAGCGGGATGAACCGCCAACTTATCCAGCATATGTTTTACGCAGCGGATGCCCTTCCAGCTGCAACCCATCACTGGGAAACATTCATACACACTCATTCACACACATAGACTACGGACAATTTTAGCTTACCCAATTCACCTGTACCGCATGTCTTTGGACTTGTGGGGGAAACCGGAGCACCCGGAGGAAACCCACGCGAACACGGGGAGAACATGCAAACTCCACACAGAAATGCCAACTGACCCAGCTGAGGCTCGAACCAGCGACCTTCTTGCTGTGAGGCGAACGTGCTACCCACTGCGCCACCGCGTCGCCCTTGTCTGTTTATTAGTTCATGTAAAACATCTCATTCCAGTATGGAGAAAGTGAATGGAGCTCTTACTTCCAAGTTTACTCTATGGTGAAAAAAGGTTCTTTAGAATCTCTTTGAACTGCTCTCTCAAAGGGAACTCAAAATGGTTTTCTATTGCATTTGGGAATTTTTTTTTTAATAGTGTACATCAAAGTATATTGTGCTGTAAGTCCATCACTGTACAATAGTAAATTTTTCAGGACAACCTTTCAGAAAATGCACGTTCATCTAAGGAATACATATACATTTGAAGTCAAAATTTTTAGCTCTCTCCTGTTAATTTATTTTTCAAATATTTCCCAAATGATGTTTAACAGAGCAAGGAATTTTTCTACAGTACTTTCCATTAAACAGAAGTTGGGGAAAAAAAAAATATATATATATATATATCACAGTATACTGTAAATACGTCATTAATAATGTATACAGTCTTGATTAAAAAGAGACTCTCACCAGTTGATCCAGTTCTTGTTTGAGCGTTGTGTACTCTGCTGATTGCTGGTCAGCCAGTGACTCATTATAAACACGGTTAGTGATTCGGAGGTCCATGATAACTGAAGTTAAAGAGTGTGGCGTCGAGGCATCTATGCTTTCAGTTGTGGAGTCCACCGCAGATATATTGACCGAGTTTACACCTAAATCACATTTACAATTATTGACAATAATTAAATTCAATTCAAAAAATTTTGTATAGCTCTTTTTTACAATAATTATTGTTTCAAAGCAGCTTTACAAAAGGTGCACATTATTGCATTACAATCAAATTAAGTTAAAGTTACATAAAGGTTGGCTTTTTTGTATGAAAATAGAAAAAAATGTAATAAACTGGGGGGGGGGGGGGGGTTATGTTCACCCAAAAATGTTTTATATTTTACCTCAAAGTAAAAAATGTTGTCATCATTTATTACATTCATGAGACAAAAAAAAATATGTTTGAAGAATATTTTCCCCATACAGTGAGCGTTAATGATGTCTAACAAAAAACACAATGACTTTTATTGTGTAGACAATAAAATGTAGAATTGTTTTAAATATTCTTATTGTGTTTCACATTTAAACAAAGTCTACATACGGATGAGTGTAAATAGACCAAATTTTCATTTGATTTAACTACCCTCTCAAAATGTTACAAATACACAAAAATTATTTGGCTAGCATAACTTTTTTTAAATATAGTTCTAACTTACCAATAAAGAGTAAAATCCAGCCAACAACCAAGGTGGTGTAAGCTCTTAGCATAATCTTGATCATCTTTGAAGACGAGTAATCCTTCAGTGTGTGATCTCCGCCAGCAGGTTGAGTCAACATCCACTAATGTTCTGGAGAAAGTGCCCCTTTATAACAGTGAACAGTCTTTTTATTGTTTGAGCACCTGAGCAGGTACTGCACACACATGGGTGGAGCTCCTGCACCTCCTTTTCTCTCATGTTTAGAAAAGAAGTCAAAAACATTCCAATAAGGAAGGCAAATTACAAATGAGATCTCATTAATTTCTTCTTGACAGAAATTTGATTAAAATTAGATCACTTTTCAGGTTTTTCTTCAGGCAAAATTCCACATGCTACCTGTATAGTTTCAGAAGGGGTCTGAAAGGGCACCCATTATGTCCCTTGCTATAAGATATAACATAAGTCTGTCATATCCCTCTGATAAGTGTGTATGTAAAGTTTCAGCTTAAAATACCCCACAAATAATGGTTTATAACTCTTGGAATCTGCCCCTTTTAGGCTTTGCTTTGACTGTCGCTTTAAATTCGAATGAGATTGTGCTTTTTTTCAAAAGAGGGCGGGGCTACAAACGCCTATGCATCAGCGTAGCAGGAGATTCAAAACAAGAGTAACATTATCTCTCTGAAAAACTGAAAATGTCAAAAGAAGTGTCTCAGAACAAGGCAGTCTATGAACAATACAGTTTTTTATTTGTGCTTCCTAAAAATCAACATTTATAATGCCCCTTAGTTGCTAACAGTATCTTCAGCAGGTACAGTGAAAACTATTGGCGAACGGCCATTATTATATTAGCAATAAAATGTTCTAGTGTTTTTTTATTTTTCAGGTATTCTTATATGTGAAAGTATAAGAAAAAGCTCTGGAAACATTAAACTGAAAATAGGCAAGAAGGTCGCTGGTTCGAGTCCCGGCTGGGCCTGTTGGCGTTTCTGTGTGGAGTTTGCATGTTCTCCCTGTGTTGGCGTGGGTTTCCTCCGAGTGCTCCGGTTTCCCCCACAGTTCAAAGACATGCGCTATAGGTGAATTGAGTAAACTAAATTGGCCATAGTGTGTGTGAATGCAAGAGTGTATGGGTGTTTCCCAGTACAGGGTTGCGGCTGGAAGAGCATCCGCTGTGTAAAACATATGCTGGATAAGTTGGTGGTTCATTCCGCTGTGGGGACCCCTGATAAATAAAGAAAAATGAAAGAATGAATTATTATTGTTATAAAATGTACAGAAATAGTTATAGAATGTATGTACAGTTTTGTGTTTATGGATACATTATTAGTGATTTGTTAGTTACTATAACATCATATTATGTATGCTTATGTTTTATTCTCACTTTTTTCTTTTGTTGGTCATAACTTCTAACCATAAATAGCTCATGTCACCTTTGCTGAAATGCATCTGTGTGATGACATCACTCATGACATCAGCAGTGACATTATCCTGCAGTGTGTGTGTGTGTGCGTGTGTGTTTATATTACTACATTTCTCTCTTCCTGGCCATTTTAACAGCCATAACCACATCTGTCAGTCCTTTATAAACCTCACACTTTTATAAATAAAACTTTAAAAGGGTCTTTCATTGCTTTACCAATGTACATTAGTCTTAAATCACTACTGTGGCATGTTTATGCAACGTGGTTCAACCAAATCATCTGTATTCACATAAATATTTTGAATCGCTTGATGTTTTTCCTCCAGGTCAGAGTCTATGTCTATCCTCGGGTCACGGATGTTTTATTCACTTGAGGTTTGAGTGTTTGTCTGTGTCTGAAATTCGAGTTGTTAAATGGGTCATTTGGTTTTTCCACAGGGCTTCGGTGAAGTGCTTCATGCCACCCTGATGAGAGGAAGAACGCAATTTTACCACACACAGCCTGAAACTGGACTGAATTTACACTCTATAATGCCTTTGTAAAGGGATAGTTCACACAAAAATGAAAATGTGCAGTTATTTGAATCACCCTCAGATCTACATTTTTTTCTTCAGTAGAGCATGAAAGAAGATTTTTATCTGAAATGGTCGTTTTTGGTGATTTAAAAAATACATGTCAACAGTCTACCTGCACTTTAAGGGTTACAAAACATACAGGAAAAACGAAATAATACCCATTGCTCCTGATGATACATTGCAAAATGATTAATCTGTGCAATATTCAGACGATTATTTACAATATTATTTTAATTCACAGCCTGAGCAAACTGTCGTGATTGTTTATAGTTCACGAGTCCACCTGCTCATTCAATTGCATCAAACATGGTAAACGATTTTGGTGTTGCTGTCCCGAAGTAGGGGGCCCGAGCTATCAACCCCTGAAGAGAGCTCGAACCTCCCGTCCTTGGAGGAGGCTCGAGGCTTGACTCAAGCTCCAAGTATGAGTACCAACCCCCCCCCACCCCCCCCATACTTTTTTGTAGACATTTTGAAAACAAAGGGAGGGGAGGTGGAGGACTGCCGGAGTCGGTCTGAAGTCGACTGAAACAGTTCAAAGACCGCTACTTATATACACACGTGATGATTGACTGACCCACCTTCAACTTCATCAAGAGCTTCTTTAAAGGAATAGTTCACACAAAATTAAACAAAATTCACAATTCATATTACAATTACCCCATAATTTAAACTCGCCGTCAAGCCATTCTTGGAGTACATGACTTTCTTATGTCAGAAGAACACATTTTATCCCAGCTCTTTCAGGTTGTATAATGGTAGTGGCCATTTTTTTAAGCTTCCAACAGTGTATAAATCTGTCGTAAAACTAACCCAGTTACTGGAAATTAGTGATTTGAGTTCAATTCAATAATTAAAAAATTAGAAATATTAAACTAGAAAAAAATTAAATATAGTCTTCGAGGTTCAGTGATTAAATTTTCTAACATTTGGTTGCTATTTTTGGAGCATGGTAAATCTCTGAGTTACTGTAGACTGAATGACTGGCCATCTTGCACTTTTAGTCTGTACCTTCCAGGTGAGTACTAGTGCTGATATAGCACAAGCTTACAACCCTTTCTTGAAGTAAAACCACAAGTTTGAAGAACATGCCACCCCCCAGCCTATTCACTTTAATATATTTTCCCTTTTCTCTCTCTCTTTAAATTTTTCTTTTCTTTTTTCTTTTATTATCATTATTTATTTATTTTACTCCATGCTGCTAGCCTCAGCTTTCAGTACTGACTTGTTTATATGCTTAATTTGTATAAATGAATGCACATCATATATTGTTTGTTGTAAAATATGTAGGTTATATTTATTGTTTTTTAATCACTTTTGTACTGTTTTATATATATATATTTCGTTCTATTTGTACTGTTATTTTCTCTTTGTTTAACTGTCATAAAAATCTGATAAATAAATCTTTAAATATATATATATATATATTTGTCTCAAAAACACACCATTCTGCTTCATGAGACATGCGTTAACCCTGTGGTGGGGTATGGGTTATAGTATGATGATGGAATTATGTGCATTTGGATAAGGGTCACTACCCAACAACATTATACAGCAAGACTATTTAGATTTGTTCGTCTGAATTAAGTAAGTCATATACACCAAAGATGGGTTGATGGTTAGTAAATTACAAGGTAATTTTAGCCCGATCCCACAAGGAAATGTAGCTATTTTATGTATTGTCAGAAAAGTTGTTAATTCGTATGAATTCATATGATTTAATTCATATGAAAATGTATGATTTTTAAAGGGAGGCATGTCCCCAAACGCCACTCCTCATTGAGGGATGAGAAAATCATACTAAAATGTATGAATGAGGTGTACAAATTAACATTAATTCATTCATTTTCCTTCGGCTTAGTATCTATTTCAGAGATCAACACAGCGGAATGAACCGGCAACTATTCCAGCATATGTTTTACACAGGGGATGCCCTTCCCGCTGCAACCCAGTACTGGGAAACACCCATACACACTCATAACCCATACACTATTGACAATTTAGTTTATTCAATTCACATAAAGCACATGTCTTTGGACTGTGGGGGAAACCGGAGCACCCGGAGGAAACCCACGCCAACACAGGGAGAACAAGCAAACTCCACACAGAAATGCCAACTGACCCAGCCGGGACTTGAACCAGTGACCTTCTTGCCGTGAGGAAACAGTGCAAATCACTGAGCCACCATGCTGCCTCAAATTAACACTAACTAGCCACAAAATCAAAAAAGTTACGTATTGCCGTGAGATCAGAACTGTTTCTTTAAAACTGTGTTAAACAAAAAATCTTTTTGTCCTTCATCCTGTTCTTGGAATAATTTCAGAGAATGTCCCAATGATGCCCAAAGTCCTTTTCCATGCCAGATTGTCTCAATATGTGAAACCTTTCTTGTCTTCAGTCTTAATGAAACTCTTTTTTTTTTTTAAATGGGAACACATAGTTTTAAGTGGTTACATGTGTGTTATAGATTGAGCAAGTGTGCTCTAAATGATTACTAGTTTTGCAATGGGTGCTCATGTCCTCTACAGGAATGTACTGGACTCTATCAGTCTCTTGGGACTCTGGAGATGATGATGTCATCATGTGTGGATGTTGTTTTGGCTTATGAATTTTTGGCAGCTTCTTTGGAATGGAGAGTTGCAACACATGTGACTGATTGTCCATTTGGCCAGGAGATGATGTCTTCTCTCTCTCTCTCTCTCCTTCGTAATATATAACACAAGGACAATGTAAAATGCCTTACAAATAATGCCATGGTTTCCAAAGTTTGTGGCTAGACACCTCACACTTAAATAGCTAGTTTTTGTTGCTGTGCCACATATAGAACGTTCCCTTGTGGTTACTTTTGTTTTTATAATGACTGTAATTTTCAGCAGCTAATATTCTTATGATTTTCCAGAAAACATTATAATACAGTGCTCGTCATTTATATAAAAAATAAAACACTAATGATAATGTCAATAAATGTTTTACTTTAGTGATATTAAAAGACATTAAGTTGACAAATTTATCGAAGTAAAAAAAAGTAAAAGTAAACAAATTATTAATTTACAAATCGGACATTAGAAACACATAAGCAAGCAGAAGTAAGTGCAATACTTTTGTGAATTTCACGGACTGAAATTTTCCTCACTAAGCTACGTGTGTGTGTGTGTGTGTGTGTGTGTGTGTGTGTGTGTGTGTGTGATTTCAAAAATTGAAAGTCTTAGTCTTTATTAACTTATATGTATGTCCTTTTAAACGTAAACTTTATAAATGCTTTGGCAATACATTTGTCATGCCAATAAAGCAATTATTGAATTGAATTAAAAAACACGGTCAGGAAATTAAAAATGCACTTTATATTTCCAAAACGAACTATATAGTTGGAGGGAGAGGATTAAATTATGTTTATTCAATGTTGGCCTACTATAAGATTTTCACCTCTAGGGGGAGCCACACTTTCATTTATGCGGTAGACCTGCTATATGTAATAATAATCTGGCCCAAATCTGATTGCGGTCGTGCAAAAAAAATGCGCTCAGAGTAGATTGAGAACCGAATTAAATAATTAATGAACTTATAAATACAATAAATAAATGTATTTCCTTTTGGAAATTAAAGGCCTATATAAATGAATATATTCTACGAGATTTAAATGATGCCTGATAGAATGTCACGTGTTTGTAGGCACGCGAACGTTCTAAAAGAATGTTTGACATCATAGCGGCCATTCCACGGTGAAGAGTTTCAAGCATTTGACAGTCGTCATCGCTATTTATCGCTTGTTCAATCCAGCTTGTTGTTGTTGAGATATAATCTTCATTCCACTTTTTCAACATGTGGTCTAACAGTCAATCCCTGCCACGATCTTCAGAACATCGAGACGTGAGCTCTCCTAAGCATCAGATGAAAATTTCAGTGAAAAGCATCAGCTACTTTTTATCTGAGTCTGATCTGAATGCCATTGCTGACCGTCCCTCGTCTGTTCTGCCACATTCCTGGAGCAGTGCAGTGAGGGTGGACACAAGTACGCCTCTCCATCAGCATCCTGAGGCTGTACGCTCAAACCTGCCTGTTCTGAAGCTACACCATGTTCCTGTGAATCCTGCCGAGAAGCAGAAGTTCACTGATGGTCATGGGCTTCCAAAACGTCGAGGAGTGAGGTCTTTTAAGCATATGATGGAGGTTTCACTGAAAGACATCAACTATCTTTCATGTGAGCCTGACCTGAATGCCAGCGTTGACCGTTCCTCATCTCTTCTGCCCCATTCTGAGAGTCGAGACGTGAGGATGAATAAAAGTAGGCTTCTCTGTCAGCATCCCGATCCACGCTCAAAACTGCCTGTTCTGAAGCCAAACCATGTTCCTGTGAAGCCTGTCAACAAGCAGTGTTTCACAGATGAACCCTCAGAATGGCTGGGCATGGGGTCGAATCATATGATGAAAGGTTCAGTGAAAAACATAAACTACCCTTCATGTGAGTCTGACCTTAATGCCAGTGTTGCCCCTTGCTCATTTTTTGTGCCCCTTTCAGGGAGCCAACCAGTGAGGATGGACAAACGTACGACTCTCCGCAAGCATTCTGTTGCTGGATGCTCAAACCTGCCTGTTCTGAAGCTAAACCGTGTTCCTGTGAAGCCTGTCGATGGACAGAAATTCACTGACGGGCCTCCAGAGCATCAGATGAAAGTTTCACTAAAAGATATCAGCTATCCTCCATGTGAGTCTGATCTGAATGCCAGCATTGACCGTTCCTCATCTCTTCTGCCTCATTCTGGGAGCAGACCAGTGAGGATGGATAAACGTAGGCTTTTCCACCAGCATCCTGATGCTCCACGCTCAAAACTGCCTGTTCTGAAGGCAAACCGTGTTCCTGTGAAACCTGTCAACAAGCAGAGTTTCACTGATGAACCTTCAGAAGGGGAAGGAGTGAAGCCTCCTAAGCATCAGATGAAAGAGTCACTGAAAGACTTCAGCTATCCTCCATGTGAGTCTAACCTGAATGCCAGTGTTGAGCGTTCCTCATCTCTTCGGCCTCTTCTGGCAGTGAGAGTGGGCAAATCCCAGCATCCTGTTGCTGTTCCCACACACTTGCCTGTTTTGAAGCCACGCTGTGCTCCTGTGAAGTTTTTGGCTGGACAGAAGTTCATTGATGGACCTCCAGAACGTCAAGCGTCCAGGTTTCCTCCTTTAATGAATGAGGCAGAGAGAAACGGCACTGACCCTTCATGTGGGTTTGATCGGAAAATTAAGTCTCACCTTTCCTTACCCAGCCTGCCAGGTCTTACAAGTGGAGTGAAGATGGACAAACATGTGTCTCTGCATGTTCCTGTGTTTACAAAATTGCCTGCTCTGAAACCAGCTCACGTTCCTGTGCAATCTGCTGTTTCTTCAAATCTCATGTTTTTTCCATTTGATGATGAGGATGTCAAGATGAAGAGGGCTCAGTCAGCAAAAAGAAACCCTCTTCTGCTTTCAAGATTCCCCTCTGCAGCCTGTTTTGCAGAGCAAGAAAAATATTTTTAGGACTTTTCTTTAACTTGTTTTTTGTGTGTCAATAAATGTTTTTATACTTTAAAATTATTTGTTGTGCGTTATTCTATTTAAATAGGCTTTTAATAAGGCTTTTAAAATATTAATTGTGTATTAAATGATCAGTTATTTGAGCATTAAGGAAAATCATATTTTGTTGGTCAGAAAGAATTTCAACTTGCTTTAAAAGGTTCCATCACCTTGCATAGATTAGTAAATTAATCTCAATAACATTTTTATTTATGATGATAGGTTTGACAAATTGTACAGCCATTGATTAACAAATTATAAAGCCATTGATTTGAGAATTTAGTGTATACACATATATTATACACGAATATAAAGTTCTAACTATTTATACTTGCAATATGTCAGCAAATCAAAATATCAAATAAATAAAAATACATTTATTTGTCCAAAGGTAGCAAAATACATCTAGTAATTTATATGTAAGTTTAGGATATTAGTAAGCAGTTTAAATGGGTCTCTTTTTGTCTCCTCTTGGTTTCTAAAACAGTTTGGGTTCATGAGTGATTCACAACAAACATGAAGAGATGCCATTTTTTGCCACCTTTGCAATAGATTAATTATCACTTTGTTCAAATGGTGTATATATATATATATCTCTAAGAAAAGATCGTGTTCACACAATTGCTAATCATTCAATCAATCAATAAATCAATCAATAAATCAATCAATTAATCAATCAATTAATTAATAAACAAAACATAGAAACATCATCCATCAGACATTATCAATAAACAAAACGTACATCCAATTCAATTCATCTTTATTTCTATAGCGCTTTTCCAATGTAGATTGTGTCAAAGCAGCTTCACATAGAAGTTCTAGTAAATTGAAATTGTCATCATCCATCAGAAATGTTTGCTTCATAAAATTAATGGCTTTTATTTGTTCTTTAAAACAGGAGACCATTATACTATTCTAACAAAAATTCAGAAAAATGTTATCTTTGTATTCAATTGTATTGTTTGGGTACATCATTTTTCACACATTTGTTTCTCTCTCCCTCTCTCCACACCAACCACCCGCCCCCACCACACACACGCACGCACGCACGCACGCACGCACGCACGCACACACACACACACACACACACACACACACACACACACACACAAAGCAATTTTGTGGAAAAAATTATTGTATTTTAATAATAATGCATTGTATTCCTGAAATGACAAAACTCTCATTATTTTCAGCATCATAACCACAGTCTTCATCAGTCTTCATCTTTCAGAAATGATTTTTTAAAATGCAGATTTGGTGCTCAAGAACTTTTATGTTATATATTAAAAATGTCTTTTCTGTCACTTTTGATCATCCCTCCATCTGTAAGTAAAACTTACAGTCTCGGGACTTTTATTTGTGAAGCATCAGCTCCCGGTCAGAGGTGACTGGAGTTTTGAAAATGGCGGCGCCCTGTGAGCTGTTTTGCTGGAAGGCTGGTTTGGGTTTACCGTCAGTAAACACAGATTGTCTAATTGTACTGGTGAGTTTTCATCATCTGCACATGTGGACTGATGTTCAGATAGGTTGGGTTCTGTTTGTTGTTAGATTTTGCTCGGTAACTTTAACCTCCCGCTAAACCGAGTGGATCGATATATATATTTATAATTATTAATTAATGCACTAGTTAGTGAAAAAAGTCTCAAATACAAGATTTTTGTTTTAAATTTGTACCAATGTCATCAGTAGTTTACAGAAAAATTACGTTTTACTCTAACACACAACTAGTTGAATTGTCATTTACAGCCTTTTTTGTTTTGTTTTGTATAGAATCACATGATTTCAGACGTTTATGTTCATTATATTCAAATGGCACCAACGTTTTAATTTCAGAAGTGTTATGAAATCGGTATTTGATTGAATAACCCTAATTTTCTTTCTAATTGTAATTTTCTATTGAGGTAAAGTTGCTTTTGTATTCGTTCATTTAACGCTCTCTATATTGTTTACCAAGCTAATTTGAATATTTAAGTATGACTTTAACACAGCATTAGCACTATTTAATTGACTGTGAACAATGTTGTACTTTCTTAGTCATTGGCTACTAATATGATTTTCCTAATTAGAATTTATTGATAATACTTTTCTGAAATGATATTAGATCAATTCCAGTGTTATGGATGTGATATTTTCAGTAAAAACGTTAAACATAAATACACAGAGAAAGTATATGGTGACATTATATTGAAACATCTCTTTATATTTTCCAAAACAACTAACCACAGAGTTATAGGATCAGAAAAATATCAATCTCAGAAAAATATCAATATCAAGTAAACATTCTTTATATTTTAAATGAGGAAAATAAACATGCGTTATGTATGTGACCAAAAGGTCTGTGAGTTTACACAGTGTACAATATATTTTGTAGAAATTCTGTGAATTAAACTGCACAACCCAAAAGAAACAATGCTAATCAAAAGGATAAGATTTGGCTCTCCATAGAACAAAAATGATTGATTTGATTTTATTTGACATTTTTGCGTTTATGAGTGAAAAGCTTGGTTATAGATGTGACAGATGTAAAATTGGCACTTGTGTGACTTTGGCAAATCAAATATAATTGTTTGGAAACATTGACGGATACATTTTTGAGTATTTGTACAGTACTGTCAAATACAACCCTACACAAAAAACCTAGAAAGGCTATAAGTTTGGCTATTTTTGTTTTTTCAAGGACATTTGCATGGAATTGCTCATTATTAAGGAGAAAGTCTGAATGTTCGAATATAAAACCAACTTTACCTCAATACATTTTATGGGGAAAAAGCTCTAAATAATGATTTTTATTTGAAACCGCAAGAATTGTCGTCAGACCTTTCAAGAATAAAACAAATATTAACACTTTACTCAAACCTATATCAAAGACTATAGATACAAAGACTATTCTTTCTTTGTCTTTCTCTCTTTGTCTATACAAAATAGTTTGAATCAAGTAATTACCATTGTAATTATACTTCTATTACTTGTATCACTATTATTAATGAGATATTTTGCTTTTAAATGGTCCAGAATTCAGGTGTGGAGATTGTGTAAGCACCAGTCAGATCATTCTGCCTTCATTTAAAAAGCAAATCTCCACTGTTTACCCTTTATGATTTAAGCTTTCTTTAATTATCTCAGTTTATCCCAAAACCAAGGTGCTTATCGGCAGATATTCCTGTAGCATGATTCATCATGTGGGTTACGTTTCCTCCGCTTTTTCCTATTTTTCCACTTCAGTTTGGTCACACCAGGGCGCCACCTGTCTGTGCTACTGTAAACCACAAACCCACCACTGTCATCTGGAGTTACCATCAGTCTCATCTCCCATCGGCCGCTTTGGAGACTGCATTCATTCACATTTTATTCCTGATCACCAAAGGGTTGAGTGTGGGCAGGGAACCAGGTTGCTGTTGCTGAAGTGGCATGTTAAAGTGATTAGGTTACATCAGTGCTGTGTGTTTTGGACTCTTGAAGTGTGCTGGGATTTTTCCGGCTCGCCAGCGGTCTGTGTGTGTTACAGTCTGTCTGCACCTACTGCGAACCGCAGGCATGTTTTGCTCGCTCTGTCTGATGCTTTGGTAACGTCAAGTTCATTCAGAATCTTCCAGATTATCTCGCTCCTTCTGAAAGGATAGAGTTGCATTAAATTGGAACTGCATGTGAGGGGTTGAGGGTGTTAGAAGATTAGCCTGGTTGACCGAGATTAAATGTCATTCAAGTAATTGGGATTTTTACTACAATATTTGTTTTATTTCCACTTGTATGAATTAATTTATATAAGTTTAATTTACAATTTAAGCAATTAATAAATTAAAAAAGGCTAATAAATTTTTATAATTTTTTTTAATCTGCTGCAGAATTAGGATGAAATAATATTAAATGTTAAAACAGTCTGACATTTTCTCACTATATATAATATAGGCACACCAATTAAGAGATTATTCAAAGTTATTATTGATTTTTTTCAATTTTTAATTAATTGGTACATGATTTGATTTAAAATCCACATTTATTTGTAGAATATTACAACAGGTCAATATGAAATATTGCAAGGTTTTAGACTTTTTAAATACTGGAAAATACATGTAGATTTTTACATATCTTGCATATAAACAATTTAAGCAATTAATAAATTAAATAAAATGTTACAAATATTTGAAAATAGCTCTCTTGTCTGCTGCAGCATTAGGCAGAAATAATATTAAATGTAAAAACAATCTGAATTTGTTACATTTTCTCACTATATATAATATATAATATATAAGAGATTATTCAAAGTTATTATTGATGTTTTTGAATTTTTAATTAATTGGTACATGATTTGATTTAAAATCTAAATTTATTTGTAGAATATTACAATAGGTCAATATAAAATATTACAAGGAGGTTTTGGACTTTACTGGAAAATATATGTAGATTCTTTACAAATCTTGCATAATAAACATGTTTTTTTATTATTATTATTACCAATATTTAGGTCTGAAAACTTTCTTATATGTAAAATCTTTGTATTTACAATTTTGACACATTATCAGTGGTTTATAAAACAATACACAAATGCTAAGTTTACTCAAAGGTGTACCTTTTAATGGCAAAACCATAGAGACAATAATAGACTTGTATAACTCTTTCTATATATTTGTATATATCTTTATCTATATATACACACTGTCAAGCCCGAAATTATTCATACCCCTGGCAAATTATGACTTAAAGTTTTTGTTCAAAATGTAAATAAAATCTGAGAAATGTTTTTTTCCACAATGATGCCTCTTGTAAATTTGTCTTATTATGTTTATGTTTTGTTATTTCTGGTAAAAAAAACTTTGGTGGTTGAATAAAAGTAACTTTAATTCAGAATTAGCCAGGGGTATTATTAATTTCAGTCTTGACTGCGTATATAAGTAAAGTTATGCCAAATCTAACTTTTACAGAAATGTGTTTGTTTTATTCCAGACCTTAAAGTAAAAAAAAGTATGCAATTTTAACATTTATGCTAACATTTCATTATGTTGTGCTTGGCTTTTGGAAGTGATCATGGAACATACGCTAACATCTAATGTGACACGTAGTTAATCCCTCTTTCAAATGTTAGTGTTGCTGTTTGCTGTTGTGTGTGTGTGTGTTTTGTGAATTAACCTCTGCTGTGGCTGTTTTGTTTTGTTGTATTGGAGCACTCTCCCTTAACAACAGAGCAGGGATTGGATGCTCCACGTTTTGCGGGCGTGGCTTTAAATCAGAACCACCCAATCATCATATGTGCCCCTCTGTTTAGGGATCTTATGAAGGGCTGTAACTAATTATTACCATCTGCACTTTCAAGAGGAGTTGTTCTGTCATCCGTGGCCTAATTTCAGAGTGTTTATGTGTACAGCGGGAGTCTGATGAACAGTTTTTACTGTGGGCAATGTGGACCTCTGCCAGCTGTAGTTTTACTCCTAGTGTTTGCTTTGGACAGTGGCGGTTGTTCGCAGAGCAGTGGTTTCTTTCCAAACTTGATCCCCTTCACTTTACGAGCCACAATTTAGGATTGTGTAGGAATCAATCTAGTAATAAATCTGAGGTTGTGATGTCAGCCTTTGATGGAGTTAACTGGGCTTTTCCAGCTCACCGTTCGACTGCGACCGGGAAACAGAGAAAATCTCAGAACTCAATACTCAGCTCTTTCCACAAATCCAGTTTCCTCTACATGTTTTTTTTTTTTTACAGTCACTGTGAGTTTTAAGCCAAAAGTATACTTCAGTTTGTTGTTTGTTGGTTTAATCTTTTACAGTATACCACATGTGATAGTACCAATTCAATTAATCTTTATTTCTATAGCGCTTTTACAATGTAGATTGTGTCAAAGCAGCTTAACATAGAAATTAAAACTGTGTCAGTCCAGTTGAGTCAGAGTTGAAGTTCAGTTTAGTTCAGTTCAGTGTAGTTTAAATTTCACTGCTCAAAACCCAAACACTGAAGAGCAAATCCATCGATGCGCAGCTCCACAAGTCCCAAACAAAGCAAGCCAGTGGCGACAAATTTCACCAATTGATGAAAGTGAAGGAAAAAAATACCTTGAGAAAAACCAGGCTCAGTTGGGCACAACCATTTCTCCTCTGGCCAAACTTGACGTCCATCGTGGAGAAGCTGCAGGTGTGAGTAGGTCACCGGCAGGTGTTCAGGCAAGCTCACGGGATCAATGTGGAGACTCGTCTGTCACTGGGGTCTTTCAGGAGTCAGTCTCACGCTCTCCACTCCATCTGCTAAGGTGGTGCTACATTTGCTCGACACACCATCCAGTGTCAGCACTTTTACTTTTAGAAGTTAGGAGCAACAAATATGTCTTTTGTATTGATTTAAAAATGAAATAGATTTGCAGATATTTTTATCTTTTAATTCTATTCACATAACTTCTTATATTTGGAACATGGTGGCTTAAATTTCAAAAACTAAATTTTAGGCCTTAAAAAGTCTTAAATTCACTGAGATTTTGTGTTGTAGGTCTTAAATAATTTCAATGATTTTACTTTTCCTATGTCCATGTAAAGCTACCCTATTGGCTCAACACACATCCAATCACCAACAATCCATCTCGATAAAACTTTATCAAAACTCTGTGTAACTCTATTTACCAATATGGTTTAATTATCTTCCTTACAATTACATTAGTTCTCCATGTATTTATAGACCATAAATGGTGAGGACACTGATCTGGATGGTGTGTATTATACATTTTAAAGGTTTTTTTTTAAAGAAAAGTTATGTTGAAATAAAATGTGTATGTGTACAACTAGAGTTTTCTTATTTTGATACATTATTTAATATATGTGGCTAAGAAATTACTAATTTGATTTTTTTTGATGGGCAAGTAAAAATCTTTTCTGCTTGCCCAACCAGGCCATTAGATTTTTTGTTTTAGGGTTTAGCCCTGTATAATTCAGAAATTTCATTCATAATGGTCTTAAAAAGGTCTTAAATTTGAATTGCTGAAACCTGCAAAAACCCTGTTGGAAGCTAACCGATATATATGCACCATTACTGATATATAGACCAATAAATGAATACAAGTCTTTATACAAGTTTCTCAGACCATCCCTAATTTATTGGCCCATAATGATAAGATTGAAAGTATGCATGTATTAGCAGATACAGATAAGACCGCTTATTTGTCATGCATTATGACTAACTATGTCCGTTCACTGTCTGATCTCAGTACTTTAGTTTCATTGAATCAATAAAAGCAGTTAAATCTTCTGTTTATAATGCAAAGCTATGGGGATTTTCTGTGTCTCTTCTTTGTGGGTGTTTGGAGTTTCTGCATGAGAGCACCCTCTGGCCTTTGGAGGAGATTTACTACTGATCATACAACCGTGCGTCCATCACAAGATGTACAATCACAGTTTTTCTCAGTCACGTTTGCTATTTCGATTCCAGCCCTGACTAAACACGTTAGGGTTGGGTCGATAGACGATGCCATAGTCCATCGCCGATGGCAGATAGACATCATGATGCTGAGCTGGCATCGCGATCCTCTGCCCCACCCCCGTCGCAGCAGCAACCTGCTCGCGAAAACTACACACTTAGGCCCCGTTTACACTAATACGTCTTAGTTTTAAAATGGCATTTTAGAATGATAACAATCTACGTTCACACTGGTGTTTTTATCTAGCATTTCTGTAAAGCCCTCCATCCACACTATACCGCTGAAAACGCACATCACGTGACCACATACACAAACAAACAAACAAACACACACACACACTCTATCATGCTGCAGTGTATGTGCGCGTCTGAGCTCCAGCAGTCAGCAGTTGCTTAGAGCACAAAACCCCAGAGAGCAGTGCACATCGGACAGTTTGTCAAGGATGTACCGCGTCTCACTATAGTTGTTAAAGGTGATATTTAATTAATCTTGTCTCTATCTAACGACTCTTCGTTCTTTTGAATCTATCAGGTAACGTGTCACAGCGTCAGTACACTGCTTCAATCTTTCGCTTTCACGCTTGTACTTAGTAATTTTAGTGAAAACCTTAGATACTGTTGGTTGGTTCCTGTTGGTTGTGCACCTTTTTAACCAACCAAGTTTGTCGACGCCATTATAACGACACAGATAACGCTGCCTTTTCATGCCAGAGTCCCGTGGAAAAAGTGATTGACAGGTGGTAATTTGTGTGTAACTTATCTTTATTTATTCATGATTTTGGCTGCAAATTATTAGTTCGTTATGAATTAATTAATTATTAATAAATAAGTAATTCACCGCCGCCTACGACGACGATGCCATCGTCCATCGCGATGTTTCACATTAGACATCGTACGATGCCAAATTGGTCGACATCGCCCAACCCTAAAACACTAATACGATTATTATGATAAGATTTTTTTTTTTACGCAAACACAATAACAGTATAAATTCAAAAAATTATATAAATCTTTGTTCCCCTTAATAATAACAGATTTTGTCAGAATTGTTTCTTTAAACACGTTTACACATCAATGATTTCAAATTAAAATGAAAAACTTTTTTTGTGTTTTGGCCATTCATTTACTCATTTATTCATTTTTTGGGGGGCCTGAAATATCTTTGAAAATATATTTAAATATTTTAATACTTTTGAAAACCTAATCTGTCTTTGTCAACACAAATTTGTAGGGACAAAATGTGAATTTGTGAAAATGATGATGTCATGCTCATGCATAATATTGATATCTACTCTCTATTGCCATCTACAGGTGTGGCATGTATTATATAGCATTTTTTCCACTATCACATATCTGTGATGAACTGAGATCATTTTAACAATGTTATAAAAAAAAAAAGTACAATGTTGTCGTGTAAATGTACCCTAGGCATCAGGGCTGATTATTCTTGAATCATTCTTGGCTTCAGCCTGAAGTGTAGAGAATCGCTCAAGGACATTTAACCCCAGTCGTATAAGATTATTGAGAGTGGAAAGAATCTGCTGATCCAGGTGTGAAGCTCTGAATCTGTCAGCTCTCAGCTGCATGTGCTGGAATGTAAAATTATGTCCCTCTTTTTCGGATATTGTCGTAAAATGAGGCATCTCGTCCTAAACTCCTAACAACTATACAGAGATATTTTGTTACTTTAGATTGTGGGATCAATGTTTTTGCTGTTTGAGTGCTTGTTTTTTTTAATAGGGGCTTAAAAAAGAGAGAGCAACTCTAGTAGTAGTACTCACCCGACCATATTTAAAAGCCATGTTTATTGTGTTATAGAATTAGAGATTATTTTTATTTTTTCATTTTTATAATATTAATAATGTTACGTTTTAATTTAAACAAATTTTAAGCATTTTTTTATTCCAATAAACATTTATCTTGTGTATACTGTATTTTAGTTTTATGGTCTCAGTTGAAGTTACCTATAATGACCCTTAAAAAATATTTAAAGAATTAGATAGGAGAAGATTAATGAGCTGGTTAATTACACAATTATTGACTAAACATTGCACTAAAGAATACATCAACTAAAACGTATACACTTAATAATAATAATAATAATAATAATAATAAAAATACATTTTATTTGCACTTTACATTTTAAGCAAAATCATGATGAAATAAAGAAAAAGAACAAGTTAAAATCAATTACCATCTAAGATTTACACACTTGTGCTAAATTTACTACAACTCATTTAGGTTAAGTTCAGTCATTGCAATATAATCCAATTTTGACTTCATGTAACATTTATTTCTATTACATGCAATGACGACCCCATTCATTTAACTACAATTTTTGTAATTCGTACTTTTTATTTTCTTCAATGTTTCAACAGTGCTATCAGTTTACAAATCTTTTTTTAATTAACTACTTTTCTTTGTAAACTCAAAGAAGCTTGCTTGTAGAATATAAATATAAAATAATTATATACATGATACCTTAAATTTTTTGTCTCATCTAAAAGATTTAAAGCTCTAACCTAGAATATGGTAAAAAAAAAAATCAGTAGAAATGCAAATCCAAACACCTTACCACAATCCAAACACCTTAACTCAATAACAATGAGAGAGTTTGTCTAAACTTGGAAAGTTGAATCTAATTAGCCAGCACAATAAAATATAATTACTGTGTGTATATATATTAAATATAATAATCATAATAATTATCTTTTACATCATTTTCCAGGCATACGCTCGCTTTGCTGGAGCTCCACTCAAAATTCACAAGATCTCTAACCCCTGGAGAAGCCCCACAGGTAAGCAGGCCCAGATTTAACAATCTGTTTCTTGGCAAAGCCTCCATATTCATTAAAGCGGTTTTGTTTAGTGTGCGCTTTAACTGAAGCAAACAGGCCTCTTCCTCTTTCCTGCCGAGCTGCTGATAACTTGCATCTGTGGGTTCTCTCTTTTCACGTTCTTGTCTGTCTGCATTATTATTTCCTTTGGCTCCTGAATTTTTCCAAATTGATCCAAAATATTCCATATATGAAAACCAATATTACTTAAATAGTTTTGTACTTGGCAGACTTTGCTTGGCCAGGAGCAACTTGTGTTCTTTGCCATTAGAAATTAAAACTAGATTTAAGACCATTTAAGATCTAAAGTATGATTTGCCTTTTTGTAGCATTTTTACTTGTTGGAAGCTCCTCTTAAGTGGCTAGGATTTCATTTTTTAACTTTTCATTCAGTTTATTTAAGTAAACTATATAATACAGTTGCTATTAACATATTAATAGATCATAGAGAACTCATTAATTGCTATCTATAAGATTTTTGTATGGATATCAATATATTAATACCCTAACGTTGGTACTTTTATGAATTAGTTCTGTCGAATGATTAATTACATCCAAAATAGGTTTTATCTACATAATATATTTGTATTTTCGATGTAAATTTATTATATACACATGTACATTTGAGAAAATATTTGTCATGTTTTCAGACATGTTTATATTGATACATTACACAGCGCAATATTAATATTTAACTCCAGAAGAAGGGTTAATCCAAATTTTAAATTTATTATTTTGACCGATTATGTTACTTCAAAACTAAATCTAAACAACAATACTTTTATTTATATTATTATAGTAAGGTTATTATAGTATTATAGATTATTATAGTAAGCTTTCAAAGAAGCCTGGTAAAATCTATCACATTTTTAATGAAATATTTTAACATAACATGTAATTAAATTTTAGCTTATAGGTCCCGTTAAGTGCTTTGAAATGTGTATTTTTATTCGATGTTTGACGTAATCTTAACTGAAACATGAAGATAGGGTGGGACTTAGAGTAGCTCCTCTCCTTTAAAAAAAAAAAAAAACACCAAATAACGTTTTGTTTTATCCAGTGAAAGTGGTTGAGCTCAAGCGCATCAAATGAAAAGCCAAAGAGAAGCGTCTTGGAGGGGGCGGGGCATGTCAGATACTAGAAAGCATTTGATTGGTCAAGATTTGATGAGAAACTAAAGTATGAGGTGACGTGAAAAAAATAGTTTAGCCGGAAGTGACAAACTGCAAGCTTTGCATGTTTATATTAGTTTTATATTTTCTAAATGCGAATTTTGTCCTTGTTTCGGAGCACACTAGCTAATAGTGTTGCCACGATACTGGAATTCGGTACCAGTCGATACTGAAATTTTAAAAATGTCAATTTCCCACTAACATTTGAGAGCTGTTGAGCGCGTTCTTAAACAGCGCTGATTTGCCATTGTGTTCACGTGCTCAACAGAAATGACTGGGATGGGCCATGAAGGTCATTAGTTCACCGAACTCACCACTGTTTACTGAGTGTAACCACAGTTACAAGGACACTGGAGTGTTTTAAAGTCGCGAAATCAGTCGATTCATCAGCGGATCGCTCGTATGTCAGCTTATAAACAGATGCTCCAGTGTCCCTGTATCTGTGGTTACACTCAGTAAACAGCGGTGAGTTTGGTGAGCTGATGATCTTCACGGCCAATCACACTCATTTCTGTTGAGCACGTGAACACAATGGCAAATCAGCGGTGTTTAGGAACGTGCTCAACAGCGCTCAAATGTTAGCGGGAAATGGACATTTTAAAAATTTCAATACCGAATGGTACCGAATTCCAGTATCGTGACAACCCTACTTGCTAATAGATATCCTTAAAACTAACAGTCTGAAACTAACATCTAGGCCTTTAAATGAGATTGTCATTGATCATTTTTGTAGCCCTGATAAAACATGTCAAAACCTTGCCTTTAAAATCATTCAGGCAAAAATCTGTTTACTGATTTTGATGTCTTCACCGAAGGTTCACTTCCAGCTCTCAGGACCAAAGATGAAGGCAGCTGCTCACAACCCAATCAGATCATCATTCAGCTGAGGAAACAGGTGATTGTTTTCTCTCTTCGATGCTCTTAGGATCAAATTTTTTGTTCTTTACCAAGCACTGCTCATGAGCTCCAGTGTAATTCACTTCATGGGCACATTTTGTACCAAAACAAAGTGTAATTTGTTAATTTTTGGGTTTGTTCATCTGAGGACTGCAACCTTTCCTGTGGTGCCTAATTTTCACATTAATGATGTTCGATTGCACAATGAAGGTATCCATTAAATTTGAATCTAATGAGACACAGTAAACTTGGGTTTTCAGGAAAGGATTTCATTATGTGCGTAATTAAAACCCTTCCTAGGAACATGTTTATTGCGTCTCATTCTACCTGCTAGTAGTGCTGTTCTACTCAGAGTTGTTTACAGTCAGAGTCTAGTTCCATCATCAAAATAAAGCCAGTGGGTTTTTAGTTAAAGGGGTCCAATTGTGCTTTTTACTAATATTAGTAAATGCACATATCTCGATATATATAAGTCAAAATTATTAGCCCTCCTGTGAAAATTGTATTCTTTTTCAAATATTTCCCAATTTAGACAAATAAAATTTTTTCTTGTAATATTTTGACGGGGGAAAAATAATAATAACAAATTAGGCCAATATTATTAGCCCTATTATTAGCAATGTTATTATTAGGAGATATTTTTTAAGACTATCTACAGAACAAACAAACCCATGTTATCCAATGACTTGCTATTATGCCCCAATTCTAGGGGAAAACAACATGGGCATAATAAACGAAAAAGGTTGTGGGTGGTGGATTTCCCTAAGGAAACAAACCAAAAAAACGTATGCAAAAGATCACAATAACAAACAAAAGAAAGTAAATAAACTAAATAACATGTTAGTCTTTAAAGAAAAATACAGGAAGCTTACCTTCCTCCCTAAACATAAACAAAGTCAAAAGTAATCAAAATAAATAGGCTGGCCACCCCTACAAGCTCAAACTCTCAAAAGTTGCAAGCATACATGGACATTTGTACAAGAATAAAGTTTGGTCGTCAGTCGGAGGTGTAGGGAAAAAAATAGGGAGCTCTCCACTCCCAGCAATCGTCGCACTAAAAATGAGCTCCTCGATCTCTGCCTGAAATTAAAAAATAAATAAATAAATAAACTTTAGTCGTAATACTTGCCTAATTATCCTAACTAGCCTAGTTAATCTAATTAACCTAGTTAAGTCTTTAAATTGCACTTTGAGCTGAATACTGGTGTCTTGCAAAATAAGAAGAAAGATATTATGTCACTATGGCAATTAAAAAAAATTGTTATTAGAAATTAGTTAATAAAACTAATATAATAAAAAATAAAATATTATGTTAAGAATTTGTTGAAACAAATCTTCTCTCCTTTAATCAGCACATGGAAAATATTTTTTAAAGAATTAAAATTTCACAGGAGGGCTAAAAATGTTGATTAACTGAACATATCATTGGATTTGGGGTTTGTTCTTTAAAATGTGAAAAACTTTAAATAAAATAAAAAAAAACAAAAAAAAACTGAACATATCACAGTGTCTTACAATAAATGTTAAATGTTTGTTTTCCTAATGGTTCTATTTACAATTTAGAAAAAATGTTTTTTACTGCAGTACTAACAGTGTAAATTTGTCTTCTAGAAATTCAATGCAGACTACGATCTCTCAGCCAAAGAAGGTGCAGACACGCTGGCCTTCATCTCGCTGCTGGAGGAGCGACTGTTGCCGGCGCTGGTGAGATACTAATCCTGAAACTCCAAGAGGAAAGTTTTTGTCGGGTACATGCTCAAACTCTCTCCTCATCTCTCAACAGATCTACGCATTATGGATCGATCCTAAGAACTATGTGGAAGTGACGCGCCGCTGGCATGGAGAGAACATGAGCTTCCCTCTTAACTTCTTCCTGCCGGGCCGCATGCAGAACAGGCAGCTGGAGCGACTCCGACTGATCCGAGGAAACAGCACGCTCGAGGCCGGAGAAGAGGCAGAGAACGATGTGAGATAGGAAAAATTGGCAATATGTTTTTTTATTTTTTTATTCCTTGTTTTACATTCACACATTGTACAATAACCTAACAATGTATTCCAAAAAGCAAGGTTAACTTATCATCTGCTAAAACCAAGGGAGTTGCTAGACATAAAGCTCTACTGGGGCACAAGGACCCCCTTACTCTTATCACAGGTCTTTCTTTTCCATTTGTTTTGAGTGAGATCTTGGTATTTCTAACTGACGTTTTCTTAAGGACCTACTTCTATTCATTGAGCACATCTGTAATGTAATCCTTAAGGCTGATTTCTATTTCTGCGTCGAGGTCACGTGTATGATCCGGCGCAGCCTTCACGCAGTCGCATACCCCTTGGCTGACGGCGACGCTGACGCGCACCTCTCAAAAAATGGAACTACGCGTCGCGCAAGCTCTGTGATTGGTCTATTTGGTGGCGGTGACGAGTGTGGGTAGGGATGAGAGCTGCGGGAGAGCAGCAAGCCTGGGTTGGAGCGAGTGCTTACAAGTGTCAAGTCCCGTGAATGAGCTTCATATGTAAACTTTTGAGTTTACCCTCAAAATTTTTGTGTTTTTGTGTTTACCTTCTAATTAAAGTTGTTGCATGTCCGCCGGTTCCCGCCTCTGAATCAGTGAGTTTTAGCTACTTGAACATTAAGGTAGCGTTCAGAAAAAACAAAACACCCGCGAAGAAACTCGACACAGAGGAACATAAACCCTACTGCCAGCTAGCGTTTTGAAAGTGTTATTGCAGAGCAACACAAACAGAACGCAGAAGTATAAATGCAGGACTATGTGCAAGGCATGTGCCGTGGGTCACAGTGATCGCTCGACGCAGAAGTATAAATCAGCCTTTAGAATGATTTCTGAACAAATAGTAGAAATTGATATTGTAACTCAAAGATTTTACTGGGGCACAGCAGTCTTTACTGGGGCATGTGGCCCAGTAAATAAGGTCTAGCAACGCCTCAGGCTAAAACCTATACTCTGTGTTGATTAACCCTAAACCTGCTTACTCCAGGTATGTTGGTTCCAAAATTTGTATTTGGTGTAAGTTTAGTCTTGGACATCCCACTAGAGATTCTGATACCACTTAGGAACTGCCTGAGGATCACGGTTCATTTGTTTGGGTCGCACTAATTACCCTGTAGGGGATCACAGCAATTGACAATCTTTTAATCTTAAAAAAGAAGCCATTACTTTCTTAAAAATAAAGTTTACACTAAAGGCTGATTTATACTTCTGCGTGGAATGATCGGCGTGACCCACAGCGCATGCCTTGCGTGTAGCTGTGCATTTATACTTCTGCGTGCTGTTTGTATTGCTCTGCCATAGCACTTCCGAAATGCTAGCAGGCAGTGGGTTTTTGTTCCCCTGTGTCGAGTTTCTTCGCAGGTGTTTTGTTTTTTCTGAATGCTACCTTAATGTAGAAGTAGCTTAAACTCGCTCATTCAGATGACAGTAACAGGCGGACGTGCAACAACTTTAATCACAAGGTAAACACAAAACAAAAGTTTTCATCTGGAGCTCCTTCACGGGACTTGACACTTGTAAATCATCACTCCATCTGGCTTGCGGCTCTCAGCACTGCCCACACTCGTCACAGCTACCAAGCCGACCAATCACAGAGCTTGCACTACGCATCGTTGCAACATGTAGTTACTTTTTTTAGGTGTGTGTCAGCGTCGGCGTCAGCCACGGCGAGGGCTATGCGACTGTGCAAAGGCTGCGCCGGACCATACGCATGCTCTTGACGCAGAAGTACAAATCAGCCTTAATCTGTGAACCCCCCAGTGCTGGGAAACATCCATACACACTATTCTCATTCACACACTATTGCCAATTTAGTTTATCCAATTCACCTATACTCAGTTTGTGGGAGAAACTCAAGCACATGAAGGAAACCCAATCAGACATGGGGAGAGCAGCAAACTCCACACAGAAATGCCACCTGGCCCAGCCGGGACCATCCGTGCCATCCCTTTCCTAACTCTATTAATGATAATATTTGGTTTAGGTGGTGTTTGTAATGAACTGGATGCAAGCAGAGTACAGCTGAGAGCTCAGAATATATTCAAGAGAGAATAGCGACGTATTTTGAAAATCTCTGAATCAATGCAGAATCGATTTCTTGATCAATTTTTCACCACCGTACTGTTTAATACTAATTGTGGAAGACAAAACTTTCATGAATGCCCATTAATGAGCATTATTTTAAGAGTATGTTTATTGTGGTTAATGCATCTTTTTTATGTGGTGTGTAAAATGCATCAGATGATCATTTAGACAGAGTGGGTGGGCTGTCTCTGATACTATTGCCCTCTGAGAGACCGGAGAGTCTAGCCAGAGGCAACAGTGTTCTGGTCCCTGAAGAGGACACTGATAAAGCAGCAGATGTGAGGAATCTGGGCTCAGGCGGAGCAGAAGTTCCGTTCTGGCAGAGAGTTTTGTTCTAGCTAGATGATAATCTGGGGTTAGGAAACAACCCTGTTTATGACACTGTGAGTCATTATAAAACAAAGAAAAAAACTTTTCTTGCATGATTCTAATGAAAACCTATGGTGTAGTGGCTATCAAAGCAGAAATGAAAGCTGTTGTCTATTGTTATTTTGCATACCTGTGTAAATTGTAAAATCTTATCTCATAGTATTCGATTTCTTGAATGTCTTCTTCCTTTCTCTTCAGCTATACCATGATGCTCTGGAGTGCCTGAATCTTCTCTCTCAGCGCCTGGGATCGAACAAATTTTTTTTTGGAGATTCGTAAGTCCCATACTTGTCTTACGTAGTGTTAGGTAGGTTACTTTAAAAAAAGTAATTAATTGCTAATCATTACAATTGTATTTAAATTGTAAAATTAAAAGTAACTTAGTCACTCAATAATTAATTACTTGAGTAAATTCTAAAAGTCCACAAATCTCAGTGCTTAGACAATAGAACTTCAGATCTTAATTCTTTAACTTTAAGTCAAACAGGTCTTTTTAGTTTAGTTTTTTTTGTTGTTGAAATTTTAAACAGAATGTGTATCAAAACCTAAAATGTTTTAAATAAATGACACCAAATTTCATACATATCATAAATTGGCATAAATGTACATTTCATTGTTTCTTAAGCATGTGCAGCTGTCAGACAAATAAAACCTTCGTTGGTTGAAAAATTGAGCTAAAATGCAAAATAACTGGATAACAAAAAATATATTTTAACAATTGCTCTGCCTCTCTGAATTTTTATAAATATATCTGATCTTATATAAATAAATATCTGGATTTTTCCTTGGCATATACAATTGACTTGATAAATGGTTTTTGCAAACGATATATTACTTTGCTTCTCTGAATTAATTTATAAAGTACTCTTGAATTTATGTACAGTACTTAAGGCAAGTAAATTACAAGTAACTTTATACCTAAAAATTAAAAGTAATCCCTTACTTTATCATTCAAACGACAACTAAAAACCCATCTCTTCCACGATAACCTGAGAACTAAAAAAAAAACCCTCCTTACTCTAGCTCTTAATTTTCTGAGCACTAACAGTTCCTGTGTATAATTAGCCCTGCTTGTATGTATTGCCTCTTCTTGTTGAATTGCTGAATGCATCCTCATTTGTAAGTCGCTTTGGATAAAAGCATCTGCTAAATGACTTAATGTAATTGTACTTTACTTTTTCAGCACAGGGTTCCCATGCTTCTTGAAAGTACTTGAATTTTTAGACAATTGAATTCAAGGCCTGGAAAGTACTTAAAAACAAACATAGGTCCTTAAAAGGGCTTGAATTTAAAATTGATGGTGTTATTTCAACAATTGTACTGTGCTGCTTTCAAAAACTGAAGGAAAACAACTAAGAAATCCTTAAGTTAAAAATCTTACATTTAAATCTTATACAAGAACTATGACAAATAATGCATTTCATTAATATTTCAGAATCCGCATTTGAATATTGCCAATATAGATTTAAACTAATTGTATTAAAGTTCTTTGAACATGACAGTTTTAAATGGTCAACGTTTTTGAAAATGACACATTCAAAACATCATCATTACTGTGACATTTTGATGTAAATATTAAGTGTAAGTGAAATGTTAAGTACTGGAAGGACTTTCATGGCGCTACATATGCTGGGGGTGTGAATTAAGGTGCTCTGTTTAAAATTATTAGTGATTTAAAAAGTCCTTGAAATTGGTGTCCATGAAAGAGTGGGAAGCCTGTCAGCATAAATGTAATTTAATTTCAGTAAGTAGTTACTTTGTAAGTACTTTGTAACTACTTACAACCAACACTGTTTACATAATGTGTATAAAGGCTGGTATTTGAGCTACTTTTCAAGACTCTGAGTTTATTTTGATGAACATTTATCTATTGAAGGCCATCTTCTCTGGATGCGTATGTGTTTGGTCATCTAGCGCCGCTTATTAAGATCCGGCTGCCTAACTGCAGACTGCAGCAGAACTTGAAGAACCTGGACAACCTGAACACATTCTGCTCTAACATACTCACTCTCTACTTTCCCAATGAGAGTATAGGTAGGTGACCAGCGGCCACAATAAACCATTTGCAAAGAACAAACTTCTGCTTTTTCTGTCTGATGTTGTGTGTGTTCTGTGTTCAGAGGGCGTCAGTCGTCCGGTGTCCAGCACGCAGCAGGGAAGCGACTTGGACAACGAGCCGTACAAGAGACGCAAGCAGCTGCTGTCCGTACTGGTTGCGGTCGCAGCTATGTTGAGTTATGCTCTACTCACCGGCATAGTGGCTATTGATCATGTGCAGGAGGAGGAGCCTGCAGGCCCTGCCTCACTCATAGGCCCCTCCCATGAGGAAGAAGAGGAGGTGTGAAGGAGAAGAATGAATGAAAGTAGGGCTTTCTGTTAGTTGCACTGGGATGTTCACTTCAACATGGTGTAGGAACCGTATTGTTGGGGAAATATGCTTTATTTATTCATTGACCTGAGCTTTAATTGCATGATAATCTTTATCAATTCTCTTTTTTTTTCTATAGAGCTGCACTTGCTTTAATCTCTTGTCTGGATATGTTGATGTGTTTAATTTTTTGAAATACTGGAATGCGGTACCAATCAGTACTATAATTTTAAAAACGTCCATTTCCCGCAAACATTTGAGCGCTGTTGAGCACGTTCTTAAACAGCGCTGATTTGCCATTGTGTTCACGTGCTCAACAG
>CAIGQV010001633.1:22869093-22899806 GCA_903798115.1 Danio jaintianensis | reverse complement strand
TGTGTGTGTGTGAGCGCAGGTTTGCTCTACTGGAAATATTCCGTGTTTCAATGCATCGCTGACGGATCTGTTCTGGATATTTTCTGCATCACTTTTGCGTGTATTTTTGTAAACATGAAACAAATGTTTGTACACATGTGGGTCAGCCTGGTCGTGATGATATTCGTCTGGTCAGCACAGAGCGACAAAAAACACGACGTGCCAGGTAATTATTCCCCCTTTCTAAACTTAAAGTAATAACCTAATCTTACTTCCTTGAAATAGCTATCTTTTGTAATTATGGCTATATATTTTTCATTATTTTCTGTGCTTAATTCGCATTCACTCCGCTTTTCTTTTTAATTGTGTATTCACTCGGTTTCGAGAACGTTTGAGGAACATTTGACCTAGTTCAATTTTATAAAAGCTCTTATGGAAAGAAAAAAAGTAAGTTTAGACGCTTTAAATTCTTTCATATTGCAGTACTGTTGTAGAAAACGTATAATTAACTTTCAAATTGGACCAAACCAGTACAGCCTTAATACTGAATTATGTAGCCTACTTGTAACTCTTGTCCAACAATTACAATGAATGTGAGTTGGAGCTTTCAAACGGACAATAAAAGTTTAATAAAAGTGACTCATTCATATGGGATTCTATTCAAAACTTTTTTGAGTCATTGAGTCCATGAGCTATTTCATCTGAACAGTCTGAATGATTCATTCACAAAAATTGGTCTGATCTGGTTTCTCTGTTCCGCTTAAATTTAACCAGCCAAATAACTAGGAACAAGTTTACTATTTAGTACAGATTGATGGGAGGTAAATAGGAAAATTCCTATAATTAAACATTAAATACTGAATTGAATAAGACAACACAAAAATATTTATACATTTAAAAAGTGCAATTCAGCTTTAATATTTTTATGAACATTAGATAGTTTTATTGAGCAATCATTCACATAATTTGCTGAATATTCCCAGTAAATTGACATTCAGTGTTAGAATATTTATAATATTGATAAACCATACTTATATTTAGAACAAGAATAATTTGACTATTTAAGGATCACTTTATGGATATTTAACTCATTAAGTTTTACCCATTTGTTAGCAAGAACTGAGTATAATGACCTATTATTTGTTATATTTTTAAGAGTACAGGTCAGAAAAAGCTTGTTGTTTCATTTTTGGATAAATATCTTTTATGCTGAATGATGACGGAACATTATTTCGCCTAAATTTTCATAGAGGTTCATTGAAATATTACATGCATATAAAATCAAACCAACATTGTCCAAATGGTCAAACCAAAGTCTCTGCTTTGAATTATTAATAGCCTTTGTTTCAACATAAATCAGATTTATGGACTACATTTATGATGCTTTTATAACTTATTTGTTGTCTGGATGCTATTGGAGTTTCACAGTCATAGTTCTCTATGAACTAATTTTGTTTATGACAAAAAAGAGGTTTATATAAAGACATTTCCAGCTTTCATGAAGAAAAAATGACAATATATGTGTTTGGAACATTCTCGTACATTAACATACTGTTCATGTATTTCTCGCTGTCTCTGTGTTTGTGTCTCTCAGTGATAGACGTGTTGGGTTTGGAGGATGTGAAGCAGACCGTGGCCGCGGTGGAGAAGTTCTCGTTGGCTTTGAAGACTCTCAGTGATGTGTATGTGATGTCTACCTTTCGTCTTCCTCCAAAACTTGGTGGAGTTCTGCTGGGACTATACAACAAACAGGATAACAAGAAGTACCTGGAGGTTGCCATCATGAGCAAGATTAACAAAGGTAATTCTGCTGTGATCCTTTTGTTTTTTTTGCAATCTATAATTATTATCAACTTGCAACTGCTTTCTTTTTCCACTGACATCAGTGCATATGCTATTGCGTAATCTTGACCAACAGCCAAATAACAACATGTTGCTTTAAAATGGTCATGAACTGCATTTTTATTAAGTTTGCAGTGTTCTCTGAGGTCCACTTGTGATGTTATCAAGAATTGTATTTAATGAAAAAATAATAATTAAAAATTAATGAGCTATTTATGTGCTGTTTTGGCACACCGTTTGAATAGGATTGTTGACTCGAGATAATCATTCATCGATATGATTGGCTTACACAAGGTGCTGGAAATCCGTGAAGATACTTAAATCTCAATCTAGTGATTAGATTTTGGATTAAGTGCTTGAAACTGCTTTAAAATGTAATTGTGTTGCTTTCATAATAATAGATCTTACTACATTTAATTAACTATTCAAATAAAATATATAGTTTTGCTTTTGCATAAAATGAAAACAAAATGTTTGGAGATTACCACTTCATGAGTGAATAATGCATGAAATTAAAATAACATTTAAGATGAAATATGACACATTTAGATGTGATTAAAGGATATTTAATAGAGCAAATGACGGTAATCTAAAGTTGAGCTTGGGGCAAACATGCCATCAAAATTGTTCCTTAGAATGCAATAGAATACTATAACAAATAGCATCTCATATAATGTAATAAAGTAAATATGTTATTTATTTGCCATACTGAATAAGTTTGAAAATGCACCTGGAAAGTGCTTGAAAAGTGCTTGCATTTGATTTTGGAAACGTGTGGGAACCCTGCTTACAATTTTGCATGTTTAGATTTTTTAATTATTTACTTCTAAACTAAAATGGCAAAGTTTGCAAGGATGTGCCCACCAATGTACACTTTTACATGTGTGTTTGACAGCCTACTACATCCTTTGTAGACAGACACTGCTGAGATTTAGGTAAAAATGCATAAATACTGAGTACATGGTAACAAACCATCTGTAATAACAAAGCAAGAGTGAAAACATAATGAAGACTGTTTCAGTCTTTGTGAAAGTCCAGTGTGTACCTGTACCTTATTTGCAACTGAATTCACTGTAAAATGAAAGGAGTAGAGGACCTAGTTCTTACTGTTGGGCTCTGAAATTTTATTAAAAATAAAGTTCATCCACTCTTTCGTAATGCTGACTTTGTAGCCATTTTTGTTGTTTGGTTTCTACGTATACCATGGGCCGGTATCATGAAGCCAGATTAGTAACCAGCTAACCAGTTAAGTGATAGTATAGTTAATACCATGGCAAGAGTAATTAAAGTTCAGCTGTCTTCATGCTACCTAAATCCCAAGATTGGTGCAAACTAAACTAAAACTTAACTGGCTAGCCAGCTAATCCAGCTTTATAGTACAGGCCCCTGCTTGACGCTCTTTCTTTATTTACATACTGCATGCATGAATTAGTGGGCGGAGCTAAACGGGCAGTGATGTAGTAGTGGGCGTTAATCTTCTTCTGTGGATGCAAGTTTGGTCACACTATTACATAATAAAGTCAGTTTCACAATCAACAACCTTGGCACTTAGGCTACGTTCACACTGCGAGGCTTTCTGCTCAAATCAGATTTTTTTCTGTTCACATTGTTGTTATAAATGTGGCCAATATCAGATTTGCAGTGTGAACAGATCATGGTCCTAAACTGACCCGCATGCTCAAAAGTACAGATACGGACAGCACAAAATGTCTAATTATGCACACAATGTGTATACTGTATGAAGTAAGCACGTTGTCAGATTATGCTTAATATGATTAATGCCCTTTTCACAGAAAACCGTGGTGTATTTCATGAACTTTAAGGGTTGTTCTGCTACTACTAATGTGTATTTCGGCATTCGAAACCTTAAATAAATCACTTGTGATAGAAAAAACTGATCATTTGTGATTTATGACAACTGCTGTGCGCGTCTTTCTGACCACCGGTGTAGTGAACTCATGAAGGGTTAGTGAGCAGCCGCAGACTGAACTGTGAAGGCAGAGTTGGTTCATCTCTGTTTGCAGAGTTATTTCATTTTACCGCGTTATAAACAACAGGCACGTGCAGAATGGGGGTTTGGGTGCTTGAGCACCTGCCCTTTTTTCTCTCTGAGAGAAAGTTCATCCTTAAAATGAAAGTGCCCCCTCCTTTGCGAACGGATCCCCTACCGCAACACCCCCCGACACTCTTCAGCTTCGCAATCAACCCATGCCCCAATCCTTAACCAGATTGGTTAACAAGCACCAGTTTTGCCTTTAAAATTTTTTGCAAAATGAACAACCAACTTTCTGTGGTAAAATAATTGCCCTGTGTGCCATTCTACTATGCTGCTGAGGAGTAGATGATGTTTGCAGCACAGAATGTCACTCAAAGATTATGTAAAAATCACATGAAATCCTACATAACCGTTCACACCGCGGTCGTATTTCAAAACATCAGATCTGTGTTTCATTTAATACCACATATGAAAGTGGCACAAATCTGAATTAAAAAGATCAGATTCCATGCGGTTTGTGTCATTCACACTGTCACGACAAAAACAGATCTGAGCAAAATGTGGGCAAGATGTGGGCAAAAAAATCTGATTCGGGCCACATTTGCCTGCAGTGTGAATGTAGCCTTATTTCCTAAAAAGAAAGTTTTTGAGTTCAAAAACTTACAGGAGGTTTTTATAGCATACTGACCTCTTATATGTCCAAAGATTTCTCAGTTCACAAACCTTGTAACTGATGTTCAGATTTAGCTCCAATCATTAAATTAAGCTCATATCAATCAATAAATATCTTGTTCTAGCAATGCGTAATGTTACAGATATAAAATGGCTTGTGAACATGCCTTCTGAAGATCTATAAAAGGTGTGTTTTTGCTGTAGTTCTGGTCCGGTATGTCCGTGAGGATGGAAAGCTGCATACAGTGAACATGCAGAGCCCGAATGTGGCGGACGGACGGCCTCAGTCAGTGATTCTGCGTGTCGGTGGCCTGCGCAGGGAGATTCTGAGCCTCGAGCTCTATGTGAACTGTCGTCTGGCTGACTCCGCCCAGCGCCTGCCCCCATTGGTCGATTTGCCCAGAGATTCTGAGCTGGTGGAGATACGTAATGGACACAAGGCATATGCTCGGATGCAGGTGAGACCAACATAGTTATAATCAGTGTCTTCACAACATTTAATTATTTATGGTCTGTATGTTTTTGGTAACATTTTAAATTTATAGAAATAACATTTTAATTAAATAAATGTTTTTTGATCCACTTCACATGTTGACTACTGTTGAAGACAAAATGATTAGCTCTCCTTTTAACTTTTTCAAATATTATTTTAACACATTTTTAAACATAATAGTTTAATAACAAATCTATTTTGTCTTTGCCATGATGACAATGAATAATAATTTTCTAGTTATTTTGCAATATACTAGTATTCAGCTTAAAGTGAAATTTGATGTGTAATGTTTAATAAAGGTTTAACTATATTAATTAGGTTAACTAGGCAAGTTAGGTTAATTGAGCACGTCACTGGACAACAGTGTGTTTGTTTTGTAGCCTATCAAAAAAAAAAAATCTGTTAAACATCACTTGGGAAATATTGGAAAAAGAATGAATATTTCACAGCAGGGCAAATACTTTTGTGTTCAAATATATGCATCTAAGTATAAAACTGAATAACTTATTTTTTATTTATTAATTTATTCTAATATATGTGAAACCTCATTTTTGGACTGTATAATGTGTATTAAAAGCATAATTGGTGTTCTGTAATTATTTGATTGTTTTTTCAACATCTGAACTACAAGAATTCTGCAGAAATGTAATTTTTTTTATCATGGAAACAAATTACATAATTCAGGTTTGCATCAACATGAGTGTGAGTAAATAGTTACAGAGTTTCCATTTTGGGGTAATCCATTTATTTATGTTTTATTGAATAAAAATATTAGATGTGATCGGGTAAGAACTGAAATCCAGATATCAAGAGTAATCACTGGGTCAAATGCTGAATCTAAATAAGCCTTAACTTTTGTAACTAAAATGTTTTCCTTCAAGGGTTCGATGGATACTCTTAAACTGGCACTGGGGGGCACTGTTGCCCAGGCTGGCGCTCTCACCGACTGCCCCTTTCAGGGAGACGCTTCTTCATACAACATAGGTTCGCCACATCAACACAGCACAGGTTTTTGATGGCTTGGAAAATGTTGTCTGAATATTGTTTTGTTTAATCTTTGTTTTTCAGTGAATGGTGAGGTTAATTCTATTCTAGGTGAGTTGACTTCGCAGGTGAAGTTGTAATAGTGATTTATTCGTTTTTATTTATTTAAATAATTATTAAATTTGTAGATATTTTATTGTTTTTTTCACAGGTGACCACACTAAAGCTCTGATCGGCCAGCTGATCATCTTTAATCAGATCTTGGGAGAGTTGAGAGAGGACATCAGAGAACAGGTGTGTGTGTGTGTGTGTGTGTTTGACATATCTGGGCACAAATGTGTATGATTACATGGTCATGACACAGGTATATCAAGGAGATTTTAAATTATGAGGACATTGCTGATGTCCCCATTTTTCAAAAGGCTTTTAAATCATACAGAATGAGTTTTTTTTTTCAAATGTAAAGACAGTTTGTACAGTATAAAATGAATGGAAACATATGGAATGTCCCCACAGTTCACAAAAACAAGCCTGTGTGTGTTTATGCATATGTGTGTGTGCGTTTGTGCATATGTACAGTGCATCCGGAAAGTATTCATAGCGCCTCACTTTTTCCAAATTTTTTGTTACAGCCTTATTCCAAAATGGATTAAATTAATTTATTTCCTCACAATTCTACACACAATACCCCATAATGACATAATTATGTGAAAAAATATTTTTTTAAATTGTTGCAAATGTATTAAAAATAAAAAACCTGAAAAATCACATGTACATAAGTATTCACAGCCTTTGCCGTGAAGCTCTAAATTGAGCTCAGGTACATTCTGTTTCCACTGATCATTCTTGAGATGTTTCAGCAGCTTAATTGGAGTTCACCTGTGGTAAATTTAGTTGATTGGACATGATTTGAAAAGGCATACACATGTCTATATCAGGTCCCAGGGTTGACAGTGCATGTCAAAGCACAAACCAAGCATGAAGACAAAGGAATTTTCTGTAGACCTCCGAGCAGGACTAAAATTGAACTCTTTGGAGTGAATGCCAGGCGTTATGTTTGGAGAAAACCAGGCACCGCTCATCACCAGGCTAATACCATTCCTACAATGAAGCATGGTGGTGCAGCATCATGCTGTGGGGATGTTTTTCAGCAATAGGAACTGGAAGACTAGTCAAGATAGAGGGAAAGATGAATGCAGCAATGTACAGAGACATCCTGAATGAAAACCAGGATGAGTGCTCTTGACCTCAGACTGGGGTGACGGTTCATCTTTCAGCAGGACAATGACCCAAAGCACACCGCCAAAATATCAATGGAGTGGCTTCACAACAACTGTGAATGTCCTTGAGTGGCCCAGCCAGAGCCCAGATCCTAAATCCTATTGAACATCTCTGGAGAGATCTGAAAATGGCTGTACACCGTCGCTTCCCATCCAACCTGATAGAGCTTGAGAGGTACTGCAAAGAGGAATGGGCAAAAATTCCCAAAGACAGGTGTGCCAAGCTTGTGGCATCATATTCAAAAACACTTGAGGCTGTAATTGCTGCCAAAGGTGCATCAACAAAGTATTGAGCAAAGGCTGTGAATACTTATGTACATGTGATTTTTCAGGTTTTTTATTTTTTATAAATTTGCAACAATTTCAAAATCTTTTTTCACATTGTCATTATGGAGTATTAGTGTAGAATTTTGAGGAAATCAATGAATTTAATCCATTTTGGAATAAGGCTGTAACATAAAAAATGTGGAAAAAGTGAAGCGCTATGAATACTTTCCGGATGCACTGTATATGGGTGTGCGTGTGCGAGCAAGAGAGTTTGTTTATGTTTGTGTTCTGAACATGTTTCTTTAAAGGGATAGTTCACCGAAAAAATTATTTGCTCGCCCTTAACTTATCCATTTAACATTGAAGTGTTCTTGTGCTGTTTAGGTGAAAGAAATGTCCCTGGTAAGGAACGCTATTCTGGAGTGCCAGATGTGTGGTGAGTAGCAACATCAAACCCTAAAATCAACAGAGACCGTAAGCTGCATTCAGACAGAGACAGAATATAGTGTTCGGGCTTATTTGTAGTGCTGACCATTTAGAAGGAGAGTGATAACTAGAACCACTGTTATTTGATATGCCTCTGTACATGCTAAAGAGCATCCTTAAAGGCACAGTTCAGCCAAAATATGAAGATCTGCTGTTAATTTGCTCACTCTCAAGTCATTTAATATGTAGCTGACTTACTTTCTTCAACATTAAACAAGATTTCTAGCTTAGGTCATGCTTTATGTGGATTCACACATAATTTAAGTGAGTTGAGAATGCAAAAACACATAGGCAAAATAAATTGAATATCTGTGGCTCCTTATGATACAACTGATTAGCTTGTGTATTTTAAGTCTCATCAAAGCTTACGAATAAAGTGAAGCCAATATTTTTGAAACTGAAACTACTAGTATATATTATAGCATGCTGCAAGTGTATCCCATAATGCATTGCAACTGAACCTTAATTCTCATAAAAAAAATCACAGCTGATTCTGTCACTCAGATGTTTGGTCAAAATACACTTTTACACAGAATTACATTAGAAATTCAATAATAAGTTCATGTGATACCATTTGAAATACTTGATCGCATACTACTTTTTAAAAGTAGATAGTGTACAGTGTGTATTGTACATTTAAGCAACCAGTATGTAATATGCCATTATGAAGCCTACATTTGAAGTCCAAATTATTGGCCGTCCTGTGAAATTTGAATTATTTTTCAAATAATTAATAAGTGCGGAGAAGATTTTTTTTTCAACCTTTTAAAAAATATATATATAGTTTTAATAACAAATTTTGAATTTCTTTGTCTTCTAGGCTAGTTTGGTTAATTAGGCAAGTCATTGGACAGCAGGAGGTTTGTTCTGTAGCCAATCGAAAAATTGTGCTAAAAATATTGAGCCTTAAAAATATTTTAAAACATTTAAACAAAAACTGCTTTTACTCCAGCAAAACTAAAAGAATTAAGACTTTCTCCAGAAGAAAAAAAAATATAATAGAAAATACTTCTTATTATTAAAATAAGTTATATTTATGTTGTAATGTATGAAACTTTTTCAATATTTTAAGTAACATAAAACACTTTTTGCCAAATCTAGTTAAAATGCATAACCTTCAGTATTCTTTCTTAATTTCAGAAAACATTAATAAATAGACAAACAGGACACATTCTATTGCATGGTGAAGCCTCTATTATACTTTTTTTTTTGCCTTATGTGTAATTCACATGATGTTAGATTTCTTTGGGCTCATTTCTTATAGTTTTGTTGGTCCATCTCTTTGTTTTGAAGGGTTTCACGAGCCTCGTTCCCGCTGTCAGCCGAACCCCTGTTTCAAGGGAGTGTCCTGTATGGAGATGTTTGAATACCCAGGGTACCGCTGTGGGCCCTGTCCAGACGGCATGACAGGCAACGGCACACACTGTCAGGACATTGATGAGGTGATTACACTGATACACAGTTGAAGTCAAAATTATTCGCCATCTTATGAATTTTATTTCAGCTAGAATAAAAGCAGTTTTTAATTTTTTTTAAAAACATTTTAAGGTCAATATTATTAGCCCCCTTAAGCAGTATTTTTTTTGATTGTCTACAAAACAAACCATCATTGTACAATGATTTGCATTATTAACATAACATGCCTAATTGACCCTTTGCTAAGCCCCGCCCTCCTTAGTTACTGTTATTACGCCTGTCAAGCTTTTGTGCCTGGCACATCTATTACAATATGTATGTGCCGGTGTCAGACATTCCCAGGGATATAATTAGTCATTTTTGCCGAACAGGTGAGATATCTGAGAAAGCCAGACAAAAAAGGACTGCAGTAGGCAATACAGGGGTATATTCACGACATAATACGCAACCGATTAGAAAATAATTTAATCAAAATTGAAGCTAATCCTATCGCCTCATACGCTGACCATTTAACAGCTTAGTTCATGCACAGGATAGGTGAAATTAAAAAATAATCTAATAATAACAAATTAAACCGTGATTTCTCTTTTTTTAGCCAAAAAGCCTGATAGACTAATTGTTGTGCAATGAAATATACCGTTACTAACCGATGAAGAAACACGCATGGACAGTGCTTCTACATCATTCATAGAAAGAACAGCCAGAAAGGGGAAATTGATGGATTTGTGCCAAATATTAGCATCATTGACCCATAAGAATGTACAGTACCTATAACTGCCAGTATGTTTGTGTGCTTTTTATACAGTTTCTATTCTAATTTGCAGTTAAGTGGAATAAATAAATAAATTAAAATGCAAAGTATAAATATCAGAAGAGAACAAATAGATTTTCCCTGCCAGCAAATATTAATCAGACACCAAATATAAAAGCAGACAATAACCGTTTATAACGTTTTAAGCTTTATGACGCTATAACGTCGTCACCAATGACTAAATCTCCAAAAGACCGATGAAAACATCGGTGAATTGTAGCTCTGACATGGACATGAGAGTTATAAATTACTGAAAAACAGCTGCAAGTGAAGTATATTGATTGCAAGTGCTCAGTTTGTGATCATATCTCTGTTTTGTTCTGTTGAGATGTAATCCAAATATTCGTAGCTTGAAACAGATGGAAATATGACTGGATTGTCCTGCTTTTACAGCCCCTCACACAGCTTGATTCACACTGGCATTTCTCCCATTGGGTTTTAGATTTTTGGAAAAAAAAATTCACCACCCCGTCCAAACTTTTAGGATACCGGGTATCAGATTTGCACAATCCATATGCACAACGCTTTGATTTGTTTCCCTCGCTCGAAAGCTTGACAGACCTGCTGCGCGTAGCTACGGTTGCTGAGCCACAATTGGTGGGTGTGGCTTAGCGAAGGGTCAATTAACCTAATTAACCTAGTTAAGCCTTTAAATGTCACTTTAAGCTGAATGCTAAAAAATATCTTTGAAATCTTGAAAAATATCTAGTAAAATATTATGTACTGTCATCATGGCAAAGATAAAAGAAATCGGTTATTAGAAATTAGTTATTAAAACTATTATGTTTAGAAATGTGTTGAAAAAAAATCTTCTTTCTGTTAAACAGAAATTGGGGGGAAATATACAAGGGGGTTAATAATTCAGCTGGGCTAATTATTCTGACTTCAACTGTATACTGATTATGTTGCTTATGTTGAGATTTTGTTTAAATATTTTAAGAATATTTTGAGTTATTGAGTGTATTTATTGTGTTTTCCTCCATCAGTGTTCGGAGGCTCAGCCGTGTTATACACCAGGTGCTTGTGTCAATACTGCGAGAGGTTTTACCTGTGAGTCGTGTCCCCCTGGCATGTGGGGTCCACCTCTGTCTGGAGTCGGTGTGGAGTACGCTAAGAGTCACCGCCAGGTACAGGGCATTTACATTATTGAAAATACTGTAAAAACTATGACATTGTGGAATATTATTAGAGTAAATGAATTTGTTACAATGTTACTCCAGCTTTCAGAATCAAATCATTTTATTATTAACTTTTTTTTTAAATATGTTTATTGGTGAATTTCCGTAACATTATGTGGAATGCAAAAATACAATGAATATCAGGATATTCCTTTATAACAATTAGCAAATTTTGTCAAAACACTTTATTGATGTTAAATAAAGGTAGAGTTACGATAGTTAATGAAAATACTAAAGTGCTCAAGAAACTTAAAAATATGTATGTATTGATTGATTGTAAAAATGGGTCCCCAAAACGTAGTCTATGGCTTTGTGTATAAAGACTTCATTTATACTGCAAAAAATTATATTAATGTAAAAATAAAAAATATTATTGACAAATTTTTAGTTTTTAATTGGCAGAGAAATATTTCATTTTGTCAACTTATTATAGATCAGTTTATTTATTTTATTTTACTTATTTATTTTATTATTAATTTTATCCTAATTTTTATATATTTATTTGTTTTTATATCTCATTTTATATATTTATTGTAATTAGTTTATTTGAATTTATATATATATTAGTATAAGTGCTGTGCAAAAATCAATTGTGATTAATTGCGCTCAAAATAAAAGGTTTCTTTCACTTTATATATGTGTGTGCTATATATAAATTATACGTGTGTGCTATAAATACATTTTTATATTTATGTAACAACATTTTTGTATAGTTGCACATTATAAATATATAAAATACACACATATATTATGTTGAAACAAACTTTTATGTTGGATGTAATTAATCGCGATTAATCTTTGCCTAGCACTAATATATATATATTATTATTATTATTTATTAGATTATTTTTAGTCTAGTGTGGCAGGGGTGTCAAAAATGACAAGCCATATATGCAATAAATGTGTATTTTCTCGTTCAGTTCATCTAAAATGCATTTATACTTAAAAATGTTAGTATGTCATTGCATCAGATCATCAAAGCAAATGTCAACAAATTAATTTTTGTTTCAGGAGTGTTCTGACATCGATGAATGTGTAAATTTGGCCAACGCCTGCACACCCAACTCTGTCTGCATCAACACTATTGTGAGTATGATTCAGAAAAACTCAAGATGTTTTTTCTGTGTATGAAGTAATAACTTGTTTTATATTCCTTCCTCATTTCTCAGGGGTCATTTCGATGCGGTCAGTGCAAGACTGGATATGTTGGGAATCAGACAGCTGGATGTTTCCCTCGAAAATCGTGTTCTTCACTCAGTTTCAACCCCTGCGACACGAACGCTCACTGCGTCATGCAACGCAATGGGGACGTGTCCTGCGCTGTACGTTCACACTCAACACTGTGTCTTTACCAGCTGTGATACAGAAAGATTTATAGTGCTGCATTAATTCTGCATTACAGGGCTCCTATAGTACATTTATTTGTGTCCAAAGTCAAGAAACGTGTTTAAATATCTTATAAAATCTTTTGCAGCATCAGATACTTTCTCATAGTGTCTGAAACAGTTAGTTCAAGGACCTGGTCTCTCTAAACCCCGTCTTTCTAATAGCCTTCTCTTCTCTGATTGCAACAGAATAGTCACTACTAGTTTAATGATTAAGTACTAATATATATTTAATAAATTCAAACAAAAAAGTACTAGTATCTAAAAAAATGACAATTATTAGGCTTTAATACAATATTATTATTATTATTATTATTATTATTATTAGGCTTTTAAAAAAAAGTACTACTTCCTAAGAATAAGCACTAGTAACTAATGAATGAATACTACTACTACTACTTAATGGAATAAATACTAATGTCTAGAAAAATAAGTAGCATGAAAATAAATGTGTTTTATGGGATATATTTTATGGGCTAACCATAGCAGGATTTTGGACCAATGATGTTTCAGCGTGGGTGAGGCTACCCAGTAGTGTGTAGAAACCAAGTAACTGACAAGATACCTTTTTTCTGATACATTGTAAGTGCATGTCAAATACAAGTATTATATCTAATTAGTATAAGTATTTAATTAGGTACTAGAAGCATGTACAATTTAAGCCAAAATTATTAGCCCCCCTGTTAATTTTCCTATTTTTATTTTTTTCCGGAGAGATTTTTTTTAAACATTTGTAAGCATAATAGTTTTTATAACTAATTTCTAATAATTGATTTCTTTTATCTTTGCCATGATGACAGTACATAATATTTTGCTAGATATTTTTCAAGATACTAGTATTCAGCTTAAAGTGACATTTAAAGGCTTAATTAGGTTAATTAGTTTAACTAGGCATGTTAGGATAATTAGACAGGTCATTGTATAACAGTGGTTTGTTCTGCAGCCAATCAGAAAAAAAAAATTGCTTAATAGGGCTAATAATATTGACCTTAAAATGATTTTTTTTTAAATTTAAAACTGCTTTTATTCTAGAAAAATTCAAACAAAAGACTTTCTCCAGAAGAAAAAATATTATAGGAAGTAACGTGAAAATGTCCTTAATCCGTTAAATATCTCTTGAGAAATATTTGAAAAAGAATAAATATTGCACAGGAGGGCAAATAATTTTGCCCTCAACTGTATATTATATAAATATATTGTAGTATGTTTTATAGAATAAATGTGCCATATCAGGATATTGGACCAATAAGGTTTTAGTGTGGGCGGGACTACCCAACAGTGTATTAAAATAACTAACAAGGTACCCAATCACTGAACACTTCTGTATATCACTACTAGTATATATTTAAATATGCACAAGTATCTTATCTTTAAGTACTAATATCTAGATAATTAAATACCAGTAACTAAAAAATGACAATTATTAGGGTTTAATAAAATTTGTATTACATTTTTTTTAAAGTACTATACTTCTAAAATAAGCACTAGTAACCAATAAATAAATACTACTAGTTAATGGAATAGATACTAGTGTCTAAAAAAAATAAGTATCATGAAAATAAATGTATCTTTTATGGGCTAAATGTTATAGGCTAGCCTTTGAAGGATTTTGGACCAGTGATGTTTCAGTGTGGGCGGTAACTGACAAGATATCCAGTCACTAAACACTTCTGCTCATCTATCATATCTTTACTACAGCATAGCAGTTTTCTGATCAGCATTCTCTGTGGTTCTCTTAGTGTAATGTTGGATGGGCTGGTAATGGTCACACCTGTGGGAAGGACACAGATATTGATGGTTATCCTGACCGCTCTCTGCCCTGCATGGATAATCACAAGCACTGCAGACAGGTTTGAAAATCTCCATCTTCTTACCCACAATCCTTCTTTGACTGTATAAACATTCACTGATGTTATTCTTTATAAGAACTTATAACCATGTTGTTTTATTTATCTGTGATGGTTTATAGACTTGATGCACTCCAGCTCAAGTACTGTTGTTCATACATCTTGTACCTTTCAAGTAGATTAAGCTATTCATCCTAGATGAGCTAATGTGTTGATATTTGGTTTTGCATTTGTTTGGACATTTATATGATGGATAAGAATGCTTTCAGATTTAGTGTGTCTGAAGGCTTAAAGTACTTAAAAGTGTAGGTATGTTCATATATTGTGTGCTTTTTCAGGACAACTGTGTCTACACACCTAATTCTGGTCAGGAAGATGCGGATAATGACGGGATTGGAGATCAGTGTGATGAAGATGCTGATGGAGACGGAATAAAGAATGTAGAGGTGTGTTTGTGACCAATCCAACTAGTGTTTTTAGTTGTAGTTTTTCATTTAAATACTGCTTAAACTGAAAAAATGAAAGGTAATTTAGATATTTTGCCTTAGGAACTAGAAATTGTACTTCAATTCTATTGACCTTATTCTTCAATGCGGAAGTGCACTCGGTTTTGCGATTGTTTTAGAACTTCCGATTCAGCAGCCTATGGGAGAAATGACTAGGAATAATAAACGGCAGAAAACGGTCAAACTACTTACTCTACAAACAAGTGTTTGCATGACTATACAGACAAAGTAGAATAATATAATAAGAAAATATCAGTTTGCAACATCAAGCAGCAAAACGAGATGTTTTTAACGTCTAAAAATGAATGGAAGTGAATGAGACCGGAAGTCTCGAGCCAAAATTATTCAAATGGCTGCGCCCACTCATACGCGGAAGAATAAGGTGAATTATGTACAGTACTAAAATGTGGACACTCGTTTCCAAAATAATATTGCAACAGAAACCAAACTGTTAAACATATACTTGTGGAACGCCCTATTTTTGTTATCAGACAACGATTTTTATCTGGAGAGACTTTAAGTGAAATATTTTTGAATGTGAATCCTTCCAAAATTGTCAAACTTTTATCAAAAGTAAACTTTAAAAAACTGTTTTAGATTTTTATCTTGTATATTTTTATTATTATTATTTATGTATTTTATTTTATGTATTATTTATTGCTGTTGATGACTTTTTATTGTTAAAATATTTGTATAATTATAGAAAAGTGATATTTATAAATGTAAACTTGATCTGTTTTTTTGCCATGATATAGCCAGAGAAGCTGATATGGCAAAACACTCAAAACTCTCTCTCTTGTTTCCAAAATAGGATATTTAAAAAAAATCTAATAATATTTATCTCCTAATTCTCACTTTTTCCCACAATTTGGAGAAAATAAGTTGATATTGAGATTCTGAAAAGAGTTTATATCTCACAATTTGGACTTTTTCACAATTATCTGCTTATAGATTTTCTCATGAATTTGAGTTAATTACTTGTAATTCTTTAAGAAGCTTCCTTAAAAAAAATTAAAGCTAAACAGAAATATTTATGAACCCTAATTAAAAATCATGCAATTACAAAAACGTTAACTAAGATTTCAATTTTAAAGAAGTCACAATTTTACCAAATGCTATGATAATATTATCATGCTGGTTTGAAACCACTGCATTTTTAGATTATTGATATACTTTTATAGTACTGATTAATATATATATTGTATATATAAAATATATATTGACATATTTCTATCACTTTCATTTTAATTTCAAGTTTGCAATTTTAGTGCTTCAACTTATTTCTCTTATAACAACATATTACTCTCTTGTTTCTGTGGCATAATGTTTTAATCTCACAATTTTTGCTCACAATTTAAAGAAGAGTAAAAACTGTGAGAGATAGGCTAAGAATTGTAAGAATTAAATCTATATCAAAATAGAAAACAAACTAATATCATTTTTTTTTATTAAGCAAATTCAAAATGTTGATAAACACTTTGTTCATATCTTATTTTTATTCTTATAAAATAACACAAGAACACTGCATCAAATGTGTCTGTGTTATTTCTTCAGGATAACTGTCGTCTGGTCTCCAATAAAGACCAGCAGAACTCGGACACTGATTCGTTCGGAGACGCGTGTGATAACTGTCCCACCGTTCCCAACATCGACCAGAAAGACACCGATAGCAACGGAGAGGGAGACGCTTGTGATGACGACATTGACGGAGATGGTAAAAAATGTTCGGCTCGATTGATTGGACTGTTTTGTGTTTTTACAGCATCATCTTGAGTGGATGTGATGTTTTGCAGGGATTCAGAATGTTCTGGATAACTGTCCTAAAGTGCCGAACCCGATGCAGACGGACCGGGACAGAGACGGAGTGGGCGATGCGTGTGACAGCTGTCCTGAGATCAGCAACCCTATGCAGGTACTCTAGCACAGCTTATATTAGTGCTGGGCAAAGATAAATCGCATCCAAACTAAAAGTTTGTTTTGACATTAATATATGTGTGAATTATATATTTATTATGTATATGTTATACACACACATACATAGAAACAGAGTCCAAAGGTGCGTGGGGAGGGAGAGGGGAGTGGTGGCAGAGCCGGGAGAGAGTTCAGCTTCCTGACAGCCTGATGGATGAAGCTGTTCTTCAGTCTGTTGGTCCTGGCCTGGAGACTCCTCAGTCTGCTCCCTGATGGCAACAGACTAAAGAAGCTGTGCATTCGGTGGGTGGGATCAGCTGTTATGCAGAGGGCTTTACGGGTGAGACGGGTGCTGTAAATGTCCTGGAGGGAGGGGAGAGGGACACCAATGACCTTCTCATCTGTACTTACTATGCGTCGAAGAGTTTTTCGGCAGGATGCATTGCAGGCTCCAAACCACACAGTGATGCAACTGCTCAGGATGCTCTCAATTGTGCCTATTGGAAGGTGCATATGATTGGGGCTGGTGCTCTTGCTCTTTTTAGTTTGCGGAGGAAGTAGAGACGCTGCTGGGATTTCTTGGCCAGTGCAGTGGTGTTGTTCTTCCAGGAGAGATCCTCAGTGATGTTTACACCCAGGAACTTGGTGCTGCTCACACGCTCCACAGACACAGAGTGTGCGCTTTCCTGAAGTCAACAACAATCTCATTCATCTTCTCCACATTCAGAAAGAGATTGTTGAAAAAAGATTACATATATATACATACATATATATTATAATATACACAGTACACACACATATATTATGCCAAAACAGACTTTTGTTTTGGATACAATTAATCACGATTAATTTTTTCCCAGCAGTAATATATATTCATGTACTACAGTAATTTTATTAGTTTGTAAATAACTTGTATTGTCATTTTTGTGTATTTGCAGCATTTTTTCATTAACTACGTTTCAGATTTAGTAATTTTTACTTTGCTTACAATGTTTTATTATTAACTATTGTCCGTTTTTATTTTGTTTTTGTTTTTTTTAATTTTTAATACCTACTTGGATTTAATTATTTGTGTTTTTAGATGAGTTTTAGTTCAGTTTTACTGTTTAGTCGTTTTCATTTAATAATTTAATTTTAGGGGTTTAACTTAGTCTCCAAGCAGTATTTTCATTTATGTATTTTTTGTTTTTATATTTGTATTTAATATTTTTATATTTGTATCTAATTTTATTTCAGCTTAATTAATTTTTTTTTTTTTTTTACAATTTTAGTTAACCTTGTTTGGAATTACATGATGTTGAGTAAAAAAAAAATTCATTAAGAATTTTAATAATTTATTTATTTGTTTATTATATTTTATGTTTTCTCTCATATTAATGCTATGAATAATGAACTCAGTCATTACTTTTGCAGACGGATGTAGACAATGACTTAGTCGGGGATGTTTGTGACACCAACCAAGACACGTGAGTCCTCACAAAACACTATTCATTATATTATACATTATAAAGGAAGATTATTATTGTACTGTATTTAAGAAGTTTGGTCTTCTAGTTTCTTCTAGAGACATCTAGTGTCTCCCAGCATTGAATGTCTCCTCAGTTGAGCTCATGTTTTAATATTGTGTGTGTTCAGGGATGGAGACGGACACCAGGACACTCGGGATAATTGTCCCGATATCCCAAACAGCTCTCAGCTGGACTCGGATAATGACGGCATCGGAGACGACTGTGATGAAGACGACGACAACGACGGCATCCCGGACAATCACGCCATCAATGGCATGGGGCCCGATAACTGCAGGCTCATATCCAACCCCAACCAGAAAGACTCGGACAGTAAGAGCCTTCATATCCACCTTTCCTTATATGTATAGTGTATGTTGTATGGTTTTTATGTTTTTTTTAGATTAAGATAGGCTTAAGATTGTAAAATGTTATTTTTAAAAGTAACTTTACTCAACACTGATGCAGAAAGTCGGATTTTGTAAAACGTACACTTTAATGTGTGTTATGACTCAACAGTGCTTTAACAGCTATTGAGATATTACGTTTTCTCAATTCAAATGAGTAGAAGTTTTTTTACCTGAAAAATAGTAATCCATGTGCCACAACTTAACAAGCAGATTGTCTTCAGTAAAGCTGCATTATATTGTACCTGAATCAAATTTATAAGAATATTTTTTGCACTATTAAAAGGTTAGTTCACTCAAAAAAACTAAATTATGTTATTAATAACTCACCCATATGATGTTCCAATCACCTCCCTGTTTATCTTCTGAACAAAAATTAGGATATTTAAGATGAAATCCTCCCTAGACATCAAGGGTTCCGAGACGTACAAAGAAAATGAAAAAAAAAAAAACATTGTCAAAAGATTCCATGTGTCTTAAGTGGTTCAACTGTAATACGAAGCTCCAAGAACACTTTTGTGCACCTAAAAACTGTAAAAACAACTTTGTTCACCCAAATCTTCCACATCCGGTCAGGGTTTGTGTTTACTATGGGCAATATGATGCTTGCTTGTTGCACTGCTGATTTTAATGGCAATACTTTGTATTACCCATAGTGAACACTGATGAGAAAGAGAAGATATAGGCGAACAAAGTCATATTTTACCTTTTTTGGTGCACAAAAGGGTTTTTGAAGCTTCATATGATTACAGTTAAACCACTGAAGTCACATGAACTGTTTTGACATTTGTTTTAGTCCCTTTTCTGAACGTCTTGTGACCATTGTTGTCTATAGAGGATGAGAGAGATCTCATTTTTCTTAATTTGTGCTTGGAAGATCATGAATGAATGTCTCAGGGGATTGGAATGACACAAGGGTGAGTAATCAATAACAGAATTTTTATTTTGGTATGAACTAATCCTGAAGTACGCATCATTGACACATCATTTCTTTTATTCTTGGTTTTAGGTAATGGAGTGGGTGATGTATGTGAGAATGACTTCGACAATGATTCAGTGATGGATTTGGTTGACGTGTGTCCAGAGAGTGCTGAAGTCACACTTACAGATTTCAGAGCCTATCAGACGGTCGTTCTGGACCCGGAGGGTGACGCTCAGATTGACCCCAACTGGGTGGTACTCAATCAGGTAGAGGATCATGGGAGTCCTGTTGATCTGACACATGCTGATCTGATACAGTTTTTCCCAGAGATTCCAATTATTACCTACTTATAAAAAGTTAAATGGATGTTTTCAGCATCATTTAAATCATTCAGTATCTGTATTATTGCATTAGGGGTCCACTTACCCGAAGAGTCATTATTTTATAAAACATATAAAAGACGTCACATTGAATCAAAGTGGGGGGAATCAATGTCCTGAATGTTTTAACAATGTTATTACAGTGTTTATCTCTGTTATTACTTTAAGAAATTAGAAATTCTTTCAGATTTCTAATTACACTTGAACTACACCTTAAACTGATGCATTATAGATGAACAGTTGGGAAATATTTGGAAAAAGGAATGAAGATTTCACAGGAGGGCTGATAATTTTGACTTCAACTGTATACTTTGGATTCAACGTTGACAAGTTTTGTTTGATTATGCAATTATATAGGATTTATAAGAGCATATAATCAGAAATCTGAATGTAATTTGATGCAATTTGAAAGAAAGAAAGAAAGAATTGTATTTTGAAGGTCTAAAAATGGTGGTTTTATTCCCTTACTGAAAAGAGTTATTGTTTATAAGCTTTTTAGAACTTTTTATGCATCACTTGTGGCTTAAAACAGACCCTGATCCTATGTTATGAGGATTAATATCATGATATATTAATATATTAATATATATATCTATATCAAAATATGGATTCATACCATATATTGTAGTTCATTTGTCACTTTTTTTTCGTGATCATGTGCAATCATCTTGATAAATGTAAACTTTTTTTAGTTGTATGTTTACAAATACATACAAAATATATTTGTATATTTCTCTGAATTGATTTATACAGAACTCTTGAATATATATACAGTATTTAATGCAAATATATTATAAGTAACTGTAATTAAATTGTCTTAAAATGCAGTGTAATCTTTCACTTTACTTTTCAGCAGTTAAGTATTTAACTTTGTAAATAATTACCAGTGTTGGGTAAAGTTACTTTTGAAAGTAATATATTACAATCTTGAATCGCTTTTTCAAAAAAGTGAAACTAAATGTGTTACTTAGTTACTTTTTAAATAAATTATGTGTAATCAGTGTTATTAGTGTAATCAGAAAGTTACTTTTGAAATTAATGCATTATAATATTGAGTTACTCTGCAAAAAAGTAACTGGTTGCATTACTTAGTTACTTTTTATGGTAAGTAATGTTACTTTACTTTTGAGTTACCTTTGCATTATTTTTCTTTATCTGGCTGAGGCTTGATATCTTTCAGAACTTGCAGGGTTTTTGTTTTTGTTTAGTTTTTTTTATATAGAGGATATATAGAGAATATGCAATTAACAACGCACTGTATAACCTACACCTTCATTTACCTTTTAAAAAAAAATAAACAAAAAAATAATAATTTAGGATAATGTTATCTTCTGAGAACTTCCTTACCTCAGAGTTATAGATGCCGTATAAACAGATTAATGGAAGTTTAAAGCAATGCGTTTGATACTTTTGTCTTATTAGTTAAGTAAAATCACTGTCTACTGAGACAATCCCCTTTTCCTTTTTTTCCATGCATTCAGAATAATTAGCGCATTTTCTCATTGAGTGCATGATTCAATGTGACTTTTAACTCAGTAATTTATTTTTTAAAAACTAATTAATTAAAAGGAAAAGTAACTCGCATTACGTTTTTTAAAAAGTAACTCAAATATTAATACTTATTTTTTAAGTAATGTGTTACTTTACTCGTTACTTAGAAAAGTAATATTATTACGTAACTCGTATTACTTGTAATGCCTTACCCCAACAAAGTGTATAATGTTATTTGCGTTATCATTATTTTTATTATTAAAATAGGCTTAAGATTGTAATATATTACTTTTAAAAGTAACTTTACCCAACACTGCTAATTACACCCAAAACTGGTCATATACATCTTTATTGGCATGTGTTATTCACCCAAAAATTGAAAAGTCATTCGTCATTTACTTAACCTTCACTTGTTCCAAACCTGTTTAAGTTTCTTTCTTCTGTTAGACACAAAAGAAGATATTTTGAAAAATGTTGTAAACCTGTAACCATTGACTTCCATTGTAGGAAAAGCAAATACTATGGAAGTCAATGGTTACAGGTTTTCAGCTTTCTTCAAAATAACATATTTTGTGTTCAACAGAACCATAAAGGTTTGAAAACACTCTAGGGTGTGTAAATAGTAAATAAATTGTCAATTTGGGTGAACTATCCCTTTAAAGGTGAAATATATAATTTACATTACTTTAGTGCTCATATTAACAGATGAATTTGGGTTTCAGGGAATGGAAATAGTTCAGACCATGAACAGTGACCCTGGACTGGCAGTGGGTGAGTCTGGATTCAGATTTGAAAAGCTAAACGCAGAGCAAATGCTCAAAACGTGATTTGTCTCTTCACAGGTTATACAGCATTTAACGGCGTGGACTTTGAGGGAACATTTCACGTGAACACAGTGACTGATGATGACTACGCCGGCTTCATCTTTGGCTACCAGGATTCATCTAGTTTCTACGTGGTGATGTGGAAACAGACTGAACAGACGTACTGGCAGTCCATCCCATTCAGAGCCATGGCTGAACCGGGCCTGCAGCTTAAGGTCAAAATACGGCTTTTTATACGGCAAAATTACTTTTATTATAAATTTTCACTGAAATATATTGACTTATGTTAAATATATGTTCACATGACCTCTCTTGGAGTGAGATTTTAAGACGTTGTGTTTGTGTAGGCAGTGAAGTCTCGTACAGGTCCTGGTGAGTTTCTTCGTAATGCTCTGTGGCATGCGGGAGATACTGATGGAGAGGTGAAGCTGCTGTGGAAAGACCCACGAAACGTTGGCTGGCTGGATAAAACATCGTATCGGTGGCAGCTCAGCCATCGGCCACAGGTCGGCTACATCAGGTGAGACTTCCTGCAACGGATTAAACACTGTTTGGGGACAGATAGTTACAAATGTTTTTAAATAAATGAATACTTTATTTTTGCGAGGATGCATTAACCCTTGTGCACTGTTCAAATTTACTACCCTTTGGTTATGTTCGGGATGAAAACATGAAAACATCTGTTAATCAACCTCAGTCCTAATCAAAACTACCAAAAAAAAATTTTATTACAGGATTTTAAATCTTTAATTGCAAAATTCATAAATCATGTCACTGATTTGGTGAAAAAAACACACAAAATGACTTATTTTCAATATAAAAAGTAATTGTGGACTGGATTTTATTTGTACCTTTTATCACAGTCTTGGACATATGAAAGATTAGTTACAACATTGCCTTTGATGCATTGTTAGTTTTTGTGCAGCATAAGATTTAAAATCTTTCTCCCTAATTTACTGTTGGTGGCTGTTTTTGCCCCATTGACTTCCATTATATCCACATTTTTTGATTGCAAAGCCATGACACCACATAATCATGCATTCTTGATTGTTGGTGGTTTTCCCTGTTTGGAAGAGGTAAAATTTGTCATTTTTACTGTTGATCATCAGTTGGCACCATTAACCCTTTAGATAGGCCTGGGGAAAAAAAAATTTAGTTTCTGTATTTTATATGGAGTTTAAAAGGTAAAAAAAATCCAGTCCACAATTACTTTTTATATTGAAAATAAGTCATTTTAAAATAATTAATAAATTGTTTAAAAAAAATTTTTTAAACTGCTTTTATTCTAGCTGAAATAAAACAAATAAGACTTTCTTCAGAGGAAAAAATGTTATAGGAAATACTGTGAAAAATTCCTTGCTCTGTTAAACATTTGGGAAATATTTGAAAAAGAAAAAACATTAACAGGAGGGCGAATCATTCTGTATATACAGTTATATCAATACGAAAAAAACTATTTTTGTATCTTGTATTTTTCATGCGTATAAAACTGCACTCTTTATATTTTTAACACATTGGCTAATTAAATTAAAACACAAAACAGCTCTAAAAAACTAGTTGCTAAAAAAACTTTAGTATTTTTGTATGTCACATTGTGGTCACAAGAGGGCGCAGTATGAGACTGTCAGCGACGGCACTGCTGCGAGCGGCTGCTGGTTCTGGTAAACTGTAGGGATGCTGGTGCTGCTGGTAGGAGGGTTTGACTAGTTCTCCTTCAAATGTCTCCTCGTCGCCCCCTCCTCTCGCCCCTCACACCCCTGAGACTCAGCTGAGTGGTTGGGCCCCCGGGTCGCCCATTGTTGCGGTTGCCATGCCAATGAAATCCTTGGCAAGAATTTTCTTGGTGCCTGTTCATATGCAGATCCAACGGAAACATACTGTAGTGGACGAGCCGTTAAAGAAAGCGAGAGAACGAAGCGCAGAGGACAGTTCAACACACATTGTCCATGATTTCCTGTATTGGGTATTTTTTGGCTTTGTGTTGTAAAGCAGATGCTTTTTATGGCCAAAGAAATGATGCAAAAACTCTCAAACTGCCTTTTTAATCGTGTCATAACAGAAATTTGACTGATTAATTCTCACTTGATTGTTAAGATGAGACAATAGAGGTGAAAAATAGAGGTTTTCCATACACCTGTCAAGTTATAATAGTTTAGTCTGTAGATTTGAATTACCAGATATTCAGATTTTTGTGCAGGAAATTTTATGAAATGCTTAGTTAACATTTAAGAAAACTTGTAATACAAGAAAATTTTACATAAACTGGGGAAGCATAATAACAAATATGAGTAATTTTTACCATATTCACCTGCATCCTCCTGCTTTAAAAACTTATGATGCTTCCAAACTTTTAAGAACACTTTAAAATACATTTTCTGAAAATCTAGTGAAATACATAAATACCTACAGGAAAATGCAGAGATCAGTGTGTGTGTGTGTGTGTGTGTGTGTGTGTGTGTGTGTGTGTGTGTACACGTGGATGAACATTTGTGTGAGACAATGTGTAGCAGAGGCTTTGTAAGGGCCCTTTCAAACACACACATATAAACACACCTGCTTTGTATTCAGTGAGAGGAGTGAATAGAGCGTTGGACTTCACTTCGCACACACACACACACTCATACACACACACACACACACACAAAGCTACGCTCATACATAATGCAGTTGAAGTCGGGCTGCTGCTAAATCAAATCAGATGTCATTTATTATCAGGTAATTAGAGGGTGAGCAGGTGGTAAAACAGCTCTCAGCTTCATTCACAGCAAATGTTGTAGAACAACGCTTCTCAACTGCTGATTGTGACCCAAAGTTTGGTCAGTGATGCTGAAGAGTAATAATGAAATGCACCAAACATGCAGCCAACAATTCTGTTGCAATTTGTTTTTTTTATTATTATATATTATTTATATTGTACTGGAAATATTATAAAATTGTTTGAAAAATTTGATATATTTAATATAGAATCTAATATACAAGTATAATATTATATACTATTAATGATACAGATATGTTAATTTAATATTTACTTTTTTTTTTATAATGACATTTTACATATTTTATAAAATTAGAATGTATTAAACAAAAAAAATTCAGTTACATTTCCATAATATTTAGTGGTTATCTATTCAAGTTTCCATTTATACTGCATCATTTTAATTACATTTATAATTAAACCGTTAGATTTTAAAAGTTATGTATTAAAATTTAATAATTATTTTCCATAATATTTTATATATGTAGAATGTGTTATAATATTTAATTATATTGTACATTATAAATTACATATATATAGTGTGTGTGTGTATGTATAGTGTATGTATAATTTTCAGTATTAAACAAATATTAAACATGTATAATGTATTAAACAAAAATATACAATTATTACATTTCTCTAATATATATTTAATGTTTCTATTCATAGACATTAATAAAATGATATATTAAAATTATTTACTGGCAGCACGGTGGCACAGTGGGTAGCACAATCGCCTCACAGCAAGAAGGTCGCTGGTTCGAGCCCCGGCTGTGTCAGTTGGCATTTCTGTGTAGAGTTTGCATGTTCTCCTCGTGTTGGCGTGGGTTTCCTCCAGGTGCTCTGGTTTCCCCCACAAGTCCAAAAACATGTGGTATAGGTGAATTGGGTAAGCTAAATTGTCCGTAGTGTATGTGTGTGAATAAGTGTTTGGATGTTTCCCAGTGATGGGTTGCAGCTGGAAGGGCATTCGCTGCGTAAAAAAAACAAAAAACATATGCTGGATAAGTTGGTGGTTCATTCCGCTGTGGCGACCCCAGATTAATAAAGGGACTAAGCTGAAAAGAAAATGAATGAATGAAAATTATTTACTTATATGTAAATATAAAAAGAAAAGTTTTTGTGTGTGTGTGTGCGTGCAGGGTGAAGCTGTATGAGGGCTCAGAGATGGTGGCAGACTCAGATGTAGTGATCGACACCTCTATGAGAGGAGGTCGTCTGGGCGTCTTCTGCTTCTCTCAGGAGAACATCATCTGGTCCAATCTGCGCTACCGCTGCAACGGTAACAACTCATCCACTGTTTGCCATTTAAAATAACGATCCCAGCCCCTCAAACACAACACTAAACCAAATCTGCATATACAGTTGTTTATTGACAAAAGAACAGCACTACGACCATAAAACAACACACTGACAAACCAAATGTTTTCCAGATACCGTTCCAGAGGACTTCAGTTCACACCGTAAGCAGGTTCTGATGCACATAAAGGTGTGAGGAACTCCAATCGCCCTCCGTCTCTCTTTAGACCTCCTAAAACCAGTGTGGAGCCCCTCTGTGTGTGAGGGCCAAATAACCAGCCTGACCAGCGTCTGTCACTCCCACGAGGAGACTGAATGAAAAGACAGAAAAGACTTTTATTTGACGTTTTTTGTGCATTTGTGTCATCGTGGAGCCGTATAATGTGTGAGTATAAGCGTGTGTGTATGTATGTTTGAAAGACCATTAGTGTGTATGCATAAACAATATGTCTTGAAATAAAGGGATATGATGTATTTTCTAGAACACAACGAATACCTGGTTCTATAATTTTATTAATTCATTACAAAAGCAGAAGTCAAGTTTATAAATATGAAGAATGGCAGTTTAATGCGTCAATCCCAGAATTGTTCTGTTCTGTATGATGAATTAAGTATTTGTATTAATTTAGCATTAACTAAAATAAAATGTAAAAAATGTATTTATTTCAGCCACTTTTCATATTAACTGTGAATAGTAGTACTTAAAGTTATGGCAACAGTTGTTTTAAGTAAAACATGAAATGATTTTTGTATTAGATTTCTTATTATAAATACAAACATATATTTATAACGAAATAATATGAATATGAATTTTTGGCCTAATTCTGTAGTATACATTAGAAGATTGTAGTGCACTGAGCACCATATACTCACAGTGGTGTGGATCAGTGTGGCGCCGCCCTCGCGGTCGGTTTGTTCGTGTTCGTTTGTTGTGGCGGGAGATTTCAGCGGGGAGTCGCGTGTTCCTCGTGGTCAGGGAGGCCGGGACGAGTGCAATATTGGCGGGAGATTGAACAACACTGCACAACATCCCACACCTCGCTGACCGCAGGATTACTAACAAACTCTCCTGAAGACTTCAGTTCTCTAGAGCTACAAAATTAACACAAATACACAATTTTTTAATGTAACCTATATTAATGTATTCACGTTTTAATAATTATTTTTATGCATTGTTTAGCTCTAAAGTCGTATAAAACGTCTGAATAGGAAGCATTGAACTTCAAAAGCTTACTGTTATCGTGTAAAACCTTCAAGATAATAACAAACCTATCACGTGACATCGTGTCAAAGTGTTATAGAATGTGGTCAAAAAAATATGTTTTTAAACAATTTGTAACGAGTTTATAGTTAAAATTGAGTGCTTTTGTAGCATTAATGGCATTATTATCGTGTTATTTAATATAACACGAAAATAATAACAGCCTAGGGTATTTTTTTGTTTGCTTTTTAATTTAACGGTGAGAATTCGAAATCGTTCCAAGTATTCCTGGCGTTGGCGAATCACTGTCCTAGACGACCTGTTGCTTAGTAACGGGTAATCTGTTGACCAGCGAATACTGCAGCGCACAAATCTGTAAGTTACAAAACAAAGGGTAACGTGCGTCTGTGAAGAAGATAAAGTTGTCTAAGATATTTAGTCGAACTTCTTTAAGGATCCTCCACAAATAACAACAATAATCATGACACTAAAACTAAACTAATCAAGCAGTTCAACCCTCACCTGCAGTTTCTCAGCGCTCCTCGCGCGCTTTCACTGTACTGGACGTCGCTATCTGTGAAGTTTGTAGCTAAACTATTTTTGTATAGTCCGGTTTCATGCTTTTGGCGCGTCTGCAGCTCTCTGGTTCTGATATTGCCCAAAATGTGAAGGGCACAAAAGGACCTGCGGCCCCGCAGCGCCCCGCCTCCATCCAGCCAACAAAGAGCCTGAAACTCACTGATGCATGCATACTGCGGACAACAGTGCAGATCTCACACACACACACACGAATGATGCCAACCAACTGTGTACAAGTGTGCGGCATACACTGAACTTATTCTTACCATTCATTTTATATTCTAAAAACTTGCAAGTTTTAAAAGCTGGTATATTCGCGGTGACTTTCACTGTTTACTGTATTCTGAAGCACAACTTTGTGTTTTGTTTTGCCCAAACTCGCTCTATTTGCGCACGTTCATTCCGCTCTGGTCAACAGCGCCGCCTCGCGGTCTGAAACTATCAGCTTTCGATTTTATTTATTCAAACAGCAGCCAAACATTTAGTGTAAGTGCAAGTTGAGCGACCTAATCAGAGAATGGGGACTTTTTATTGGCATCCCGGAGGTCAAAGATGCCAAGCACATCCTCAAACACGCGTTTAACACCAAACAGAGGAAATAGGCTGCAATATAACACAAATACACTCTTCTGCTAGCATAGAATCATTGTGGACTTTACATTTGTTTAAAAACAGATGTTTCTGCTTGGGTCTGCTTCCCACGATGTATTTTAAAATTTTCGACACTCAGATATAGCCTAATTATCCTCATTTGCGGGACCACATCCTAAAATATGAAATGCATCTTTCTTGTATAAAGACCCAATTTATACTGTATTTTATAAATAGGTTTAAACTATTATTTGGGAAATATTTCCTTTCTATAAAGTTCCATACATTTTTTCAACTCATTATAGAACAATTTTTTACACATTTCATATTTAATTGAATGTATATTAATCTATCAAATGTTATGCAAAGTTTTATAATTAATATTTTTGTAGTTGTAATTTTTGTAAAACATTTTTAGATTTGTTTTAAAATCCAGTTTTATTTTATTATTAACCTATTATTATTATTATTATTATTATTTTTATATATATAAAACTTTCTTTATTATTTTTTTAAACGTTCAAACACAGTAACTTACACATTTGGTCCAACAAACATTTACACAACAATTTACAATAAAAGATACAATATACAAACAATACATACTAGAGTAAAATAATATTAGAAATAGATAAATCAATACAATAAGTATATAATACAAATAAATAAATAAAATAAATGTTAACCTAATATTATCATCATTTATATTAAAGTGTTTATTTATCTGAATAAAATGTTTGAATCTTTATTTGAATAAAAAAAAAATATTTCATAATTTTGGAAACCTAAGTGATTTAAGGACACGTGATAAAATCTTTACCTAAAACAAAAATATTTAATAAAATGTGTGTGTGATTAAAATTCTGCATCACATTTTTACACCACTCATTACATTCTTTTGAGTAATTATGTAACGTGTTGCTGCAATCCACAACTCTGCGTAGTTGTGATGACTTCACTTAATGTACGGGAAAACGTAACAATAAATCCAGCAATAGGAGAGAGTGTTGTGTCTGCAGAAAGACAAACACTTGTGTGTTGACTAACAGCTGAGAGAGAGAGAGAGACTAGAGCTGCTCTCCGTCAGCTGGCGCGCGCGTGTGGCAGGTGCGCGCCGTGGGTGATTTACGAGTTTTCTCGTGCGTTGCGGGACGGTGACGCGGGTCACACCGCACACGAGCGCGTCACTGTCAGAAGTGACGGGGAAAGATCTCAGCGGCGGTCTACAGGAGACAGTCCTCTGATTCTGTGAGTTTATATCTGATATTTTACCTGCATGTATTGTCAACTGATGTGAATGTAAGTGTGTTTAACCCAACATTTAATAATAATTTAATATATGATGTTTAGACTTTTTTTTAATTCTTAGAGGTACTTTGTTGTACAATTTTAATATCTGTTTTAGCAGTGATGTATGTACTGAGTTAGTACTGTTTATATGTTGCCTATGTGTCAACTCAAAAACTTGGTTATTCAGGGTGAATTATGAATTATGTATATTTTGTTCTTAGTGCAGTTTGGCAGATATTTATTGTATATTTATTGTGTACATATATATATATATATATATAACACACAGTAGCCAACATAAGATAATAATGGGTGCTGTTACGTTTTAAGACAACTTTGTTGAAAGATCTATCTATCTATCTATCTATCTATCTATCTATCTATCTATCTATCTATCTATCTATCTATCTATCTAT
>CAIGQV010001633.1:22857351-22869083 GCA_903798115.1 Danio jaintianensis | reverse complement strand
TATCTATCTATCTATCTATCTATCTATCTATCTATCTATCTATCTATATTAGCAATGTTATTTTGTTACAGTAATAATTAAAGTTCACCAGTTTGTGAAATAATAAGCATTCACATGAATAATTTGAGAAGTAATTTATTTAATGTTAATCTTAACAATAGTTAACCTTTTTAAACGTCCTTTCCGTAGTAAAACAGTTAACTGTATACTCTTAAATTAAACCATTAAGCCTTGTAGCTCTATATAGTATTTGCATATTGCTAACTATTACTTAATATCATATAATTACACCACAGTATGAACATATTAAAATAAGCTGTCTTTCATGCACAATTGTCCCCACAGACAGTCGAAATGACAGTCCTGTCCAGCAAAAAGGCATTGATTTAAATTAACTGGACACTGTTTTCTGTGTTTGAGACTGAAAGAGAAGCAGCTGTTCAGATGAGGATTCATTGTCCTGAAACGTTTGGTTGCCCATGAGCATTTACACCCGTCTGGAGTGGAAATGAGCTCTTTGTAAAAGTTGCTTGCACACCAGCTTCTGCCCGTTTCCACAGTTTAGTGAACGAAGGACTGATTCTGATCCCGTCCAGCTGAAATTAGCCTGCAGAAGGAAACGGAGAGCTGTAGAGTTTCTGCCGTGTGTCTCACACCTGCTACTGTGCCGCAGAGCTTTCAGACGCAGCTATTTCCACTAGGGTAGGTGCTGGAGGGGCAGGCCGGTGTGCTGGGTATATATTTAGACCCCCTATTTCTGCCCTGCAACTCTCGTAACTTTGCCCCGCCAGCAGTTATCCTAGCAGCTAGAAAAAATATCAGCTGTCAGTGTTGGAGAAAACATTCTGAAGCGCATCCAAAGGAAACCAGATTTTAATGAGATTTATGATATCTGTTTGTTGTGTTTAAACTGAAAGGATTCAGCTCTGCTTTGACAGATTGCTAATATCAGAGCTGTTGGTCATCTGCAAACACGCATATAGGATTGGAGTTTACTCTCGAGTTCCTCCAGTGTTTGCTCTTGAGGATTTGTAAATAACACATCGGTGCCGAGAGTCCAAACTGCCAGCATTGTGTGACCATTTATTTCAGTCAGAATCTATTATCTGCGCAGCTGAAGCATTCTGATTTTATTGCCTTAAAATGTCAGCTAGTGTGAATTCATGGGTGTTGGTCTTGTGTTAGAACATGCACACAATAGTCCATAAAAATTTGATCAGTTTATAATGCGCTTCTTTCTCTTTCAAAGGGTGTTCAACAAGATCATGACATTATCAGTCTCTTGATGGCTCTCAGGAACTCTTAAGGTAAGGGAAGGTTTCTACAAAATCTAAATGATCAGGGAACTATAGGTGTAATGCCGCTTCTGACATGATCTGATGGAGAGTGTTGCTTTAATTTTTAAATGACATGACACTAAGCTTACTGTATAAGTAAATACAACAACAACATTTGTAACATTTTCCTATTTAGTTTTTATTTTTCATATTATCTAAACTTTCATATTGCATTATGGAACAGTAAAATATCTGTAATTGGGTTTTTTTTTAATTGTATTTTGTGATGGTTTTATCCTTTTAAATTCCATTACGGGACCTTGATGTTTCCTTCAGCTGTATTCTTAACTGTATTCTTTATTGAATTGGCCTTCTCTTCTATCTCGTCGACAAATTCATTGGTTTCTGTTCATTTACAAAACTCTTATTGGGAAAACTCCCACTATATTTACAGTCACTTCTTAACATTCAGAAAACATGTCGAAATCTGCGCTCTAGTAGTTTTATCAACCTTTGCATACCCAAAGTTTGCACTTCATTTGATCGCTACTCTTTTCAGTTTTCTGCTGCTGATGCTTGGAATTGTCTGCAGCAGACCTTAAAGCTCAACACTTTAATTCCACTATCATCCTTTAAAAGTTCAATCCAGTTAATAGTACAAGATCACTGTGCTTGTCTTTAGTTTTTCCTTGGTTTTATGTGTTATTACCTGCATCTGTGAAATTGTTATTATATTGTGTCCCTGCTGCTTCGGATCTGCTTTATATGTTGCCTCTTGGCCAGGTCATCATTGTAAATGCGAACTGGTTCTCAAATGACTTACCTAGTTAAATAAAGGTTGTTATTCAGAAGGTCATGATTCACACTCATTAAATAATTACTTTATATAGCTTTATTTTACATTCTTAGGAGATACAAATCACAGATGTTTCGGCACAATGCCTTCCTTAGTGTGTGACACAATCTTCTCACTCCACCCTCTTATACCATAGTCAATCACATTACTTCATTAATTAGACAACTACTCAATAGTTAAAAACAATCTCGTTTTCGTTTCAATATAGCTAACAACACAAGGAAACCTTGATGTTTCCTCCAACAACTTTTAATGTTAAATAGTTTGAAAAAGTGACTTTTATTGACATTTTTACCAGCTTGAAGTAATGTATTGTCTGGTTTGGTGTTGTAAATTTCAGTACAAAAACCTGGTAATAAACTACCAATACTTTTTTTTTGGTTATTTTAAAGACTTAATTGTATATTATTTAAAATACAATGTATTGTTTTAAAGTATTCAAAATGTCAATTAGTCACTTTGCTAAATGGGACAGAGCAGAGATGAAAGTCCCATAATGCAATCGAATTCATATCCACAAATATATAGAAAAAAATGAACAGATATTTTTTTACAATAGACTTTGATCTCTGCTTTTGATGTTGAAAGTGTAACAAAGTGAGTTTGAAACTGGTTTTAATGATACATTTTATTTTAGTCAGTTTTTGTGGTCCATAGATTCCATCACATCTCTGATGCTGACCAATAGGAGCACATTAGTGCTTCTGTACAGCATTCAATTGTGGCAAAACAAAGAACAGTTGATGTTATGCTCTTAAAAATGGTGTCAAAATAGTTTTTGCAGTGATGCCATTTTTTTTTTTAAAAGAACCATTTGTTCAGGTAAGGAACATTTTAATAATCTAAAGTACCTTTTCACACTGCAAGGAATCTTTGATGAATGTAAAGGTTATATGGATGTTACAGATTCTCCATTAAAGTGCTTTTGAGTCACAGTTTCTGGGCTGAGATGCCAAAAGCAAACAGTTGGTAGCTACTAATATACACTCACAGTGAAAAAAAAATCATGATTGAAATATTTATATCCATGCCTAATCCCAGATGGTCAAACAAATTTAATACATTCAAATATTGGTGTCTGAGATGCAGCAAATCCAGAGACTGCTGTGGATACTGTAGTGATATGATTAAACAGTGGTAATAAACAGCTGTTGAGAGATTGAGTTCTTAATTCAAACGAATATATGTTTGGATCTGGAAACAGTAATCTATATGCCACAATTTAGGAAGCAGATAAATAACCTAATTTTTAAGAATTGCTGCTAATTGGATTTATGCAATGGAGACATCAAGAGCAACAGTGCAAAACATGCCACTTTAGTAACCACTGCTGTTTATGTTCTTAATCAGTCACTAGTTCCACCTTCTCCACTGACATCATGCATTCCATTAATAATGGCACAAGATGATTGGTCGCAATGAAATATGCAGTATATCTTTATAGAACATGTTTTAGGAGTAAAAATTAGAGAGCATTACAGAGAATATTTTTGGCAAAGACTTTATTTTGTCTGTATGCATATTCTTGGTATGTTCTGAATATTAGATAATAATTGTCTCGGAACATTCCAAAAAAGAAGTGCATTTTTTGTCCAGTTTTTGAGTGTATTTGTTTTCTTTATAGTGTGCTTCAGTGGTCAGCACCTGTGAGCAGGCCGTCCTGCCTGTGTCTGTATGGATGGGAATGGCAGCACCAGCTGGTGGTGGGAATCACTCACACACAACATGGAAACACATTGTAATCATTGTTTCAACAGTCCTGCTCTTTAGTGCTCCATCAGGTAAAAAATCTATTTTTAGCTTTATAAAAATGATGGTATGTGATGTCAATAGTGTGCTACATCCAGGGTTGCCAGGTTTTCACAACAAAACTAGTCCAATAGGCAATCGAAACTAGCCCAAATTACATATTTACATGACTGTTTGTATTATACCATTTATTTTTTAAATCTTTAAACTATATTAAAGATTCTGTCATCATTAAAAGTCATCTTAACTTAAGATCACCTCACAAAATATGTTTCATCCTCCTAGAACAGTTTTATCATTGCTAGAATATACACTCACTGGCCACTTTATTAGGTACACCTTACTAGTACTGGGTTGGACCCACTTTTGCCTTCAGAACTGCCTTAATCGTTCGTGGCATAGATTCAACAAGATACTGGAAATATTCCTCAGAGATCTTGGTCCATATTGACATGATAGCATCACGCAGTTGCTGCAGATTTGTCGGCTGCACATCCATGATGCGAATCTTCCATTCCACCACATCCCAAAGGTGCTCTGTTGGATTGAGATCTGGTGACTGTGGAGGCCATTTGAGTACAGTTATAAAGAGATGGACATGGTCAGCAACAATAGTCAGGTAGGCTGTGGCATTGACACGATGCTCAATTGGTACTAATGGGCCTAAAGTGTGCCAAGAAAATATCCCCCATACCATTACACCACCACCACCAGCTGAACCGTTGATACAAGGCTGGATGGATCCATGCTTTCATGTTGTTGACACCAAATTCTGACCCTACCATCCGAATGTCGCAGCAGAAATCGAGACTCATCAGACCAGGCAATGTTTTTCCAGTCTTCTATTGTCCAATTTTGGTGCGAATTGTAGTTTCCTGTTCTTAGCTGACAGGAGTGGCACCCACTGTGGTCTTCTGCTGCTGTAGCCCATCTGCCTCAAGGTTGGACGTGTTGTGCGTTCAGAGATGCTCTTCTGTTTACCTCGGTTATAACGAGTGGTTATTTGAGTTACTGTTGCCTTTCTATCAGCTCGAACCAGTCTGACCATTCTCCTCTGACCTCTGGCTTAAACAAGGCATTTGCGCCCACAGAACTGCCACTCACTGGATAGTTTCTCTTTTTCAGATCATTCTCTGTAAACCCTAGAGATGGTTGTGCGTGAAAATCCCAGTAGATCAGCAGTTTCTGAAATACTCAGACCAGCCCGTCTGGCACCAACAACCATGCCACGTTCAGTCCCTTAAATCACCTTTCTTCCCCATTGTGATGCTCTGTTTGAACTGCAGCGTCTTGACCATGTCTACATGCCTAAATGCATTTAGTTGCTGCCATGTGATTGACTGATTAGAAATTTGCGTTAACAAGCAGTTGGACAGGTGTACCTAATAAAGTGGCCGGTGAGTGTAAATTTGGTAGAGTAAAATATTTAAACGTAACCATATAAATAAAATTAATGCAATATATCAAACTGTTAACCCATTGAAGAAAGAAACAACCAGCAGAAAGTGGTTAAATGTAGCTCAATTCTGCTGGACAACCAAAGATTTGGCAACCCTGTATACACCATGGCTGTTATTTTCTGAAGTTTTTTTATTTTTTATTTGCTTTTGCATTTTTCTGTATTTCATTTTCACTTTTTATTTTAGTTTTAGTTTCATTTTAACACGTATTTAAATCAGTTAGTTGCCAATGCAACATTTTTATTATTGAGTTTTTTCAGATTTTTATGAGCAAAAGTCAGGGGAAGTTCTCATTTTATTACGTTTCGTTACAAGCTTTTAAGACATTGCATCAAAAAAGTAATTCATGCATAAAAGACTTAATTTTTCAACGTGTTTAGAAAATATGATATAAATGCACAAAACTATCATTGGTTACATTTAAGCATGCATATAAACACTATGTATGGATTCATCAGTCATACTGATATTAAATAAAAAGTGTCTATGTTCCCAAACCCCTTAACAGCAATGGTTGGAGTCCTGCCAGAATATGTTGAATTAAATTCATTACAGGACCATAGTGTAGCCTTTGCAACTTTACTGGCTAGACGACTTATTCTTATGAATTGGAAGTCAGCAGCTCTCCCTTATCGGCAATGGGTTTTTGATTTTTTACATGCTCTTAGAATGGAAAAGATTCGGTTCGCAATAAAACAAAAGCCAGAACAGTTCCAGAAAGTCTGGAGCCCTTTTCTAAAAAAAATTAAGGAGACACCTATATCTTAATTGCTTTTTTTTTCTTTGAATATTTTTTTTACATTTATTTTGCTTTATTTATTCATTTATTTTCCTTTTGTTAGTTTTTTATTATTATGATTGTTATTTTAGGTGTATACATTTTTGTGTATATATGTGGTATTTTAACTTATTATTTATATATTTATTTAGTGTGTAATTATGTTTTCCTGATAATTTCTTGTTTAGTGAATTGTATCAGTGTGTATATATATATATATATATGTGTGTGTGTGTGTGTGTGTGTGTGTGTATATATATGTATCAATATTATGTATATATATATTTGTATCAATATTATGTATATTTTATTGTCTAATCTAGATGAACCTAGTAAAGGGAAAAAAAAGTGTCTATGTTAACAATAATGCACCATGCTAGTTTGTTAAAAAATTTAAAACCTTTCTCCTTTTGGAGTCTGATACATTGAGTGAATTCTGAGCCAACATTTTGCTAAAATAATGCATTTGTTTTCCTACAGTATGTGCGCAGTGTCGAATCTTGCGATGCAACTCAGATTTCGTGGCTGCAACTTTGGAGAATGGTGTCATTGGAGGAGGCAATAAAGAGGGTGTAAATACGGGCTACTGCAGCGCCCTGCGATCCTACGCCCTCTGCACCCAGCGGACGGCCCGAGCCTGCAGGGGAGACCTGGCATATCACTCTGCTGTACAGGGCATCGAGGACCTGCTCATACAATACCGCTGCCCAAAAACAGGCCCCACGGCTCAGCCTCGGCCCCCGCCCCAACCCTCTCTCTCCGGGGACGGATGCTTCTACGAGAAGGGCTTTATACAGAGGGAGGGCCGGGCCCCAGAATACCTGCACTGTGGGGTGTTTGGGGACCCGCATATCCGTACCTTCAACGAGGAGTTCCAGACGTGTGCAGTGCAGGGCGCCTGGCCTCTCATAGACAACCATTATCTGTACATCCAGGCCACAAGCAAGCCCACCAGGGGGAGCTCGTACACCACCAAACTCACAAAGGTCTGGAAAACAATCACATTCACATCTTTATTAGTAGGGCTGCACAACATTGCTATAATACAATTTCACCAGATGTCTTCAATATCTCTATTTGGAAAGAATCTATAATTTTAGATTGATTCTGTAGGGGAGTGCATCTGCAAAAAAAATGTAATAAATTAAAAGCATAGATAAATACAATAAAGAAAAAGGTTTCAGAGTCTAACAGAATTCAGGTACAGTAATTGTATAATAATACAAGTAATTCAATGCAATTAATCGTTATTAAAGTTACTAATGGTGCAATTTCTTGTGCCTGAATGCTTTTAAAATACTCATACAATCACAAGGCCTCAAAAACACACGCAAATGATCAATTATAATACAGGCTCAACATTGAAAATCCTGCGATTTGACTATTGCGAATGATCATATTGCGATATCAATGCTGAAATGATATATTTTGCAGCCCCATTTATTAGTTATCCTGGAATCATTCATTTTAATGTAACTGTATTTTTTATTGTAAGTTGCATTCACACTACTGGTTAAAAAAGATTAAGTGTAAAAAATTTGATGATTAAAAAATCTGTCTATATGTAACCAGCACCAATAATAACACTAAATTGCATATTAGAAAGATTTCAGAATGATCACGTGACACTGTGGACTGGAGCAATGTTGCTTGAAATTAAGCACTGCAATACAGTTTTACATTATATAAAAGAGAAAACAGATATTTTAAATCAAAATCCAATTCTACTGTATTTTTCATCAATAAACGCAGCCTTGTTGAGAATTAGACACTTCAAAAATGTACATTTGCTAATGCAAAGATTTGATCAGTAATTTCATCAGAGCTGGCAGGTGAGCATTAAGTTTGAGATCTGTGTTGTTGGCTTTCCTCAAGCGCTGATTCTAAACTAAAGACTATTATTTGAGATAGTTTTAGCCTCAGGTCAATATATTTAACTGGCTTTATGAAACTTTTGGGAGCTCTTTGTATATTAGTTTTGTAATGTAATCAGAAAATGTAATTACAAATTCAACACATATTTAAATGAGTTTTATTAGCACATTAAGCTCAGCCGGTTGTGAGCTAATATGTAACATGTAATAACAATAAAATAATGAACCAAATAAAAATATGATTTTCAATTGAACTGTGAACATGCAAATAAGTTGTTTAATCTTTGAAATATTAACTTAAAAAACTCAATTTAGTAGCAATGCAATACATATTTGGTCTCTGAAGATTATCTGACGAAAACGGTTAATTACATTTTCGACTGATCATTTTCTGTGGCCAAAATGTTGTACATTCATGCTAAATTTCATGCATTATTGATTATTAAAAGAAAAATGGCCGAAAATATGAGCCAAAAAAATGCTATGCTGTGCCACATTGCTTAGTGCACTGACTTCCACATCGGAGCTGAGCTATAAAACCCATTCATTTCAATGGATGTGCAAAGGTGGTTGGTTGCTGCGCCGACCGATGCGCAAGAGCTGCAGTTAAAGTTTAAAATAGCTCAATATTCCAGTCTTTTGATATTCCTCATGTATTTATCTATGGATGTCACTGGAAAAAAAGTAGACTCATATAATGTGCTGACAGGACATTTCAAAGTAGTATACTTGTTTTCTATGTAGCTCCTGCTGTTTGCGATAGACATCTGCACTGTAAAAATATCTGTAAATTAACAATTTTCTGTATTTTGTAATTCATGATTTTTATTATTATTATTATTATTATTATTGTTTTTTAATTGCATTATGGGACCTTGATCTTTTCACAACAACCTTTGATGTTGAAAAGTTTGAAAAAGTGACTTTTATTGACATTTTTAATAGATTGATGTGGTAAATTGTCTGTTTGTGTTGTAAATTAGCATACAAAAACCTGGTAATACTACTGCCAGTACTTTTTCTGTTATTTTACAGACCTAATTCTCTATATAATATTTATTATGCAATATATTGTTTAAAACCACTTGTAAAAGTCACTTTGATAAAATACAGTTAAATTTTCATCATCAAAAGTCGACAGAGCAGAGTAAATAACTGTAAATAAACAGAAAAAAGAGGATGCCCTTCCAGCTGCAACCCAGTATTGGGAAACACCCATACACAATTTAGTTCATTCAATTCACCTATAGCGCATGTCTTTGGACTGTGGGGGAAACCGGAGCACCCGGAGGAAGCCCACTCCAACACAGGGAGAACATGCAAACTCCACACAGAAATGCCAACTGGCCCAGCCGGGACTCGAACCAGCGACCTTCTTGCTGTGAGGCGACAGTGCTAACCACTAAGCCACCCCAGATGTGGGTTTATTACATTAAAATTTGGGGTTTCCACAAAAAACTGTCTATGAGAAACTAAAGGAAATGCAAAAACTGTTGCAACTGTCCTCACTGTCCCCCAACCATTAACACCATCAGACACACACAAGAATCAGATCATTTTAAAAATAGCCTACACGTGAAGCTAGCTGTCAGAAGTGTCCACATTTTCAACTATATTGCCTCAACACAAACCTTTTCATTGCAATATAAAACGTTTAATTGCAATATAAAAGCTCTAGCTCTTCTTTTATCTACTCTAACACACGATCCAAGTCTCTATAATTTCTCTCCTTCTAAGAGCCTGTCCAGCTGAGAGGAAGGAAGCTATAACACATTTGTCTTCTTTCACCGCTGTTTCAAACACTAACCGTACACCACAGACTGACATCTGATGATGAATCGCTATGAATAATTAATAAGACCCGCATAATTGGGATGTGTGTGTGCGGGTTTTGAATCAGCTGACAGTTCTCTGGCCTCTGTTTCCTCCTCAGGTCACAGTAATCTTCAAGAACTGGCGTGAGTGTGCTGAGCTGCAGAGCTATCAAGCAGAACTGAACAACGTTTCTCCGGCGTTTGTGGATGGCTCTGTGACCGGCGGGGACCGCAGAGGGCATCAGAGTCTGCGCATTCACTCGCACGACCCGGGCCGGCATGCTGAAATCTGGGCTACTCATATTGGGACGATGATAATAGTGCGGCAGGTCGGCCAGTCGCTGAGTCTGTCCATCCGCTCTCCTCGTGCCATCGTGGAGTCCTATACGCCGGAAAAGGACCTGCAGTTGTGTGTGTGGGGGTGTCCCGTTTCACAACGTTTAGAGATGCTGGTTGCACATCCATTCGGCCATGCATACACACACTGTTCCTCTCTATTTCCGATGAGAGATGTGTATTTCCAGGCCTGCCTGTTTGATGTGCAGGTGACTGGGGATGTGAACTCTAGCGCTTCAGCTGTGGCTGCGTTAGAGGATGCTCGAGCCATGATTTCTGACCCAGAGAGGGTTCATTTGGTGACGGATGGGGCAGGTAATGACTCTCCGTCACTGCTGGTGGTTCTGGGTTTCAGTGTCCTCACAGAGACCCTCAGACGCAGTGTTTTGGGGTCAGCGTGACATTGTAAACAAAACGCTAAAGCAACATTTAAAGGATATTTACTGGTGTTCAATGTTTACATCTCAGTGTTTTGGACGGTTGTGTTTTGTAGAGGCTGTCTGGAACGGCCTTGATGAAAATGATTTTGCGTGTGTATGTGTGTGTGTGTTTCAGTGGTCATGAAGTGTGTAAGTTATAAATGAAACATTTTGTGAACATGTTTTTTTCAGGATGAACTAATGTAAATGTTTTCTCAAAGGTGACATTTGTTCAGGAGTGTATTTATAATAAAGAAAACAAATGCAAAACAAAATCCTAAATCAGAGATTTATTGTCATGTGTCAAGACAAACAGGATTGATTGATTAACGAAGATCATCAGGGTTATTGAAGTTTTCTTTTTTTTTTTAGATTGTCCTTTTTAAAAAAAATACTTTGTTTTGTTTTTAGATGTTATTTTGTATTTAGTTTTAATGTTTAAAGGGATAGTCTAACATGCTGTCATCACTTACTCGCGCTTCACCTGTTTGAGTTTCTTTCTTCTGTTGAACACAAAAGAGGTTATTTTGAAAAACATCAGAATCTATATTGACTTCCATAGTAGGAAAAACAAATACTATGGAAGTCAATGGATTCAAGTTTTTAACATTCTTCAAAATATCTTCTTTTATGTTTAACAGAATAAAGAAACACATAAAGGTTTGGAATCACTTGAGGGAGAGTAAATATTGAGTACATTTGAATTTTTATCCCTTCAAGGCAACCAAAGTTAACTGATTTCATTTAAATATTTTTGAAACATGGCTCAGGTATGTCAGAGTAACCATTATAAAATTAACATATTAATGATGAAGGTGGGTTCATTTATTAGAAATGTTTATTATAAAGAAGGAAAAAGTAATACAAAAATAAATTACTTTAAATAACTAACTGTATTTTGCTTCATCAAATCATTTATTATTTTATACATTTATTTATTTACTTATCTATTTAATTCCTTTCAATAATTGACACCGTTGATGTAAAATAATACATTCAATTGCAATCACTTTTCCAAACTAAAATAAAGAGAACTGAATTGTTTTCATGTCAAACTAGTGCTTAAATATGTGTCTGTTTACCACGAGAATTTTGAGATGACATTTATATGCATTTTTTAAAATATATATATATATATATATATATATATATATATATATATATATATA
>CAIGQV010001633.1:22831774-22842759 GCA_903798115.1 Danio jaintianensis | reverse complement strand
AATTTTTTTACTAGCAGCCACATAGCCTAGTACACCACATTTTTTCAATAATAAAATGTCATAATAAATATTGACGTAGTGAATATTGAATAGATTGACGATTAATTCACTATTAATCTTCCCAGAGATTCAAATCTTTTGAATCTGTTTACTAAAAGAATTTGGCTATTTAGACTAATCGTCATCGTCTTCCATATATGGATGCAAATTCCCTTTAAACGACATAAAATTAAAAAGAGTTGTTTTTGGAAAACGCACCTAACATGTTATTTTCTTAATTATTCAGGGATTCTTTTTTGAGCATCTTCACTTCAAAAGACGAGCACAAGTGAACGTATTTATGTTGGTGTTAATTCGACTCGGTTAAAAAAGAAAACGTTATGTTATACGTTAATCAGATGTGAGCGAGAGTTCGCTGTTCGTTTATTTTCTTCATGAACTTCATACTAGAGATGGGGAGTCGACTCCAAAATCTCAATGGTCTCAATGAACCTAGTGCCGGAATCGACTCCAGGAGAGGAATCGACTCCCAGAGTCGAGTCTGTAGCATTTTTTTTTTTATTTTTTATTTTTTTTATTAAAGTAAAGAGATCAAATTCAATTACATAGATAGAGACAAATGATGCAAATAAATGAAAAAACTGCACAGAAATATACACATAAATAGACAAACGCCAGAGTAAAAAAAATTAAATAATGAAATTAAGTTACACCTTAAAGAGACACAAAGGAAGAATATAAGGATACAGTTTTCATTAAAAGAGTGCTGGATAGTTACCAAATAGGCTATTGGTCCAGGTCGATTTTGAATAGATCAAAAAAAGGTTTGGAGCTACTAAACCTTTGTTTATGAATATGAAACTTGGCTAATAGAGTACATAAATTAATTATATACACTTTTCCCAAGTTTTCTTTAGAATCGTCAAACAACCCAAAGAAAATATCTTTAAAACAGAAGGAATTAGTCACTCATAATATAAGATTGAGTAAACACTTACAGATCTGACCAGAATCTCTCTGTTTAGGAGCACTGCCAGAACTAATGAATAGAGTCTTCCTACGAACAGTGACAAAAGGAGCAGCTCACATCAGTGTCAGACTTATATTTCTGAAGACAGGCCTTAGTACGATAACATTTGTGAATTAATTTAAATGTTACTTCTTTTACTTTATTAGTAATCAGATACCTGTGAGGCTAAGTCCATACTTTCTCTTATTGGAATATTACCAACAGTCTTGTTCCAATAAGGTATTACATAAGGGATTGTTATTATCTCTCTCTGGAAGAGGCCTTTAATTTTACAGTTATTTTTCTGTTGGTCTGCTGAAAAACACACGCTTCCATCCACTGAGTGAGTGTATGGCCATGGGAGTGTGACATCTTGCATTAGAACAAACACGCCAGAAGGGATGGAGTTTACAACAGTGGCATATTCACTAGGAGTAGCAGGAATGTTAAACTTCTGTAAGAAATCTGAATGGTTACAAAGTCTGCCTTCTGAGTTAAACTGCTGGCCATCGACCCCTACTTTATACTTCAGCTCCGATTCAAACTCGACCGATTCAAAAAAATTTACTCGTTCAGCAAAGGGGCGTAAAATCGACCAATGAAACGTCTGCTCACAAACCGCACGTGAATGCTATTGGTCGAGCCGCAGGAAGCGAGTCCTCAATGAAAAGTCCGGTGGAGAATCAAATGAATCATTCAAAAATGATTTCATTCGAAAACAGTCACTGAAGCAGCCCAGCTAACAGTGTGAATGTGCTGTGTAAGTCTCCTTGGATCAAATTGTCTTGGATAAAACTGTGCTCTAAGTGCATAAATGACTATGCAGATTTATTCCACATTGACTTTACAACGTTTGGGTTGAGGCCAGGCTATTAAAGGGAAGTGGCCTTTAAAATGACTGATCAGGCCTTTTGTAGAACGCCATAATCAGATGCAGAGCGCGCGCACACTTACTTTCATCCAAAGATTAGTTAGGCCTTCTTGTGCTTTATCCTGCAACTCTCAGACGAACAATATTCAGCTCAATATTTGCAGCAAATAAACATTGTTAAATGTGATGCAAAAAGATTATTTGTGTCAATTCAGATCAGACGTTCTGATTTACAAAGTAGGCTAATACGTCAGAAAATCTGCTTTGATGACGACTTAAAAGATTATTGAGAGAATTTCCATTCAAGATCTCATTGGTGGAGGTAAAGTTGGTTTTATATTTGCACATTCGGACGTTCTCGTTAATAATATAACTTCAGAAAAGTATTCTTGGCAAATTATAAATATGGAAATTATATTGTCAGCCAATCAAAGTACAACATTGTTCACAGTCAATTAAATAGTGCTAATGTTGTTTTGTCATGGGATTCCAGACCCAATATTCAAAGCAGTGTGGTACAAAAATATAGGGAGCGTGTCACAAGTTGTCACTGTTCAAAAATGAATAAAAAACCAACTTTACCTCAATCAAGATCTCCTTGTTTGGGAAGTAACCAAGTTTGGCTGTCAAACCGTCCAGACAGAGCTGTTTTTATCCCAGAATCAGGTTTCTGTGACCTTTACATCGGTAACAGGCTTATCCGGGACTCCCTGACACATTGGGTTGATATTGTGTTGATATCTGACTCATTTTCTGTTTGCCGGTCAGTGCATCATTTTGGAAAATCTCAAGCAGAAGATTTCTTTCTTGTTTAGTCAATTGTGTATATAATAAATATGAATACAACACTAGAGATTGCCTGAAGCATCTTAGAAGTGAAGTTTGTCCTTGAGCGCATCCTCATGTTCTAGGCTGAAAGATGGGAATCAGTGTGGATGAAGTTTTTACCATGCAGAGTGTCCTACAGTCTCAGAAGTGTAAAAAAAGATTCATGCTCCTGAAATAAGTGTTTATATGGACGGAGCGTTCTTTCTTTGTATACAACTCAATTATTCACCCTTGTGTGGAGGGCAGGACAGGTTGGTGATTGTTATGTAGGGTCCTTACATTGTTCTTTTGTTGTTGTTTTCAGTGCACAGCATCCAGATGGAGCTCTGCTTTTTAATTACCCGAGCTGAAGGACAAGAGGACATCTCCTCGCCTCCTTAGCTGGAATAACTGGCCTGGTAAGTGCGTGTGTTTGCGTTTCTTCAGCTTAAAAGGATCCTCCGGGTATTCGCCATGCAGGCCTGGATGAAATGTTTTTTTGAAAATGTGCAGAATTGAGTTGTCAAGTGGATTAAGGTGGATGTATTAGTTGCTGAAAGCATGATCTTAAAGTGATAGGTCACCCAAAAGTGAAATCTTGCTGTTAGTTCACTTAGCCTTAGGTCATAAGACGAAGATGATGATGACGATGAAGTTGTTCTTCAACATTGCACAACCCTAGCATTTAGGATGGTTAAAGTGAAGTGAACACAATTTTGATTAATGGTTGTTGTTTTTTTTCTTGACAATTTTTGAACGAAAACTCGAATAATGCATTCATTTTTTTGCACAGACATTTTTTGCCTTCTAAAACCTCAATGAATCATTAGGAGCCACACGTATGCATTTTGTTTTGCCCATAAAAGTTTTTTTTTTCTCACAAAATGCCACTGACTTCTATTTTATGAATCTCCAGTGATCACAGTTTTAATTCAAAAGTAAGTAATGTGTATTAATATAGTGCATTTATCGTGTATGGCCATACACCCAAAGCGCTTTACAGTCATGAGGGGGTCTCTCCACACCACCACCAGTGTGTAGCATCCACTTAGTTACAGTAAAAAAAAGTTACAGTAACTACAGTTTTTGTTTTTTTGGCATGATGTATCCTTTTATTTAACCCCTGCATTCTGCAAGCAGTAGTCACTGAATGGAAAACAATGAAATTCTGCAGAAATATGCTGAGCTTCTTGAGAAATCTGGGTTTTATGAACACAGATTGTGTCTGGGCATTGGGGTAAAGTTGGTTTTTATATTCGCACATTCACATTTTTAATATAATTTCAGAAAAGTATTCTTTTAATCTGGGGGGAGGTCAATTCAGCCACTCTCCAATCCCCGGGACTCTGCGCTGGTTGTGGAAATGTAAAAAATTGACCAAAACAAACCATTACGGTTGGCAATGAAAATTCAGAAAATGTGGTTTGACCGGCGCACTAAGAGCTGCAGTAATTTAAAAAAAAATTAAATAAAAGTATTCTTTGCAAATTCTAAATGGGGAAATCATATTAGCAGACTGTCAATGACTATCAAAAGTACAGCATTGTTCACAGTCAATTAAATAGTGCTAATGTTGTTTTGAAGGTATACTTATATGCGATTTCAGACCCAATATTCAAATTACACTGTAAAAAATATCTGTTAATTAACAGTTTCCATATTTTGTGATTCACAAGTGTTTTCTGTTTATTTACGGTTGTGAATTGCATTATGGGAGCTTGATCTCTGCTCTGTTAACTTTTGATGTAAAAAAAAAAAAAACTGTACGGTTTAACAAAGTGATTTTTATTGACATTTTAGTAGTTTGAAATAGTATAAAATATAAGAAATGATACATAGAGAAATAAGTCTGTAAAATAACAGAAAATGTACTGGCAGCTTATTACAAGGGTTTTGTACCGTAATACACAACACCAACTCGGACAATCACTTTAAACTATTAAAAATGTTAATAAAAGTCACTTTTTCAAACTTTTCAAGGTTAAAAGTTGTTGGAAGAAAGACCAAGGTCCCATAATGTAATTCAAAAGCATAAATAAACCGGGAAAAATAAAAACAAACACGGAAAACTGTTAATTTACTGATATTTTTTACAGTGTATTGTTGTCATTTAAATAGTTGCATTTTAGTCAACTACAGCGGTAACAGCACCTACATGGCCCCCTATAATGTTGTCTAATTGCTCAATTTTCGTGAGCGTAACCACACTTCACATTACAAAACAATTAGGAAACTGGCATTAACCCTGAATTCAACAGTGTATAGCTACACTAAAGTCAGGATGTTCTGTGGTTGTTGTATTTGAGAACTCCAGAGTTCATTTGTCTGATTGTTGCCATTCATTGGATCTATTGACCGTATTCTCTAATATGTAAGTACACTCGTTTTTGCGATTTGTTTTAGAACTTCCGATTCAGTTTCCTATGGGAGAAATGACTAGGAATAATAAGAAAACAGTCAGACTACTTGCTCCACAAACAAGTGTGTTCATGACTATACATAAAAAATTTGAATAATATAATAAAAAATATCAGTTTGCAACATCGAGAAGTGTAACGAGCTGTTTTTTTTGTTTTTTTTATAATTATTTTTTAGGGGTTTTCACCTTTATTGGGACAGGACAGTGGAGATTTTACAGACAGGAAAGCATAGGGAGCAGAGACAGGGGAAGGATCGGCAAAGGACCTCAAGCCGGGAATCGAACTCGGGTCGCCGTGAGCACATTGGTGCTATGTGTCGACGTGCTAACCACTAGGCTATTGGCGCCGACTCAAGCTGTTTTTAACATCTAAAAATCAATGGAAATGAATGAGACCGGAAGTCTCAAGCCGAAAGATTGCAATAGCGGTGCCCGCTCGTACGTGAAGAATAAGGTCAATAATGAGAGTTTCACTGCAGCGCCTTCTGTTGATCGCTCGTGTGTCCAGCTGCTGTAATCTTCCACCGATGAACAGCTCTCTGCTTCCTTGAATAAAAGCCTAGGTTTATTCCTGGAAGAATCCCTGTGCCCGTCTTCTGAGTCAGCCACTAAATTCATCTTCAGCAAATCGGAGTCCTCCAGATGACGGCTCACGCCAGGAACAATTCCTTCTCCTCGGGTGACCATTTGCTCAACAAAATAGGAAACTTCCTATAAAAAAATTTTCTCAGGTGTATCTGCTGTTGTCTTGGCTGTGAAAGAAACAGGTTTATGTCTGTGTTGTTGGAGTATGGAGATACTATTTTATAAATTTCGGATTTCATGAATTGTTTTGTTAGTTATTTTATTACTTTTTATAAGAGATGCACCAATACTGAGTTTGTCAATACTGATTATTCAGAGTGACATCTGCTAATAATGATAGTTTGATAGTTCTGCTTAAAATGCCTTTAAAATTATTGATCATAAATTTCTCAGTTTTGAAATAAATACAAAAGAAATCTTAATTCTCTTCATGAGATTGATCAGGAATTATGATTTTTTTTTAATCTTCCGTAAATGTCCTAAAAGGTCATTGTCTTTAAAAAACAACATCAACTTATATTAATATCCATTGATAAATGAGGCTTTTATTTGTATACAGCATTTGCATTTATGATAATGATGCTTTATTGTGCTCTTATTTCCAATGGTGCTGCTATTTATGCAGTAAAGGGCTTATTGTTATTTCATGTTTTAAATAATATATATTGAATATACTTAATCATGTTTACAGTCAAAATCATGTTGTTTTCAGGTATGTGTGTGAATATTAATTACAAACAATTTAGCAGATAAACACTTAATGAAAGTTGAAATAATTTTGTCATAGAACATTAATGTAGTATAACTCCCCCTAGAGGATATCTATCTATCTGTCTGTCTATCTGTCTGTCTGTCTGTCTGTCTGTCTGTCTGTCTGTCTGTCTGTCTGTCTGTCTGTCTATCTATCTATCTATCTATCTATCTATCTATCTATCTATCTATCTATCTATCTATCTATCTATCTATTTCTGCCCATCCATCTCTATCCTCAGTTAAAACAATATTGAGCTAATGTTGTTAGAATTCCTCTCCATTCATTTTTTGATTATGTTTTTTAATTAGCCAAAAATAACGACATATACAATTTTACCATGATTTTTTTTTTTACCATTAAGACATCTACTAAAAAGGTCATTCAGTATGACAATCATTAATATACCAAAAAATTCCTGTCAGGCATATTTAGAACATTATTTGATGACATAATGGGCGTGGGTTTCCTCCAGGTGCTCCGGTTTCCCCCACAAGTCCAAAGACATGTGCTATAGGTGAATTGGGTAAGCTAAATTGTCCGTAGTGTATGTGTGTGAATGAGAGTGTATGGATGTTTTCCAGTGATGGGTTGCAGCTGGAAGGGCATCCGCTGCGTAAAATATATGCTGGATAAGTTGGCGATTCATTCCGCTGTGGCGACCCCAGATTAATAATGGGACTAAGCCGAAAAGAAAATGAATGAATGATGACATAATAAAGAGACTTTGTCACTGACCACTAGGTTTGACTCATCTGATATGATCAGATATTATTAAATAATAAATATTTAGTATGAATACAATCGAGTAAATTTAGTATCTTGTTTATTTTTATATAAATATTTCTGTTACGTTGAAAAAACGATGGAACATTATTTAACTATTTTAGTTACTTGAAACATTAAAGTACACTCAAAAAATAATGTTTGCTGTTCAAACTACTTATTTAAAAGAAGTTGAAACAACACAATTGTTAAGATTGTGTTGCGACAACTTAATTGGTATATGTTCAATCCATTTAAATTTGCAAAAACTAATAAGTTAACTTAAATTGATTGTGTGGAACCCAGCATTTTTTTATAATGTAAAAACTTACTTGCATGTAATATGTGGACACCAAAATTCAACATCTTGTCTACATCCAACCATCCAATAATGACAATGTCTTGACCGTGTGACTTTATCACATAAAACAGCGATAACAAAAATATTTACAACCACTTGACTTGAGACTTATAAAACGTTCCTCATCATCCAAAATAAACAATCTATATGTGCTCCTAAATCTAATACACAAAGTATAAAATCTATACAGCAAATACATTATCACAGTTACAACATTAGCTGAATCTAAAACTTGCACTAAAACACACGTATAATATCCTAAAAAAGGTTTCCGTTATGCACTATTTCTTATTTTAAAAGCTCTAGGAATGAATAGCTGCATTAATAGAGAAGTTTGTGTCTTTCTGTGTCCTCCAGCCTCTGGATTCAGCAAATCAAGCCGATCGGATGAGAGGAAATCCACTGCATACAGATTCAACATCAGCTGCCAAACACAATGATCCAGCCTAGAGTCCTCCTGAGGGACACAACTCTTCCAGAGACGCTCGCTGCCCAGAGGAGTAGCTACGGGAAACCGGCGTCTGCTTCAGTAAATGGCTTCATCCATGTTTTCATCGCTGTCTCCACCAAACTCCTCTCCGTTTTCAAAGTAGGACATGATGTAATCCGTTTCCTGTTACACACAAACATAGGATTAATTGGCTAACAATATTCTTGTATTATTTCTTATATTATATTATATTACATTACTATATAGGGCTGCACGGTGGCGCAGTGGGTAGCACGTTCGCCTCACAGCAAGAAGGTCGCTGGTTCGAGCCTCGGCTGGGTCAGTTGGCGTTTCTGTGTGGGCTTTGCATGTTCTCCCCATGTTCCCCATGTGCAAACCCGGGTTTCCTCCGGGTGCTCCGGTTTCCCTCACAAGTCCAAAGACATGTGCTATAGGTGAATTGGGCAGGCTAAATTGTCCGTAGTGTATGTGTGTGAATGAGTGTGTATGGATGTTTCCCAGTGATGGGTTGCAGCTGGAAGGGCATCCGCTGCGTAAAACATATGCTGGATAAGTTGGCGGTTCATTCCGCTGTGGCGACCCCAGATTAATAAAGGGACTAAGCCGAAAAGAAAATGAATGAATGAATATATTACTATATAACTGCAGGTCAACTACCGGCCACTTTATTAGGCACACCTGTCCAACTGCTTGTTAATGCAAATTTCTTATCAGCCAATCACATGGCAGCAACTCAATGCATTGAGGCATGTAGACATGGTCAAGATGATCTGCTGCAGTTCAAACCGAGCATCAGAATGGGCAAGAAAGATGATTTAAGTGACTTTGAACAGACACCTCCCACACCCCGCAATACACAAATCCCCCCCCCCTTTTCGCTTTTACACTTTCGTCCGCGACCAGCATATCCCCCTAACGCTCTTCACTTGTCATAGCGCCCGTACCGGCCCCTGCAGCCAGGATACTGTTCAAATTCATTCTGTGGTATCTGCATTGCTCTCTTCACCTTAGGAGTGTGACCTGCTTTAGTTGCGTCATGTGATGTTGTTGCATTTTGCATTCAGCCAAATCATATTTTCAAACTACATTCCCTGAACTCAATAAAAGTTTAACTTCATTCATTTATTCATTTTCCTTCAGCTTAGTTCCTTATTTATCAGGGGTCACCACAGCGGAATAAACCGCCAACTATTCCAGCATAAGTTTCACTCAGCGGATGCCGCAACCAGTACTGGGAAACACCCATACACCCTCTCATTCACATACACATACACTATGGCCAATTTTGTTTATCCAATTCATCTATAAACCAGAACATGCAAACTCCGCACAGAAATGCCAACTGACCCAGCTGGGACTCAAACCAGTGACCTTCTTGCTGTGAGGCAACAGTCTAACCACTGAGCCACCGTGCTGCCTCCAAGAAAAATGTTAAATGACAAACAAAAATCCCTGATATCCCATGATTTGGAAAAAAAATCAATGACTTTTAAGGTCTGAAATAGACCTTTTAAAACTCCATGATATTCCAGAAATTCCTTGACCTGTGGGAACCCGTAGGTGATACAATTACCATTAAAGCTTCATTTTTAGGTGAACTATCTCTTTATAAAAACCTAAAATATAAAATATCAAACCTGAAACTGACTTTACTGAAGTATTTGGGCATAGTTGATTTTCATCTGTATTTTTATACCGGTGTGTGAGCAATACTAAAGTGATTAATTTTCCTTTGGCTCAGTCCCTTTTTTCATCAGGGGTCGCCAGAGCGGAATGAACCGCCAACTTATCCAGCATATGTTTTACACAGCAGATGCCCTTCCAGCTGCAACCCAGTACTGGGAAACACCCACACACACTCATTCACACACATACACTACAGCCAATTTAGTTTATTCAATTCACCTATAGCGCATGTCTTTGGACTGTGGGGGAAACCGGAGCACTTAGAGGAAACCCACGCCAACACAGGGAGAACATGCAAACTCCACACAGAAATGCCAACTGACCCAGCTGGGATTCGAACCAGCGACCTTCTTGCTGTGAGGTGACAGTGCTAACCACTGCGCCACCGCACCGCCCAGTTATTTGTACTAAATAGTCCTAATATCAGGACAGAAATGAGCCACTTACATCCTCAAATTCCTCCTCATCGTACTCATTCTCTGCCTCTGCCTCTTCCTCTTCTGGCTTCTTCTTCTCTCCCTCCTCTTCATCCGAACTCCTCTCTTCCTCTTTCTGCTCCAGAGTCTGCATAGAAAAACCACATGCAGTCTGAGCACATTGTAATACATTTTGGCTGTTTATTTGTGTGTGCCGTGGGTCTTTGTGCACCTCCAGTTTGCGTATGATCTCCTCTTTGTCCTCTCGTGCTTGTTTGGCTTGTTTGGGAACAGCTTGGCTTTCTGCAAGCATATAGAAGCAAAGCGTGTGTGTGACAGTGGAAGTGACATCAGCTACATTGATCACAACTCCTCTGACAAAAGCCGCAGAGAAGCCTAAAAATAAACCCATCTCTCTTTTCTTAGTGGCAGACGCTCTTCAAGACTAAAGCTTTCTCTCCATCTTTGATTTCATTTCGGAGATGTGTGTGTGCGTGTGTGAGAGTGAGTGCATACTTGTGTATATAAGTGTGTGTTGCGTATGTATGTGACTCAGTGTGAGACTGTGATTGTCTATACATGAGAGTATGTGTGTGTCTGTGAGTGTGTGTATATATGAGTGTAAGTGTGTGTTTGTGAGTGTATGTGTATATGAGATTGTGTGTATAAGAGTGGGTCTGTGTGTGTGAGTTTGTATGTGTGTGTGAATGCATGTTTGTGTACATGAGTCTGTGTGTGTGTGTGACTGTGTGTATATATATATATATATATGGGGTATGTTTGTGTCTATGAGTGTGTGTGTGTATATGAGATTAAATGTGTGTATAAGAGTGTGGGTCTGTGTGAGTGAGTCTATGTATGTGT
>CAIGQV010001633.1:22807379-22831374 GCA_903798115.1 Danio jaintianensis | reverse complement strand
AAAAAAAAATGTTAAAGGGGTCATATTATGCAAAAATCACTTTTATAAGGGGTTGTGTGGCAACAGTGTGTGAATATAACCAGCCTCTAATGGTAAAAATCTATTAATTCTAATTTTTATAATCAGACTTGATAAAAACAGTCTGCAGAAACACTTTGATTGACATTCTCTCTTTGTACGTGTCATCAGAGGGGGAAAGCCCCGCCCATTAGTGATGATCTCTCCCTCATTAGCATAGGATGTTAGTCTTGTTTTTGAATCTTCCACTACGCTGACACATAGGCATTTGTAGCTCCGCCCTCTTTTTAGAATAAGACTGGGAGCACAATCTCATTTGAATTTAAAGCGATACTTTTCGCCCCATAGACTTCCATTCATACGCATGCAAATGAGGCAGACAGGAAACACAAGCTCGTGCAAAAAGTTTCGCATGCCATGCCGCTGCATTGCAAAGTTCAAGCTTGGTGAACTCTGAACTGCGAAATCGCATCAGACCAAAAGAAGACCAAAACATGATCTCTCTGTACAGAAATTTAAAATATGGAGCAATCGCTCGCTTTTTTAACATCTAATCATCTTGTTTAATCCCACCCCTTTTTTGCAGCGCCGTGCGACAGAATTTCGCATGCTCAAACTCTAGTGTGATCGTGGCTTGACACATAAGCATTTGTAGCTCCGCCTTCTTTTCAAAATAGGGCTGGAAGCACAATCTCATTTGAATTTAAAGCGACACTCACCAAAATAACACAATTAGGATTAAAGCCTAAAAGGGGCAGTTTTTTGTGTGATTTTTTGAGCTGATACTTCACATACACACTCTAGGGACATCAGAGACTTATTTGACATCTTATAAAAAGGGGCATAATAGGTCCCCTTTAAAGAAAATGAATATAAAAAAGTCAACATTTTTAAGCTTAAAGGTCCCATGAAGTTAAAATAAAATGTTTAGATGTTAGTATATCAGTATTGTTCATTTTTAGGATATCTATAAGCTAGTGCGCACCAAAACAGTGACAAAATTCGTGTTTAGAAGATATAAAACTGATATAAACATGTATAAACAACTTGTAGTGTCACTTCCGCCTGCCTAAATGGATCAACGGTTTAATTCACGTCACCTTATACCTTCAGTTTCTCTTTAAATCGTGACCAATCAAAAGCTCTCTAGTATCTGACTAGTCCCGACCCCTTCAAGATGCTTCACATTTAATGCGCTTGAGCCATACCTGTCAACATTAGGATGTGAAAATAAGGGATTTTATGCTCATTTAAGACAAAATTTGTTGTGTTTTAAAAAAACCCACCAAGATCGACATGTTTAGATAATATTATTATTATTATAATATAAAAAGGAAACATTGCACCTCGTGTAAGTATATGTCTGTTCAAACCGGTCAAACCCCGCACCCAAAACCCAGAGTGTCCACTTTCGCTCCACTTCAAATCGCGTGTACAGAATCCGTTTGGGAAACAGCGTCTATTTATCACTATGGAGTGTGCCTGAGTGTGAACTGACTGTTTTGAGGATTGCATAGGAGGGGCAACGGAGCCTGTAATGGAAAGGAACGGATTTTTTCAAATACGCGACGTTTTTATATTTCTTTTAAATTGTTTTCATGCTTAAATAAAATGAAAGCACAGAACAGATTCAAATTTAAGAGCAAGGGGCGTCCCCTGGTGGTTCGGCGGTATGAGTTGCGTATAGGGAGGATCGGCTCTTTGATGTTTATTGCCACCATTCATAGAAAAATTTAAAATACGTGAGAAATATGGGAAAATACCTTTAAGGGATGATAGCAGGATAGAATTGTAAAATACGGGAGAATCCCGGGAAAAATGGGAGGGTTGACAGGTATGGCTTGAGCTCAACTACTCTCACTGGCAGAGCTGTGAGAAAAAGTAAACGCTATTGGCAGTTTTTTTTAAAGGGGAGGGGCTACACTATGTCCCGCCCTCTCTTCATATTTCAGTTGAGATTACGTCAAGTATCGAATAAAAATGCACATTTCAAAGCACTTCATGGGACCTTTAAGCTTTTAAAAAACACGGCAAAATTACTAAACAAAAAAATAAATTACAATAAAAAATGTTTTTAATGAAATTAAAAACTAAAAGCTATTTCAAAATTAACATGACATTACGCTGTATAATATATTAATGAATATGTATATGATCATGTTGATATGTTTGGTCTTGGCGGCATAGACTGCTACGCCGCCGCTGCATTGATTATTGATGCAGAGCAAGTATCGAGAATTGTTACTGCCAGTATATTCACACACATGGTGTCTGAGAATATAACACACTGCTGTTACGAACATAACATACATGAAACCCCCCTAGCAGATCTGTACACTGGTGGAGCTGGGGTGCAGGAGGGTATCTAAAAACACACTGCAGATTTGCTAATGCAAACCACACCGAGGGATTTAAATTCTGAGGAGCAAGCTCATTGGCTGATGAGGCGACAGCAACCAATCACCTGCACCATGTAGATTGAAGCAGATTGGATAGAATTTATAAATGGAATTTCATGACAGAGCTTTGCATTTATTAATATTGGTTAATGTTCATTAATTCATTTTCATTTTCCTTCAGCTTAGTCCCTTATTTATCAGGGGTTGCCATAGCGGAATGAACCGCCAAGTATTCCGACATATGTTTTTTACGGAGCGGATGCCCTTCCACGCAACACAATGCTGGAAAAAACACACATATACTCTCACATTCACACACACACTTATACACTACGGCCAATTTAGTCCATCCAATTCACCTACAGCGCATGTCTTTGGACTGTGGGGCAAACCAGAGCACCGTGAGGAAACCCACGTGAACACGGGGAGAACATGCAAACTCCACACGGAAATGACAACTGGCCTAGCCGGGACTCAAACCAGCGACCTTCTTGCTTTGAGGCGACAGTGCTAACCCATGAACAGATTGCCAGATGCTACTTTAATTTGCCAAATATGCTTATGTTAAAAATAACATGAACTAAGTTGAAACTAAACTGTTACCATAGTAAAATAGCACTAAGATGAATCGGTCGTGTAAATGACTCACCTGGCTTCCACTCCAAACTGTTGTCAGAGCTTTCGTTTTTTTGGTATTTGTCAGAATAACGCTCCACATCTGTCAAAAAATTTAATAACAATAAATCACAAATTAAGCATGGCTAAAAAGGGAAACGTTGCACCTCGTGTAAGAAAACCATAGAATTAAATAAAAAGATAAATGTTGGTGATCAATAGCAGAGAAGCTTCTGCTGCCTGGTGAGTGAATACTGGACGTACCATGTAAAAAACCAATCAGACAATTAAAGAGACATTTATAATTGATGTGGCTTCTTGGTAACAAAATTCACGTGCACGACTTCACGCAATCGTAGTCTGGCATATTTTTGTTACCCACGACACGTCAAGATTTTATCTACACAAAATTGCATAATCTGATAACCAACAATAAAAATCATGCAATTTGAACGTGGATTTAGAGTATGTGTTAAATTATTATTATAGCTCAGTTTTTCCCCTCATTGAAGTTTAAAAAATGTGACGACAGCCAGGTCTTAACCTCAATTAGACATCTCATAAGGAAGTCAAGGGCATTTCCATCATTATTTTAAAGGGGGACATAAATCTGTGTGTCATCAGCATAAAAATGAAATGAAAAATTTATCCTAAAAATAAAATATATAAAGGAAATAAAATGGGGCCAAGAATAGACCCTTGCGGAACCCCAAATGCCAGATGTTTAGAGCAGGGGACACCAATCTCGGTCCTGGAGGGCCGGTGTCCCTGCAGGGTTTAGCTTCAACTTGCCTCAACACACCTGCCTGGGTGTTTTAAGTATAGTAAGACCTTGATTAGCTTGTTTAGGTGTGTTTGATTAAGTTTGGAGCTAAAATCTGCAGGACACCGACCCTCCAGGAACAAGTTTGGTGACCCCTGGTTTAGAGGATGAAAAGGTCTGTCCAACATTAACACAAAAACTTCTGTTTGACAAGGAAGATACTGTTGTGGAAAAATGATCATTTTAAATGTTATTTGCCCTAATTGCATTTAGACTCAGGATTAGAAAAAAAGGATTGCATAGATGCCGAAGGTGTAGAAATGACATGTTATGTAATTTTGAATGCATTGACACTCACTATTAATCTATTTTTATTTAATACATCAAGATGAATATGAGATTGGGTAAAATAAGCATGATACAAGCCCTTTAAAGAGGTCAGTAAAGAACTGGTCCTGGATTCTGAACTGACCTTTCTTGGGAGCTGCTGGACGGATGTAAAACGGGAGCGTCTTCATGGCTCCTCTGAACTCCTGTTTGAGGGCCAGCATGTACTCAGCCTCCTCACCCACCTGCAGGGGCACCGGCTTCTGATCCAGAGGCTGAACACATCAAACAGCACATTCACATCTGTCTGCTGCTCACACAAACACCTGCTGTCACTCAATTAAACATGCCTAGACAGAAATTAGCTTTTAATAGGGCAAACAAAATTATTAGCCCTCTTGTGAATTTTTTTTCTTTTTCAATATTTCCCAAATTATGTTTAACAGAGCAAGGAATTTTTCATAGTATTTCTATAATATTTTTTCTTCTGGAGAAAGTTTCATTTGGTTTATTTCGACTAGAATAAAAGCAGTTTTTAATTTTTTCAGAACCATTTTAAGGTCAATATTATTAGCCCCTTTAAGCTATATATTTTTTTGATTGTCTACAGAACAAACCATCATTATACAATGACTTGCCTAATTACCATAACTTGCCTAATTAAGCTAGTTAAGCCTTTAAATGTCACTTTAAGCTGAATACTAGTATCTTGAAAAATATCTAGTAAAATATTATGTACTGTCATCATGGTAAAGATAAAAGAAATCAGTTATTAGAAATGTGTTGAAAAATCTTTCCAATAAACAAAAATATACAGGGGGCTAATAATTCTGACTTCAACTGTATATGATAAAAATACACTGTTAAAACGTTATTGACATTTACTAATACTAATCTTACTCAATTTCTCAGAACTAAATTCAATAAAGGGTTATTAATGGCAATTAAACCATGAAAAATAAAACCATTTTAAAATAAATTCAATGTTAACTGAAATTTGTTTAAAAAAAATAAATAATAAAATCAGCTAGTTGCCAATATTTAAATACATTATTATTTACAAATTCAATATTTAACTTGATGTACTACAATAACTAAAACTAAAACAAGAATGAATACAAAGGACAGACACTTAAAATAAAAATAATTAAAATGGTTAAAGTAACAAGTTCTAAAACCTCAGAATAAAAATATTTTACTGTAATAAAATGTTAATTGAAATTAAAAAAAATTTTTATATTATAATAAACATATCAAAATATTTCTTAGCTTGTTGGCAAAGATATATTGCTCATTTTTAATTAGTTTAACTTTATGTACTAAAATGACCATAAATAAGAAAGTAAATTAATAACTAAATGACCAAAAATTAAATAGAAACAAAAGGAATAATTAATTAACACTAATAAAAACTACAAATTGCTGTTCTTATTTTTTACTGACTATCTGACTTCATCGCTGTACAACAACAATCAATTTTTGTCTTTATTTGGAACGGTATTTTATACAATAATTTAAGAGGCACACACTCGTCTGTATGTGTTATATAAATGCTAATATTTGTAAACAAATATTGTTATATTGTGACTTTTACAAGTGGGAATACTGTGATTATGTGCAATGTGAGGTGTGTTCTTTGCTGAACTATAAAACAAGGTGAATTATAATATATATATATATATTTAAAGAAATATATTGTTGTGATATTCGATATTTTTAAAATGACATGTCTACTGATTGCTGATTGTTGAACATGACGCGTTCAATGTAAATCCCAATAAGTTAAGTTAACTCAAGCTTTTTGAGGAAACTGATTGCGGCAAACCATTTAAGTTTTAAACAAAATGGTTTAAGTACTGTAAACTTATATATATATATTGAGTCATATACACATATTGTGTGGATATTGTCAAATATTTAGAGTAGTAGTAATTTAAACATTTTAAGTTCAGTTATCAAATCGGTATGAGTTCAGTTAATAGAACAAATTAAGTCCAAACAACTAAATAGTTACTCAAATGGTTTGCTTTTGCTTCTAGCATTAGAGTTAAGTTAGCACAAAAACAAAATCATTCATTAATTCATAACTCATTCGGTTTGAGTTCTGCTTAATATAATCAGTTTATGAGTTACCATAACTTTTTTTCATTAAGTAAAAATAACTTTTTTTAAAGTATAAGTTAAACTAACTTATTTGATTTAGTGATTTTCACTGTTGGGTTTTACAGTGTTTATCAATGCGATTTCTGTATAGGTCGTTACGTCATCCACATTAAAGTACTGGGTTTGATTCTCGTGAAATGCAAAAACGGACTCTTATCTTGATAATAACAGTGTAAGCGCTTCGTAAATGAGTCTTTATTGTTGTGTCTTGAAGACTCACGGGGAACAGAGGAGTCGGCTGGATGCAGGACGGAGGGAGATTTTCACCTTTACCGATCCCAACAATCTCCACAGAGAAAGTGAGCTGCCCTCTGCCCCTTCCCGCCATCATCTGAGACAAAATATTTCACATTTATTATCCATGCATCCTCTTTATTTAATTCGTATAGCCGTTATTTACAGTATAAGTTCACTCATTTGTCGAAACTGTTACATTCGGCTAAAAAAAAAGACATTTAGACCGAACATATGTAAATATTCCTGTTTTATATACATTTATTTTTGGTAAATGTTTTATTTTCAATGTAACGTTATATTTGTTTTGACCGAACTGTAGCATATAAACACACCTCTTTCACTCAATGCGGCGAAATCCCTCTTTATTTTCAACTTCGTTTCATTGTGCAAATGTTTTATTGGTTAATCCGTAAGTAACATACGTAGTTGTTTTTCGTGGAAATTCAGATTTTATTGATGTAAAATTGAGCAATAAAATCACCCGCCAAACATCTGCCCGTTTGTTTTTGCCCGCTGCTAAAAACGTTCCTGCCAGAAACATGAGCGCGGTAACTTACGGTTCCGCGTCTCTCTTCTGTTAACGTTAACCAGTCATACTTCAAAGTGAATCATGCCAAACAAATAAATCAGTACAAAAAAATTAAGAATTCATGACATGTTTTGCATTTTGCTCACAGAGATGCTGATGCGCATCCTAAGGATGGATATACAGTAGTAGTCAACATTTGAAGAGGATCAAAACCTTTTAGATCAATTTTGAAAAACATTTTTGATCCATTTCAAATGTTGACAACTATATATTAAAATTACTATTTATGTAGCCTATAACTAAGTAACAACACTTAATAACATATGTGAAACGTATGTGTGTGTGTCTGTGTGTATGTATATATAAATTAACTAGATTAATTAGGTTATTTAAGCAAGTTATGGTAATTAGGCAAATCATTGTATAACAGTGGTTGGCTTGTTCTATATAGCTTAAGAGGGCTAATAATATTGACCTTAAAATGATTTAAAAAAAAATAAATAATAATAATAATAATTTTCTTCTAATAAAACTAATAAGACTTTCTCCCCTTTCTCTTTCTCTCCTTTCTCCTATATATATATATATATATATATATATATATATTATTGTATATATATTTTTCTGGCAAATTCTGACTTAAAGTTACATTGCATAGAAAAAATTGCACAATGATGGCTCTTGAACATCGTCTTATTATCTTTTGGAATAAGCCTGTCATTTCTGGTTAAAAACAACAACAACAACAACAACAACAACAACTTGCTGGTTGAGTAAAAGTAACTTTAAATCAGAATTCACCTGGGTATGAATAATTTCATGCTTGATTGTGTGTGTGTGTGTGTGTATACAGTACACACACATTACTACTGTAAAACTGGATTAATTATATATTATTAATTTAACAAATTATCAGAAAATTGTTAAGTGGGTATAATGGTATATTTCTATATTATCAAAAGATGTGTCCCTAATGCGGTTTGATTAAAAGTTACAAAATGACTGTAAATATATAATATATACATTGTTATAAATATTAAATATAAATTAAATAAATTAATCAGTTAATATGTTCAAATAATATAAAGCGTGATCGAGGTTGAAGTGGTGATGATACAGTGAACAAAGAAAGACTCTGGTAATTATCACTTGTAAACAATATTTTATTGTGTTTCTTTCCCAGTCGAATTATAATTTTAGCTAAGCAAAATGTGTAAAATATTATTTAAATGATGCCTAAATGCTTGCAATAAAATCTGCCATATAGCAAGACAAGTTTTATTCCAAAAATAATCATTTCTAAATAATGCTAAATCATTTGAAATGCCATGAAAATGTTTTTGATGCATCTGAAAAAAACAATCACAGATATAAACTAGTTTGCACAATATTATTAAAAGAGATTTAAAAAGAACCAGCCGGTATAAGATCAGCACAGCTTCATTTCCCTTCCACGCTATGATGAAGCTGCTCACATCAACACTTTTCTGGAGAACCTGAAAGCAGCTGAAATTCAGCTAAATCTGCATTTGTTAAAAAAAGAAAAAAAAATAATGAAAGGAAAAAATAACCATAATATTGCTGACTCACAGCCTCCCCCGTCAAAATCAGAAAAAAATGTGTGAGCATTAGAAAACACACTCATTTCTGTAAGCTGATGTGATTTTAGCAAAACATCAAATCAAACTTTAAACACTGATTGAAATATGGTGATATAATATTTAAGCTGTAATTTAGATGCAAACATGGAGAGCGAGAGCAGACTCACTTGTGTAACCTGCTTCTCTCTCTCTCTCTCTCTCTCTCTCTCCCCTGCAGCATGTGCATGTCACTGTGCAACGCTTCTGTCGGAATCCACTGAATCAGTTGCCATAGAAACTGTGTTCAATAATAGCTATAGTCACTGAATTAGTATTTATGCAGTCTGAGAATTGTTTCACACCCCCTGCTTTCTTGCAGAGAGGCCCTTGATATATATTTAGCCCCAAAACTGAAATAAAAAGGTGTAAAGGCAGGCAAAATTTCAGATGAATGTTTAGGAGGAATAAGCACCTCTGCAAACGTGTGATTAGTGCATCTCAGCTAAAGTGTTTGATTGACCTGAAATATCCCTCTGCACAGCTGGCAAGTAGGCTTTATACATGTTTATATATAGCACAGAGCATTGTTTTAAATATAAAATTAGAAATAAATTGGCTGTAGCAATGCTAGATTCAGTGTGGATGGCTGTAGTGGGTCAGTGCTGGCATTTTTTTATATTTTGCATGCATAGATCTTTGCATCTTTACACATAGCAGGCTTAATTTTAGAAAGCAGCAGCACTGTACATGCATTAACATGAAGAACAATTGCTGTTTTAAACAGAAACATATAAATACAGAAAATGACTAATTAATAAATGAATGCCTTGTCATGGCAACAAGATTTCACCATTGATGCATTCATTACTAAAGCCTTAAGTGGGTCAGATCTGGCACATTTTATGTTTTGCATGGGTTTAATGTGCATTGCGTCTTTGCATGGAATTTAAAGCAGGAACAGAGCCTGCTTAGAGCAGTATTAACTTGCCTGCCCATACACATGTTTGTCCTCAAACTTCAGATTTACCTTAAATGCATGCAGCTATACTCTGAGAACCAGCATAGAGCTCTGCAGAATGCTTGTTTAGAGAATGTTTAGAGAATGCTGCACAGATGCATTTACAAGAAGTCTGATTGCACAAAGCACTGTTTCAGAATTAAAATATAGAAAAAAAAGATTTAAACTAAACGCTCTGTCATGACAACAAGGCGTTATCAATTATGCATTCATTATTGACAGCTTAAGTAGGTCAGATCTGGCATATTTTATATTGTGCAGGGGTTTAATGTGCCATTGCAGTTGAGTCCACACACACAATGTTTAAATGTTGTCATAAGTCAGATTTAACTGAAATATGCAATATTTACTCTGGAAAACCAGCATAGAAGCTGCACAGAGGCTGCAAACAACATAAAAAATATATAAAGAAATAGCTAAATTAGGAAATAAATATTGTCATGCAACAAGTTGAGGGCTTTGGTGCGTCAAATTTGGCATAATTTGTATTTTACATGCATGGATTTATTGTGACAGTGCATCTTTACACAGAGCTTAGAGCAGACATTTGTTCCACACACTCGCATTTCTTAAACGTTCATATTCTTTTTTTTGCCCTATGAACACAATTTCACCAGATGACTGTAATTTTAGATTGACTGCAATTATTTTGTAGGGTAGTGCATCTATATAAAATAAGATAAAGTACCAGCCTAGATAAATGCATCAAAGCAAATATACAAATGAAATAGACAGTGCTTTATGGTTTTCTGGGCAGTCTAACAGTATTGAGGTACAGAAAGTGAATAATCACAAGTAAAATAACATTGTGTTTCCCAGTACTGGGTTGCAGCTGGAAGGGCATCCACTGTGTAAAACATATGCCGGAATAGTTGGTGGTTCATTCTGCTGTGGCGACCCCTGATAAATAAGGGACTAAGACGAAGGAAAATGAATGAATGAATGAAAATAACACGGTGTAGTCTTCATCGAAAAAAAAAATATATATATATCTTTTTTTTAAGCGATTTTAAATCATTCAGGCACAAGAAAATATAACAGCCATAGCAGAAGTCACAAAACACATGCAAATGATAAATTTTTACTCTATTATTGTTACATTTAGCAATGATTCCACAGATTACATTTTCAAAAATGTGGTGCCTGCTTAAATATAATTGTGATTCTAAATTCTTGCAATGTGAGTATTGTGAATGCACACATTGCGATCTTGATTCTGAAATGATATATTGTGCAATCCAAGTATGTTCGCCCAAAGTACTGTTTTAAATTTCAAACTCTAAATATAGAAAATGTTAAATTATAAAATAAATGATTGCACCAATCATGCATTTTTAAGGGCTTAAAGGGATAGTTCACAAAAAAATGAACATTTATTCGCTATTTATTTACTTATCCTCAAATGGTTCCATACTAATTTCCTTTTTATGTTGAACACAAAATAAGATAGTTTGAAAAATTGACTTCCATAGTAGGAAAAACAAATATCATGGAAGTCAATGGTATCAGGTTTCCAACATTTTCAAAGTAACTTATTTTGTGTTCAACAGAAAAAAGAAAGAAACTGGAAAAGATTTGTGACAAGTGGACGAGTAAATGATGACAGAATTTTCCTGTTTTGGCCGAACTATCCCTTCAACATGGGTCAAATCTGGCAAATTTTATATTTAGCATGTGTTTATTACGCCATTGCATTTTTTATTTGGAGCAGGCACAGAGCCTGATTAGAGCAGCTTTACCCTGCTGCACAAACACACATTTATAAAATATCAAGAATCAAATCCCGTCAAGCGACAAGCATTAATTCTGTTAGTATTATTATCATCATTATTGCAAAACTACAATTTTCTGCATCCGATATCCTCTACACAGCACACACACATGATGGGGTGCATGCATCAAAATAAGAATGCACATGTAGGAATCAAAGAATTGAGCTAATTGAATAAGTTTCCCCCCTAGTGGAAAGCAGAGCTGGTCATGTGCATGTGCGGGCAGTCAGTGAAGCTGGAGCTGATCGTGGGAGCCTCGCATCAGCTCACTGCCCACCGCACGCCCCCGCAGAGTCTCCCAAACTCTCGCTCGCAGGAGGAGAGATGATGTGGGGGATGTAAGACACGGGGATCAGCAGACAGCAGCTGGATTCTCGGGTTGAAATCAACCGCTCTGATGGAGTGAAGACGGCAGATATACGGTGAGAGCCTCTCGAAACATAGTCTGCTGCAAATGCATCTTTCAGAATGTTGCGTTATTGTTATTATTTCATATTTATTATTTGGTATAATTCTCACTTGAGCATGGCGACTTCATTCCTTCATGTTGCAGCGATGTCTTAACATTTCCTTGCAGAATCTTTCTTAGTACATCACTTTTACACTGCATTTTTAAAAGTCGTTGCGTGTCGTTGGATGTTATAAAGCGTGCATTTTGCGCCGGGATGCATGCGTGGTGTTCAGAAATGGTCGCTGGCTGCTTATTTTTAGGTGTGAGTTGCTGAAGGTAAATGCAAATGTTTTATTGGAGGAACGATGCACATGTGGCTGCAGCTGTTCATAGGGCTTCATGAGCGTTCATTGCGGTGTGAATTCACGCGATTCGGATTTTCAGCTGCGCCGACTGTGTGTTGGCATTTCCTTAAAGACGCTCTTTAAGATTTACTGGATGTCTGAACGATTGGGTTTGGGATTGATGTTTTGCGCTGCTGTAATGAGTTTATTTGGTGATTAGTTAAATATAAAGGAGCATTAATGTGACGCTTGGTGCGCGTTTGCTTTAGCAGAGGATTAAAGTGTGTGTGTGTGTGTGTGTGTGTGTGTGTTTGCTGCTTGGAAGTTCATTTGTGGACACTGAAGCTTTGCGTCAGGCAGAGAGCTGACGTGAATAGACACCAAATTTGATGCTTCGAGACTAAAAATAGTCTTGAGCTGAAGATATTTGCAGCTGGAGGGCAAATCGAGTCTGTAACGCACTGAAACCGCTCCGTTTTAAGACTGATGTTCAGCACCGCGGACAGCGACACATAATCGGGAGCGACTCTCTTATCGTAAGCCTTGAGTATCTAATATTTCACTCACGTGATCTAGTCTCGAGAAATGTTGCTGTTTGATTTCACATCTGGTTATGTTTGAATAAAATAATGGATTTGACATTCAGTGAGCAAGTAGTGACGAAAAGGTTTTTTTGAACATGCTAATGCATGTTTTTTTGGCATTAAATTATATATATTTCACTCCAAAATCAGAAAAGCAAAACAAATGAGTTTTCAAAGAAGGAAAAAGTGATTGAAATAGACATAATATCAGAGATATTATCAGATCGTTTTCATTGTTTAATCATTGTAAGACATTATCTTTACTGAAAGGAAATATAGAATTAGAATGATATTGGAATTGTAAGAGAGGCATAGTCAGGTGTTATTTTTTAAAGATGGCATGACATTGTTTTTCACCACAAAATATTATTTATTAATAAATCAATTGGAATAATAAAAGAGATATGACCAGATTATTTAGGCTTAGTTTAAATTATTGAGTAACTTTTTTTAAATTGTAAAACAGTAAAAATATATTTTACAGTTATTTGAAGCATAAGATTAAAAAAAGACTATATATATTTTTTACTATAGGTAAAAATAACAAAACTTATTATTATCTTTCTTATTTATTTTTTTGCCATTTGCAAAAATAAATAAATAAAATAAAAACCAAACAATAACAGTTCTTAAATGCTTCCTATATTCTGGCTAGTACATCAATTATCAGATTTCTGATGATGCTGCTTTCCTGTCTGCATAAAACAGTAGTTTATCCCTGAGATCCACAGTTCCAGAACACATTGGTCTGTGCTTGTGTGAAAGGAAGACACACAGATTGCTCTCGAATTGGAGGAAAATTAATTCCCGGCTCTGTAAATGACTGCACACTCAGTCAAGTGGTTGTGTTGTCATTCATCTCATTACAGACCAAGTGTAGAAGACAAGTGAACTCGGTATGACTGAAAATGAGAGCGAGACTATAAGTTAACAATACCGAATGAACACAAACAGCAGCACAGGCAGTTTGGAGGAACGTGTCAGGAGCGTTTAGGACATTTAGCATGAAGGAGATAATCTCATTGCCTCTCCGCAGGATGGCTCTCTTTGAAGCTGCCAATATGAGTGATGAATTGCTTGAGCGGTGGTGATGTGACTGGGTCACAGGGTCACCAGTGCGCCGCTGATGGATGCTGTTCGTTTAGCTGCTGTGAAAGTGATTGCACCTGCCTTGATCCGTGTGATCTAATGAGGCAAACAGCAGCATAGAGCGCTTGCTGGGCTGAAAGCGCTTGACTGCGCAGCCCTTTCTGGTCACGGGCAACCTCAGATGAAGCCTCCAGTCCTACATGCACACTTGTGTTGTGTTAAAGAGAGAGCCGGAATTGGAGAACGTTTTTTATTCGGGAAATAGTTTAAGGGAATTGTTTAAAAAGGTGGAATTGTTAGCATATTTATCACTAATCAAACTAAAAGATTGAATATGTCTCTTTTCAGTGTTGTTATTTGTATGTTTTTTTGTACTATGACTGTTTATTAAGAATCTGATATGATTGCACGTTATATTTTGTATATTTAGTATAGGTTTTGCCATGAATATAGCCAATGCTGTTGATATAGAATTAAAACATAAATAAATAAATAAGAGAGAGCCAGAGGATCTCAGAGGCGTGACGACGAAGACATGATACTCATTTCAATCAGCAGAAAGAATTAGATACGATTTGTCCCGACAAGACCGCGTGGTGTTTCGCCTGCCTCCTGCTGTCCTCAAGACTGGAGAGGTTATTTTGGTCATGTCAGACAGCTCTTCAATGTGTGTACACACTCCATGATCCATAGGGAATGCTGGGAAGGGCTTGGGTTTTGTTTAAATCTGATTTATCTGTCAGATTAAATCATTGAGGCAGTCATTTTGTCTGATGTGTTAGTTCACATCAAACATCAAAGTTGGTGTACACCAAATATTGATATTGATTAAAGAAACACTCCACTTAAATTTGGAAGCAGGCTCTTTTTTAAGTCCCCTAGAGTTAAAGGGCACCTATCATGCCAAATCAACTTTTGGACACAGTTTGGAGAGAAATGTGTGTACTGTAGGTATAGTGTGTACACAGTAGTATTGGAGTGATAAACACAACAAGTCACTTTTTTAAAATTTCCTGATGTTAAACTAGGATCCAAATCCAGCGTTCCAACTCTCTGTGATCCAACTGCACCTCAAGAAGCAGTAAGTGCTACACTTTGTATTATTTTATAGCATTTTGATTTATATTTTTTGAGCTACAAATAGGCATCCTGTCACATTTACCGTGAGTAAATAAGCAAAAACAGTGCAACGTGTTAAACATGTACACACGTGTATTTGTGTGTGTCTTTGTGTGTGCACAGGGAACATTGTAACAGCATTTGTGTGTGGCTCATTCATCGTTGCAGGAAGATGAATAAACTCCAAAATAACTACATCAAATAAACAGTCAGAAACTTCCTGGTTCAGTCTTACTGTGGTATTTGTGACAGGCTTTCTACTTCATCTGTCTGTCATTTTGCTGTGTTTATCCTGTAGAGGTGTGAACCTACACTGGTCTCACAGTTCGGTTTGGTTATGATTATCATGCCGTCGATTTGGTTCAATTCGATATCTTGGTGCATCACGGTGGGTTGACTATGATTTCCATATAATGTTTTTTTAATTTTACTTCACTGCACAAGAATTCTTGTTTTAATTATAATTATATACCTGCTCAAAGAAAACACTCTTTTTTTAATGTATCAAACAAAACTCAAGTACATGCACAGAACAACATGAGCATTTAGAGCAAATAAACAAATGTAAATATTATCCCGATTGCTTTTTGAGCATTGTCGCGAGTTGTTAAACGCCTATGATTGATCACACGCTCAACAGAAAAGGGCTGCAATTGGCTCTAACGCTAAAAAACGGTTAGGGTGAACCGATACCGAATTGTCCAGGTCTGCATCGCTGTGCACAGAATAATTTTGACACCACTATTATCCTGACACCCAACCCTGATTATACTTTTCTGAACCAACATGACCGAAGAGTGGGCGGGGAGAACCAACTCATTTGCATTTAAAGGCACAGGTGCGAAACAGCTAAAATTCCCTCTGACCCAAAAATTGACATTTTCAGCAGGGTATAATAAATGATGTGATGGGTTTTTTTGACCTGAAACTTCACAGACACATTCTGGAGACACAAAATACTTATTTTACATCTTGTTAAAAGGGTAAAATAGGAGCCCTTTAAACAGTTGAGTTTTACCATTTTTTAATTCATTCAGCCGATCTCCAGATTTGGCGGGAGCGCTTTTAGCTTTGCTTAGACTCTGAATAAACCATTAAAATCTCGCTCAAAAATGGCCAAAAAGTTTTGACCAAGGAATTAAAAAAATTACTTCAATTATATATTTTTTAATGTCAAATGCACACATTGAACCAATCACTCTTACCAGTAACAACAAACTGTTTAAAATTATATGTAAATTACACATTTAACAAAAGGAGCTCATTACAAGGTTGGGCTGCAACAAATAAAATCATTATTATTGCTCTTTCTTTTGCAATAACTCATTAATAAGATAACTGCAGTAATCAAGTATTTATGTTGATTTACAGAATACATATAAAACGTTTATGTGTTCGGAGAAATGGCACATTATAACTAGGCTACACAGACAAAACACAACAGGTCATGATGTTAGTCTAATAATGAAGCTGCTAAATCAACCTTCTACTCCTATCATTTCAGTACTTTGCTGTGTATGATGAGATCGTCCAAAACTATCAGTGCATTTATTTGCAATAAAACTGTGAGATGCAGAAAAAAAAACATGACTAATTTAAACTCTTCTGATTGGCTGCTGCATTCAAAAGCTCAACTTATGTGTGTGATTCGTTATAAGGCTCAGCACTGCAAAAAAAAGTGGGACAATCAGATAGAATGCGTGCAGATCTAAATGTAATGCTTTTATTTAACTCTTTAATCAGTTTAATCAATAGCAACACGCATAGAAGTTTAGTTTAGTTGTATATGGATGTCTTTTTTGCCACTAATGCAATCCAAGACCTGTGAAGAGATGACCCCAAGGTTTCCATAATCCCAGACCGGGCCGTATCCTGAGGAGCTGCTGTGGTGGTCATGGAGGAGTGGAGAGAAAAGGACTGATTCCTGTGAGACCCCAGTGAAAGACGAGTCTTCTCTGACGTCCAGCGTTCACCAGCTTCCGGCGCCTAGACTGCAGCTCTGCACAAGACGTTTGGCCATAGGAGAAATGGTCGTGCCCAACTGAGCCTGGTTTCTCTCGAGGTTTTTTTTTTTTTTCCTTCACTTTCGCAAATTGGTGAAGTTCGTTCCTCGCCGCTGTCGCCACTGGCTTGCATGGTTCGGGACCTGTAGAGCTGCGCATCGATGGATTTGCTCTTCAGTGTTTGGACTCTCAGCAGTGAAAATTAAACCACACTGAACTGAACTGAACTTAAACTCTAAAAACTGAACGGACACCATTCCAATTCACTATAATCTTCTATGTGAAGCTGCTTTGACACAATCTACATTGTAAAAGCGCTATAGAAATAAAGATGAATTGAATTGAATTGAATTTTGCAATACCCTACCTTGAATTTGTGGGGAATTTTGTTCATTTTAATAGAATTCTTTGCCACAAGCTACTGTTAATTTTTAACCTGGTATAAACAAAACCACAGAAATACTGACAGAAAGATGATGATAGTTTTTTTGTCCATAAACTGAAAGAGTAATGACTTTAATATTTGACATAACATCTATTTTGAAGTTACAGAGCTGTTTTGTTTGTCTGTCAAGACCTTTGTTTTAAATTTTTGCTCATGTGTTTTGTGGAGTCAAAGACAAAACTGATCAGATTTATATGTTGAATGCAATGTAAGTCTCAGCATCTGGCAAATGCATGACTGTAATATTCTCAATCCCTCTCAGAACTGTACCAGGTGTTCTGTGTTTAATCAGTCTGTGTATAAATAACCCTTGAGTATCTCTAAAGTATGCAAATTAGCCTAGAGAACAGTTTATTATTGTGAAAACACAGATGCTGGTGCAAGAATAACTACATGTAGCTGTATGCATATATTAGCTCTGATTCAAAACAGTCTACACACACTCTGTTTATTTCAGTCCAGATTAGGGTAAAATGTGGACAAACAAACCGTTGGGTTAAAAACATACAGTAACTTGAAAAATCAACGTAGTGGTAGCAACAACCCAGCATTTTCTGAAGAACAGGAAACTGAGTTCCTAATGCAGAGAACTACAGCATCTTTATTGAAACTGCACTATAAACCAGTTATAAGTATCATGAGACATTATTGTAAGCTTCACTGTGTTACTGAATACATGAACAAAAGCAAGAGAAACAGGAAAAGAGACTTTTGATTAAATAAAGAAGACCTGTGAATTGTGATCACAGATGAGAGCAATTGAATTCAACTTCAAAATATAGGTCTTGACATTAATCAGAACAAAAGCCCTGTCTGATGTCCTTAAAGGGATTGTTCACTCAGAAATCAAGTCTGTCATCCTTTGTTCGCCTTCTGTAAGATATTTTGACGAACACTGGTGTCTAAAAAATACTGTACCCAACTGAATTTATTGTGTTCAATTTCACTGGAGTATTTAAGTGCTCTTATTTTGATATTTTCATTTTAATTGTAGTTTTTTTTCTATAGTTTACATTCATCAGAGTTCTAAAGACAAATATAATATATTATTATATTTATAATATAATATAATATAATATAATAGTCTAGGGCGGCACGGTGGCTCAGTGGTTAGCACTGTCGCCTCACAGCAAGAAGCTCGCTGGTTCGAGTCCCGGCTGGGCCAGTTGGCATTTCTGTGTGGAGTTTGCATGTTCTCCCCGTGTTGCCGTGGGTTTCCTCCGGGTGCTCCGGTTTCCCCCACAATCCAAAGACATGCGCTATAGGTGAACTGAATAAACTAAATTGTCCGTAGTGTATGTGTGTGTGTGAATGAGTGTGTATGGGTGTTTCCCAGTATTGGGTTGCGGCTGGAAGGGCATCCGCTGCATAAAACATATGGTGGAATAGTTGGCAGTTCATTCTGCTGTGGCGACCTCTGAGATAGAGACTAAGCCAAAGGAAAATGAATGAATAATGCAGCTCGTTTTTAACAGTGTCTAGTCTAGTCTTTTAAAAGGATCTAGTCTCTCTAAGGTGCCATTTACACAATGTTTACACACTGTCTAAGGGGCCATTAACACATTTTTTGCCACATTTTTGGATTTGACTGAAAATTGGAATTTGAAAATAGGAATTGAAAACGCATCTGTTGTCATGTCCATGTAAACAACCGAAAATTTAAGTCTTTGAAAACAATGACATTATCGTATGCATAGTATGCATTTAGGGGTGTGTAGATTAACAACAAGCGCAAACAAACATACAAAACAATGAGAATGTTTTCATTGAGAACACTACCAGAGAGTAGTGTTGTTGTTGCTCAAGTATTTCCTAATTTTCCTAAGAAAACACATGCAATTACAAAAAAAACTCATTGGTTTGACAGCAAACGTGTTGCGAATCCTCACAACACAAACATATGTGTATATGTTGTGATATGTGTATATGTTGTGCAAACAGTTGTGGATATGTGTAAACAGATTGTTTTGAAAATGGTGTTATGTATACACTACCTGACAAAAGTCTTGTCGCCTATCCAAGATTTAGGAACAACAAATAATAATTGACTTCTAGTTGATCATTTGGTATCAGAAGTGGCTTATATGAAAGGCAAAGGCCTCTAGATTATGCTTATTTTGCCAAAATAAAATATGATCATGCTTTGATTTTTAATAATTTAATTAGGACAGTAAGGTCTGACTTTGCTTAGACAAAAAGTCTTGTCACTTAACAGAAATAATGTACAGTATAGAATATAATGGTGGAGTGAAAAAATAATTAATATTGTGTATGACTCCCATGAGCTTGGAGGACTGCATCCATACATCTCTGCAATGACTCAAATAACTTATTAATAAAGTCATCTGGAATGACAAAGAAAGCATTCTTGCAGGACTCCCAGAGTTCATCAAGATTCTTTGGATTCATCTTCAATGCCTCCTTCTTCATCTTACCCCAGACATGCTCAATAATGTTCATGTCTGGTGACTGAGCTGGCCAATCCTGGAGCACCTTGCCCTTCTTTCCTTTTAAGAACATTGATGTGGAAGCTGAAGTATGACAAGGAGTGCTATCCTGCTGAAGAATTTGCCCTCTCCTGTAGTTTGTGATGTAATGGGCAGCACAAATGTCTTGATACCTCAGGCTGTTGATGTTGCCCCCATACTGAATGTAACCCTAAAACATGATTTTTCCTTAAACAAACTTGACTGATTTCTGTGAGAATATTGGGTCCATGCGAGTTCCAATAGGTCTTCTGCAGTATTTGTGATGATTGGGATGCAGTTCAACAGATGATTCATCGGAAAAATTTACCTTCTGCCACTTTTCCAAATGATCAACTAGAAGTCGTTATTATTTGTTGCTCTTACAACTGGGATCGATGACAAGACTTTTGTCAGGTAGTGTACGTGAAACTAGTTCAAAACACAGAGAACGCGTGAATGCATTGAATAATTAGTAACTCAAAAGGTCATGATTTGCACTCGTTGAGTAATTGCATTTTATGTGTATATTTTTGATTTCACATTCTTTGGAAAAAAGTGTGTTAATTTGTGAAATCAAAAAGTATATGTAACGCAATTACTCAACGAGTGCGAATCATGACCTTTTGAATTATTCTGTTTATAAGATTTACGCACCAAAATAAAAAAATGCAGCAGCGAAGTGCATACTTAAAGGGCACCTATTTTACCCCTTTTTCAACATTTAAGATAAGTTTTTTGTGTCTCCAGAATGTGTCTGTAAAGTTTCAGCTCAAAATACCCATCAGATTATATATTATACCTTTCTGAACATTGCTCTGACGCATGTCTGCATTTCCTGCTGCGTCTCATGTCAGATAAACAGCACAGTGACAGATAAGAATGAGAAATACTACAGTAAGAACTTATGGTTATTTGATGTATTTGTTGTGGAGTTAATTAAAGCCTTTCTGGAATGATGACTCACACACAATGTTGTTACAAAGTTCGTGCACACACACACACACACGTTTAACTTTGCACCTGTTTGAACAGCAAATGTGACACGATACGCGTTAAAATCCATTGCTGTATGGATATCCATTATGTTAATGTACAAAATAAACCCGATTTATCATCCACAAACCGGGATTGAAGCGTCTTCTTTTATAATTGTACTGACACCGCGGCTGTGGTGGTGAATTATGTAGCGATTTCTATTACAAATATGCACTGTTTAAAAAACATTTTAAACTTGTAAAACTCATTCTTGAGGTTCAGCTGACCACAGAGAGCTGAACAGATATTTTTATCCCAGCTGCTTTGCGCACGTCCTGTCTTGTGGATATGTTTATACACGTTACTATGGAGACATGTTAATACGCGGCTGTCAATCAATTCGGTGGGCAGGGAAAACTGCACTCCTACGTCACGTTGCGGTGGGCCTCAGAATTGCAGGGATTTGGATCCTATTTTAACATCAGGAAATTAAAAAAAAAAAGAGACTTATTGTGTTTATATCACCCCAGTAAATCTGGTTAAGAAAGCAAGACTGAATTACTGACGACTCATTTCAGACAGAAAGTGTTCTTTCTTTCTTTGAATCTTTACAGTCCTTCGACATTCACAGACAGCTGCATTACGCATTACATGGAAGTCATTATCCAAAAAAGCATAATAGGGGCACTTTAAAACTGCCTGGTCAGGTCAGAATACATAGCAGGATGCCTGTGCGTTTCGGCAGGTTGATCTCTTGAGAGACGATGCCTGCCCCAAGTCTTTGTGCCACATCTCTCCAGTGAGTCTATCATGGAGATGAGTCATCCATGCTGCCTGCCTGTGTGTGTGTGTGCATGTATGTGTGTGTGAGAGACAGGAGATTAACCTCACTGTCTCCAATCTCCGAGAACCCGCTCTCTTAAAGGGGGATTTTTTTGCGATTACACTTTCAAAGAGTTCTTTTCTCCCTGTTCCTCTCTACCTCCTATAATCTTTATGTGAAAACAGCAGCATTCCTCTTTCTTTCTTGGGGTGAGCTGGCTTGGAAATCACAGAGAATTCCTTAATACGGCAGGCAGGAGGAGCAGCTCACGGTCTGTGGGTGTGCTGGTGTGATGCAGGAGAGTTGTGAATTGGGCACAGCTCGCACATATACTCTCCATATTTTGTTTTCTTCATATCCGCAGGGATAGACTGGGCTTACGGAGCACTGGGACCAATTCTGGTGTGTAACTGGACTGTAAATCAGCGGTAGATTAGCTGCAAATCAAGTATTTACAGTTGAAGACAGAATTATTAGCCCCCTGTATTTTTTTTTTCATCAATTTCTAATGGAGAGAAGATTTTTTCAACACATTTCTAAACATTTTAATAACTAATTTCTAATAACTGATTTTGTATCTTTGCCCTAAAGACAGTACATAATATTTTACTAGATATTTTTCAAGATACTAGTATTCAGCTAAAATGCAATTTAACGGCTTAACTAGGTTAATAAGGTTAACTAGACAAGCTAGGGTAATTAGGCAAGTTGTTGTATAATGATGGTTTGCTCTGTAGACAATCGAAAAAATATTGCTTGAGGGGGCTAATAATATTGCTCTTAAAATACTTTTTAAAAAATTAAAAACTGCTTTTATTCTAGCCAAAATAAAACAAATAAGACTTTCTCCAGAAGAAAAAATATTATAGGAAATACTGTGAAAAATTCCTTGCTCTGTTAAACATCATTTGGTAAATATTTGAAAAAAATAAAATAAAATTCACAGGAGGGTGAATAATTTTGACTTTAACTGTATAATGTAAATGGATTTTTTTTTAACCATCATCAGACAGCTCTTTTAAGATGACATTTTTGCTTTAGTAGATTATTAAAGAAGATTTTTTTTTGCTGAAACAGTGACCCTGATTCATAAAAAGTCACTTGCTACCAGCAGTTTAAGAGTAAAAAAAAAACAAAAAAAAAACATATATATATATACAGGCAAAACAAAATGAATACCATTGGCTCCTGATAATATATTGAGGTCTTAAAGGGATTATTTACCCAAAACAGAAAATTCTATCATCATTTACTCTCCCTTCCCTTTCAAACTCTTTCAAGATTTAGTAGAACGTTGAAAACCAGTAACCATTGTTCACTCTCAGAAATAAAGGTACGCGAGCTGTCACTGGGGTGGTACCTTTTCAAAAGGTACAAATTTGTACCTAAAAGGTCCATATTAATACCTCAAGGGTACATACTAGTACCTAAAAAGTACAAAAGTGCTCCTCTTAAAAAAAATAGTACTGATATATACTTTTGAGTTACCAATATGGACCCTTTAAGTACAAATGTGTACCTTTTGAAAAGGTACCACCCCAGTGACAGCTCGCGTACCTTTATTTCTGAGAGTGTATTTGTGTTTCCTATTATGGAAATCAATGGTTACGGGTTCGCACTTCATGATTTTGCTAAGTACAATGCGATCCTGGATTAACATCTATGTTGATCCTGGAACATCATTTTTGTTTGAAAAATTAATCCATACCTATTCCCTACCCCTAAACCTAACTATAACTGTAAATTATTCCCAAAATCAGAGGGGAATAATAGCTGGATAACAATCATGTAAACTGTAAGCGGATCCCTTAATTCTGATTGGCTGATTGGAATGTTGTTCCAGGATCAACATAGATGTACAGGTTTTCAGCTTTCTTCAAAGCATTTTCTTTTGTTTTCAGCAGAATAAAGAAATTCATAAAGGTTTGGAACCTACTTGAGGGTAAACATCAAGTAAATTTTCGTTTTTGGGTGAACTATCCCTTTAAGAAGTCATGAAAACACTCAGAATTGTCTCCTTGAGGCACATCAAAGTACAGCAGATCAATATATAAACATATATACATACACTATACTGTATATGCCATGTTTAGCCATGTTACATTTTTTAATGCTTTATTATGCTGGCAGGGATGCTTTTTTATTTAATAAAAAATACAGTAATAAAAGTGGTGTCAAATACTGTATTAGTTTCCCAGGAAAAAGAAGCTGTATTTTAAGCATCATTACTCCAGTCTTTAGTGTCACATAACTTCAAGTTTGAACATAAGTTCAATTTGATCAAAGACATTTATCGTTTTAAAGCAATTTATTTATATATATATATATATATA
>CAIGQV010001633.1:22774623-22797123 GCA_903798115.1 Danio jaintianensis | reverse complement strand
ATAAAGTCGCACCCCTGCCCTGAACTATTTTAATTAGTCCTAGAGTTGTGGCGGTGGAAGGACGATCGCCGAAATGAGGTAAGCAGCTCTTTAAATTGCTTTACGTTGTGATGGACAGGATTATATGAAAATGTTTCTTCTGAAATTGTTTATAAGTCTTTTATAAGTAAAAAAGTAGTACAAGTTTATTTGTTCTTTGTGCGCCCTCTGCTGGAGCATATGGATACTGCACACACCTCAAACAACGTTTCGGTGCTCTTTGGGCAAGGGATTCATCAGAACAAACAGCAAAAATCAGTCCAAGGCACTCAAAAGATGTGGAAAAAATATTAAAAAGCCTTTATTCACAATGCTAATCTTAAAAAAAAAACCTAGGCGTTTCGGCAGAGAGCTGGCTTCATCAGGGTAACAGTGATCAGCTAAAAAAAAGCACTCTGACTGATTTCTTTCAAGGACCACAATAGTCCCCTTAGTTTCTTAATAATTTGGTGGAGTGGCAGAAGGACCTGGATCACAGTTTAATGCAGATGCTGGAGGATCTGAATCATAGCTTGGTGGAGGTTCCGAAAGATGTGGATCATAATTAAACGAAGGTGAAGACGAGACTGCATCATGATTTGGGATGTAGTTTGCCAGAGAACGATATAGATCATATTTTGGCAGAGGTGCATAAAGTTTTGGATTGTAGTTTGGTTGAAGTGCAGAAGGGCCTTGATCACAGTATGGTGGAGGTATAAAGGGGTTTTGTTGGCCCTGAGGCTTAGAAGTGTTATCAGTCATGTAAGGCACATCTCTGTGTATGTAACTCACTGCAGCTCTTCCAGACTGAGAAACAGAAGACACAACAAAAAGAGCTCTGTAAAAAATATCTGTTAATGAACAGTTTTCATATTTTGTGATTCACAAGTGTTTTCTGTTTATTTATGGTTGTGAATTGCATTGTGGGAGCTTGATCTGATCTCTGTTGACTTTTGATGTAGAAAATTCATCTTTACAGTTTAACAAAGTGATTTTTATTGATATGTTAGTAGTTTGAAATAATATAATGTATTAGAAATAATATAGAGAGAAATAAGTCTGTAAAATAACAGAAAATGTACTGGCAGCTTATTACAAGGTTTTTGTAGCATAATACAACACAAACCAGACAATAAATACCTTTAAACTATTAAAAATGTTCATAAAAGTCACTTTTTACAACTTATCAAGGTTTAAAAGTTGTCGGAAGAAAGATCAATGTCCCATAATCCAGTTCAAAAGCATAAATAAATGAGGAAAAATAAAAGCATGAATCACAAAATACAGAAAACTGCTAATTTACGGATATTTTTTACAGTGTGTGTTGCATTCATTATTGGAAGGATGGCTGTGGGTTAGGAATTAATGAAACATTAAAGGATTTGTACATCCAAAAATGAAAATTAGCCCATGATTTACTCACATTCAAGGCATCCTAGGGCTGTGCGATTAATCGACTTTGCCAGTAAAGCGAGTTCTAATAAACCTTCATCACATGCTTTTTTAGACAGGGTTGTAGTTCACTCAAAAGTTAACCAAAAAGTCGAAATGGATATAATCAGATAATTGTGATAATTGTTCTGTGATAATGACAGCTGTTTGCGAAGCTTCTCAATGCACTGTGTAGTAAATGCTGCACATAAAAAAATACCACATATAATAACGTTTCTACTCCAAACTCACTTCGTAACTTCAGTCGAGTGTTTGGAAGAAAACCTTCTGTGAGATGATACTGTAGTCGTGTGGTTATTAGTCACACTGAATCAATGAACGCAGTTAAATCTTCTGTTTATAATGCAACACTATGGGGATTTTCTGGGTTTCTTCTTCATGGGTGTTTGGAGTTTCCACAGGAGAGCGCCCTCCGTCTTTGGGGCAGAGTGTTTTTCTTTAACAATCCAAAATAAGTCCAATAATGCACATCCATCCATAATAATAAAAAAAAAAATCCAATGACTCAGGGGTTGAATAAAGGTCTCCTGAAGCACATTTGTGAATTTTTGTAAGAAAAATACTGCATGAGGGGCATTTTTTGGTGCATTTATCTCCATGTGAGGCACATTTTATTATAGATGGATGGATGAATTATTGGGATTGTATTGGACTGTTAAAGGAAAACATCAGCCCTTTGCCATTGTAGAGCTGGAAAATCCCAAGATAATTAAAAATAAAACAGTTTAATAAATAATAAATAATATTATAAATAAAATATAAAACAAATTATATAAAAAACAAAATAATAAATGTTTAAATAGTATTCAACTGAAAGAAGAAAGCCATATACACCAATAGGAATATGAAAATTTTTCATATTAAATCTTTGAATTTTGCCACTATCCCTTTTGAAACAGTTCAGAAGCTGTGAGATTCTGACCTGAAATGAGAATTGATAGATAGAACAAGATTGATAGAACAAGCATTTCTATACCTACTGATATTTCCAAAGCCTGTAAGATATAAAACAAGACAGTATTTGTTTCCTTAATGTCAAATTTAGCATGTAAAAACCTTGGAAAAATGAGCTGTCAGTGTGGTGGTATCCTAAGGCAAGGGTTTTGTATTTTACGTAGCAGAGCCTCCCAAAAATGGCCATCCTTGTATGAGGGACACACTTCTTAAAATGTAAAATAGCAGTAATAGTGTAATAATAATGTAATAGTCTATAGTTTTTGTACAAGGATCAAATATATATATATTTATTTTATTTATTTTGTAATTTTTTAAGAGAATTAAAAATATTTTGTAAAATATATTATAAAGAATATTTTCTATTATGTTACATTATTATTTTTCTACTCATACTGTATTTATTCACTGAAACATTTATTTACTAATATATTTTAAGGAAAAGTTTATTCTTCATTTAATATAATTTGTATTAATAATTACATTGTATATGTTATATTGTATACATATTTAAATCTTTGTTTGGTATTATGTTTAGATTCATTCTAAGTAATCCATTTGGTTAATTTATTATTTATTGTTTGTGTGTTTATTTATTTATCTTCATGTAAAATCAATTTAATGTTATTTTATTTTATTTTATTAAATTATTATTTATTGATTTTAAATTTATGTTTACATTTTTACTTCAGAAATTTAAATTTGTACAAAATATTACAAATTAAAATTTCTTTTATTTTTGGGGGTCATCAGACCACATTAAAACCACTGCATAAGCTACAAAAGCAAACACTGTAAAAAAAAATGTATCTGTTAATTAACAATTTCCGTATTTTGTGATTCACAAGTGTTTATTTATGGTTTATTTACGGTTGTGAATTGCATTATGGGATCTTGATCTCTGCTCTGTCGACTTTTGATGTAGAAAATTCAACTCTACAGTTTAACAAAGTGACTTTTATTGACATTTTAGTAGTTTTAAATAATATAATGCATAATATATAGAGAAATAAGTCATTAAAATAACAGAAAATGTGCTGGCAGCTTATTACAAGGTCACCAACCCAGACATTATATCACTTTAAACTATAAAAATGTACACTTTTCAAACTCCTCAAGGTCAAAAGTCATTGGAAGAAAGATCAAGATCCCATAATGCAATTCAAAAGCATAAAGAAACATGAATCACATAATACGGAAAACTGCTAATTTACAGATATTATTTTACAGTATAGTTAAATATATGTATAGTATAGTTAATGTACAGTATAGTTAAGTATAGTTAAAACATATGTACATAAATGTAAATATGTTTTAGCTTTTGTACTCTTAGGTTCTCATCCCAGTGCCTTTTGTCTTGAGATTGTAACAGAAAGGTATGGAGAAATGGATGTTGAACAGATTTATTTACCCCCAGAGCCTTTGGGCTGATGTTCAGGAATTTAGAAAGCACCTGTTGGTCAAACGGTGAGCTTTGCTGCTGCATATAGCTGTTCATATTATCACGTCTGGGCATCTTTAAATGTGCTGATAAAAATATGTTGCAATTAGATGTTCTGAATTAATGATTCAATTTCATTAAACCTAAAGGATTTAAAAGCATGCTTTTCACTTTTCTGTCTTTCAAAAGTGAAGAGGAAACAAATACTACATTGCATATTTTCAGAACTGAAAGTCATTATTGGAAGAGTTGCGCAAACAATACCAAAACAAGAAACATTCATACAAAGCAACTTACACACCGTTAACGGAAGTTGTTCAAGCCTGGTTCCCTCTTTCAAATTCAAGTGATCAGTTTTTGTATCGCTTTTACACATTATGATGTGGAACCTCATTTATTTACACTGAAACTGGAATCTCTTGATTTTAAAAGCGCTTGTCAGGAGTGGGGTTTGAACCCACGACTTCACAAGGAAACTAGAATGCTCATCACGAGTCTAGCGCCATTACCTCTCGGCCATCCTGACCGCAACAAACCAAGTGGCAAAACCTGTTCTTACTCTTCATAGTCCTGTGCCAGCTTTTGCTCCTTGGACTCTAAAAGCCTCAAGATCCAAAATACTAAATATTTGTAAAACCCACAAGTCCTTTATAACTCTAATTCACTGTGTTTTTACATCTAGAAGCACATCTGTTCATATTTTGTAGTCTTGTGAACCAAAACAATTTCTAATGCAGAAAACAAATGAACCTAATTGAAAAACTAAATGAAAGTGACTTGTAAATAAAAAAAAAAAATGACAAAAAAGTGACCTAAATGTAATGCCTCTGCAGACAACATTTTCGGTGGTCTACAAAATGCAGAAGGATCAAATTTACTCACTACAACATAAGATTTGCATGAACTTAGAAACAAACAAACATAATATATTCATGCAAAAACCATTGCATGTGCACAGTAGGAGGATTATATATATCATACATCCCCAAATCAGAAAAAGTTGGTACAGTATGGAAAATACAAATAAAAAAGAAGTGATTTCTAAATGTACTTGTATTTCATTGCAGACAATACAGCAAACGTTATTTAATATGTTCCTCATGATTTTTATAGTTTAATTTTTTTTTTTTAAATAAACACGTATTCCAATTTTGGTTCTTGTAACACATTTAAAAAAAAGTTGGAACAGTAAAGCATTTACCACTTCGTAATGTTGCCATTCCTTTTCAAAACACTTATAAGACGTTTAGGGACTAAATACACCAAGTGATGAAGTGTTTCAGGTGTAATTTTGTCACGTTCTTCCTGCAAACAAGTCTTAAGGTGGCCTCAATACAGGGTCTTCGTTGTTGCATTTTGCCGTTCAAAATGCACCCCACATTCTCTACTGGAGACAGGTCTGGACTGCAGACAGGCCAGTCAAGTACCTCTATCCTCTTCCTCTGCAGCCAGGACTTTGTAATGTGTGCAGAATGTGGTTTTGCATTGTCTTGTTGAAATATGCATGAGTGTCCCTGGAAATGAAGGCAGTATATTGTGCCTATCCAACATCTCTATGTACTTTTCAGCATTAATGGTGCCATCACAGAAGTGCAAGTTACCTTTGCCAAGGGCACTGACACAACTCCATACCATGACAGACCCTGGCTTTTGGACTTGTTGCTGAAAACAGTCGGGATGATCCTTTTCTTCTTTGGTCCGGAGCACACAGTTTCCATTTCTCCCAAAAAATACTGATTCATCTGACCACAGTACACGTTTACTCTATGTGATGGTCCATCCCAGATGCCTCCGAGCCCAGAGAAGTCGACGGCGCTTCTGAACACTGTTATCATAGGGCTTCCTTTTGGCACAGTATAGATTTATCTGGAATTTGTGGATGTAAATATGTATTGTGGTACTTGGCAAAGGTTTTCCTGAGCCCATGTGGTGATATCGCTTATAGATGAATGACAATTCTTGATGCAGTGCCGCCTGAAGGATGGGAGGTCATGGTGGTTCAGCTTAGGCTTGCGCTCTTGTCCTTAACGCACTGAAATTCCTCCAGATTCCTTGAATCTTTTAATGATGTTATGCACTGTTGAAGGTGAAATATCCAAATGTCTTCTTTCTTTCTTTGAGGAACATTGTTTTTTTAACATTTCAATCATTTTCTTATGTATTTGTTGACAAACTGGCGATCCTCGACCCATCTTTGCTCCTAAAGGACTAGACCTTTCTTGGATGCTGCTTTTGTACCAAATCATAATTACTATCATCTGTTGACATCACCTGTTTCAAATAATTATTTAACCAATTTACCTGATTACTAGCCCTAAATTGCTCCTGTCCCAACTCTTTTTGAAATGTGTTGCAGGTCTGAATAAAAGGAAAGGATGTATATTTACAAAAGAAATGAAGTTGACCAGACAAAACATGAAATATTTTCTGTTTATATTGTCTGCAATGAAATACAAGTCAAAGTAAATTTGTAAATCCCTACTTTCTTTTTTTTATGCGCGTTTTCCAAACTGTCCCAACTTTTTCTGATTTGGGGTTGCAGTTTGCTCTTTTATTACTTTGGCTGACTGCTTCAACTTCTGCCTAACCTATAAACACAGAGAGATATTCATGGTACCTAAATGGTATTCTGATAACATTATTCATTATTGACATTGTTGTCCCGCTCACAAGATGGCATCATGTGTATGTATAATGGATTTAGTGACATGACTAGGTTGCAACTTCTGTCTCACACTATAAAAAATATCGGTAAATTAGCAGTTTTCCGTATTTTGTGATTATTTTTTTTTTTTTCCTGTTTATTTATGCTTTTCAATTGCTTTATGACCTTGATCTTTCTTCCAACAACTTTTAACCTTGAAAAGTTCAAAAAAGTGACTTATTAAAATTTGTAATAGTTTAAATTGATATATTGCCTGGGTTGGTGTTGTATATTACGGTACAATAACCTTGTATAATATAAACTGCCAGTACATTTTCTGTTATTTTACAGACTTATTTCTCTCTATATTATTTCTTATACATTATATTATTTCAAACTGCTAAAATGTCAACAAAAGTCACTTTGTTAAACTGTAGAGTTAAATTTTCAACATCAAAAGTTGACGGAGCAGAGATCAAGGTCCGTAAATGAATGGAAACACTTTTGAATTACAAAATACGAAAACTATTAATTAGCAGATATTTTTTACAGTGCAGAATGTAAATAGGTGCAGTTTTCAACATCAAGATATATATGAGCATTTCATCTAACCTTTCTTTTTCTTTTCCTTTTTCACCCCTAAATTTCCTGCTCCTTGTTTTATTATCGGCACCAATAATTCATCCACATACCTTTTTCATATATGATATTAATGTATATCATTATTACCAGTAATACAACTGTACAATAATATTATTAATAAATTTTTCTCCATTTTCATTGTCTTTTTTGTTTACTTTCTAGGCTGTGAAAAATATTTGCAACACATTCTGTTTATTGATATATACCTTCGCTTTAGATATATTAATTTTTGTTGTTGTGACATTTATTGTCGTTTATCAATCAATTTTCACATATTCAATGTAAAAAAGATGGATACGAGCAATGCAAAAACTGATCACCTTGATAATAGACAATACTAGTGCCCAAATATTTATAGTTAAAATGACATTACTCATACATTCAAAAATTTTTTTAGGCCTAACAAATAAGATGTATGTATTCTGATTGCATATAAACTTTCCACCCGTTTAGATTTCATACTTTTAACATAATTGAACTAATAAACTTTACGTGACTGAAATTTGTTAGTTAAACATAATGAAACAAATAAGAACAAGATTTATGTAATGATATTAATAAATCCAATGTGTTTTAAATTCTTCTTACTAATTTCTTATTCATTTAAAACACATTGGATTTAATCTATTGTGTGGAGTATGGAGTTGCATCAATTTTGCCCCGGAATATTAAGTAAACCAATCGCATAGAATTTAACTAATTGGATCTGGCTTTTTCTATAGCTAGATATTAGCTATTTATACCTTATTCATATTTTTTAACTGATTAAATCTAATAGTATTAAATTTGAACAGATTTAGATTGATTCAAAGGAATCTGACAACATACATTTTAAAAAAACTTGACAAATTAAATAAAATCAAAAGATTATAAACAGTTAATGATAAACTTCATTGTGATTTATTTTTTGGAGTGTATATATTTAAAGGATAGTGACATTCCTGATCTGAGAGAAAAAATATGTCTGGCAATTAAACTTTGATTAAACAGTTTGTACTTTACCTGCAGGTTTATGTCAGCTTAACTGTCAGCCAAAAGTACAGTGGAATCAAATGCCATTTTCTCACAGCTGAAGATCAGGAATTACTTGAAAAGTTGCCTGAGCGAAACTATGAATGGTAATGTGCAAACAGTGTTGGAGAAGACAGCTGATAGAGATTATGTTTTATTTTCCAATTCAATCTAAATGTAATGGCACAGGAGACAGAGGGAAAGGAAATTGTATATAATATATATCATAGTTTTCACTCTGTCTCTACCTAACCTACTGTACAAACACAGAGAAACCTATGATAGATGAAGAATGCTTACCCTGAGTAACAATAATTCAGTGCTCAAATTAAAATCCATATAGAACTAGAAATAGCACTTAATCTGGAGGAACCGAATCACTATTGATGTTGACGGCGTGTTTGTCTCGAGTCATTTTCATTTAGTCCTTCCTAGTAAGACTTCTTCCTTCTCAGAAGACTCCACCTCCACAAAATATGTAAAGAATGATCCTTAAATTACACAATCATTCAGGATGTAAACATAGAGGTGAATTCAGGTCATAAATATTCATAGTATTATTGATAAATAATGTAGACAATTTTAGTTTTTTTTAACAGACTTGCTTTTCTTAAGGCTTTTGGAGTTAAAGGAGTCAATTTTAAACATAAGGATTCAAGCCTGATTCCCTAGTGATCAGTTTTTTTTTGCATTGCTTTTACACGTTATGATGAAGAAAACTCTTTGAAACGAAAATCTCTTTGTCCTGTCACTTTAAAAGCATCTTGCAGGAAGCGGGATTTGTACCCACGATTGCAGAATACTCATCACAAATCTGGCACCTTAACTAAAAAGCAAAATGTAATTGACTTTTATGTTTTAAAATTGTTAAATTCTGGAATAAAAACATAAAGTAAAGTCATATGACATATTTAAAGTCTGTTTAGACCAACCTACGTCCGTCTACTGTAGCCCACATAAATGATAATTCATCCGTATGTATTAACCACAAGGGGGCGTTACAGTGCAGCTATAGAAATCTCAGGCACCAAATATCTGAATTTAACAGCATAAAACATTCTAAATAAACAAACAAATAAAGAAATAATTGACAGACACTATGTATCATATTGTGAAAAAAAGATTAAATATTCAAATATCACTATCTGCTTGTCACTGATGAAATGGCGTCAGTTAAATTCTGCAGATGCCCTTCCAGCTGCAACCTATCACTGGAAAACACCCACACACTCTCATACACAACTGACAATTTAGCTTACCCAATTCACCTATAGCGCATGTCTTTTGACATTAGTTTGTGCTCCCTTTGGCTGCCTGGAACTACAATATAAACTTTGCCCTTGTAAATAAAATCAAATTGTTTTAAAAAGTTGAATGGTTTCACTTTGACACCCGCTTTTGTTTTTGTTATCTCTCAATCTGTAACACATTACGCCTAATAACCCCATGACACAAAATACTGTTGTCTACTGTTGTACTTCATCCTCACGGCGAGGTTTCTTTCCCTAGTGGATTTTACAGGCTATCCAATAGCCGGTCAACTCCTCCCCTTCTTATTAATATTCATGTTCCAGAGTCATTCCTTCGACGTTATTGGCTAATAAAATGCCGGTCGCGGCAGAGCGAACGGATGAAATCACCTGTCAATCTCACAGTGGGCGGGACTTCTCAAGCCCTGATATATGTAAAAATACCATTCACTCGCTTTCAGTGGCTGTGACACGAGCGAAGGGGCATTTCGAAATATCATATTCAAATCAGTCTCTGGCGAGGGACGGAAGAAGTCCCCAGTTTGAACAAATGGAGGAAGATAGCAGTGAACAGATGAAACCTCTTCTAACCACAGTAAGTATAAAGTTATTTGTTGTTGTCTCGTCAGAGTTGAGTTTTGCGGAAGCCTGGGGCTTCTCTGCGCGCGTCCGTTTCAAAGAAAGGAATGGGACGGGGATGAGGGGGAAAGGGATGGTGGACTGATATAAAGCATCACTTCCTTTGGTCTGTTAACCAACCACGACCGTCCACATTGTAGTAGTGGACTTGAATGGTGCCTGTTTTGAGATGGTATCGTAGTGGAAAGGTACTTTCATTGTTTTGGGGTGACCACGCTTCTGCCAGGAAGTGTCGTTCAGTTCATTGCGTCACAATAACGGTGAAAGAAGACCAGCGCTTTATGTACTAGAAGGACTGTCTCTGTGTCTCGTTTTCAGGATATCATTATTCAAATACTTTATAAACATTCAAGTTATAACATTACATTTGTTTTTATGTTTAGTTAATTTCCTCACGACCGCGTTTTTGTCTTTTTTTTGGCACTTATTGATTAAACATAACTCTCTCTCTCTGTGTGTGTGTGTGTGTGTGTGTGTAACGTTATATATAACCTTATATATATGATGAAGATAGCAGAGAACTTGCGAAAGATGTCAAAAATACGTCAAAACCGTTTTCTGACAATTTATATATGTCATATACGTTATATATGCCATTTTGATGTAGTCATTTTATGCAGCATTTCATTGTATATTTTGAAGAAATGTCAGTAGTTCATATATATATATATATATATATATATATATATGAATATATATTTGTATATATATATATATATAGAGAGAGAGAGATAGATAGATAGATAGAGAGAAAAGTTTCTCTCAAATACATATAAATTATTAATCCAATTGATAGAAATAAAAACCCAAACATATTTGCACGCAGGCTTATATTCATTTTAAATGACAATGTTTTCTTTTTAGGAATTAAGTCTAAAAAACTTAAAAGTTGAATTATAAGAGAAGTACTTATAGAAATAACAGATCAATCACAACATATGAAAACATTTGTTATTTTTTTACAACTGTCATTTTCTGCTCTAAATGTTAATTATTTTTAATTGACATCTGGAGCAAATCGGACCAATAAAAAAAAATAATAATAATATATATATATATATATATATATATATATATACACACACACTGTATTGCCACAAGTTTTAGGACATCTACCTTTACAAGCACGTGAACTTTAATGACATCCCAATTCTCAATCGTAATCCATTGGTTTTAATATTGAGTTGGCTCAACCTGTAACCGCTTCCACTATTCTGGCACAATAAGTAGTGTGTTTATGGGAATTTTGTTTACCATACCTCTTGAAGTGCATTTGTGAGGTCAGGCACTGATGTTGGATGAGAAGGCCTGGCTCACAGTCTCTGCTGTAATTCATCCCAAAACTGTTCAGTCGGGTTAAGGTCAGGACTCTTTGCATGCCAGTCAAAAATTCTCCACATCAAACATTGCTCATTCATGCCATTATGGACCTTACTTTGTGCAATGATGCGCAGTCATGTTGGAACAGCAAGGGGCCATTCACAAACAGTTCCTGCAAAGTTGAGAGCATGAAATTGTCTAAAATCTTTTAATATGCTGAACCATTAAGAGTCCCTTTTCACTGGAAAGGGGCCAAGTCCAACCCCACATCATAATCCTCCCTCCATCAAACTACACTGTAGTCATTCAAGTCCAGTTCTTCTGGCAACCCAAAACCCAGAGTAATCCTTCAGACTGCCAGACAGAGAAATGTGTTTCGTCATACCAGAGAACACCTTTCCACTACTCTAGAGTCCAGTGATTAAGTGGTTTAACAATTATCCAATGCTTAGCTTTGGACTTAGTGGTGTAAGGCTTGGATGCAGCTGCTTGGCCATGGAAACCTATTCCCAAAAGCTCTCTACACACTGTTCTTGAGCTAATCTGAAGGCCACATGAAGTTTAGAGGTCTGTATCTATTGACTCTGATGAAAGTTGGTGACATCTGTGTACTGTTCATCTCCGCATGAGCTAACCCCGTACTGTACATGGCCTACTGCTTTGTGTTGCTTCCTCTTTGTTCTGATACCACTAACAGTTGGGAGTGGAATACACCTGTTTCATAAACTTCAAAAGTCACAATCACATCATACTTTCAGGTGTACTTTGAAGACTTAAAATTCATGTCCACTCCTTTTTATCACTTGTTATGTCTGTCAGCTAAAGACATCTTTAAATGTCAACCTAGTTAACATAAATTTTAGTAGTGAACCCAACCATTTTTATCACTTGTTATGTCTGTCAGCAGTAGACCTCTTAAAATGTGAACCAATTTAACATGAATTTGTATAGTGAACAACTGATTATTCACTCTCTTACTGCTGTTAATATTTACATACGTGTGTATGACTGCACTCGTTCTTTCTGTCTTTCATTTATTTCCCAAAAGCTTAATTTTCATGAAGCCATAATGACTTGAGTAGATACTTTCTTTCTTCTACAAATGAAGTCCTTCCAGTAGATACAAACAGTCTTGATGCTCTTTCAATTCTTAAGGATATTTAAATATGAACAATATTACATTGCTTACTCAATGTAACAATAATAGTAACTTTTGGTTAGACATTAGGGATGCACTGATAGGAGGATTTTTTTGGCCAATACCAATTGCATCAAAGCCCCTTTAAGGCAAGTCATTTCACTCTTTGAAACTCCTCTCGGGTAGTATGCTCGGGCATTGTGTCTGAATGGGGAAACATCAAATTCTCCAAAACTGTTTGCCAAGCTTACTATTACATTACATATTTGGAATCACCAATGAAATTAAACAACAACTGTCTCATAAGTTTAGTTTCTAAACATTCGAATTTCGGCATTTTTTCAGGTTAGAGCTAATGCGCATGCGCACTCGAAAGAAACGAGATCACGACCTCCATTTTATGGCCGTGTTACACATTATCGTCCTCTGGATAATGCTTCGTCTGATCGCGCTGGTCTTCAGAAGTAATTTACAACTTGGTCTTGATGGTGAATCTCCTCCAGAAATGACAGCGACTCTTTGTTTGTGGGGCGTTTGAGTAGTTGCAGTCATGTGGTGTGCGTTTGACAGGATGGACTTTACCTTGCGTTTGTTTCATACAGATTACAAAAGCAAAAAAACTTTTGTTTTCAAGTGCACTTGGTTCATTTAAAAGTACAGATTTCAAGCTTTATGTGGATATGTTTCTTATGTCTGTGAAGCAAGTATTCTCTGATATTCCAGTGTGTTTGTTGACCACAAAACCTGTCGTAAAAGCACACGTCTGGTCCGAGCTTCTCCCCGAGAAACGTCAGTCTATAGCGATCGATGATTGGCTTCTGTACAAGTAGGTGGGGCTTCATTCACCATATTGAGCGTTACACTTTTCCCCATTCAAAACTATACGAGTGACATGTCTTGTGTATTCTATAGTCTTTGATTGCATACAGTACAAGCTAGTTACTTTTGGTTTATCTTTTCAAAATGTGAAACGCAGAACATACGGGATTATGTTTTCATATAAACTATGAGCAGTGAGCCATTGCTACACTCATGTTTATCTATACACAGTGAAACACTTATAAAGTATGATTAATATAAACAAAATGTAAAGATAACTATCTTTGAATTACTACCACAGTTTTGTTTTCCCTTACTGCTGTCAATCTTGGCGCATGTATGTTGTCAATATTATGTAATGTGTTTAAGGTTCAAATGGCAAATCTGAGTCGGACTGAAATCCAGATCAGATGAGGAAGTGCGTGTGGGTTATTGCATAAGTATGTATATTGTTTACTGATGACACTAAACAAAGTTAGTGCTCCGTTTATATGAAAATGTTGCAGTGACCAGCTCTTGTGTACCCTGTTTCATCTTCCACCTGTGGCTTTTTTTACTGCTGTCCATCACTCAGGTGTCTTCAGGGCAGTGGTGCCATGATACTGTCGATGAGGGAAGATTTCATGGTTCATTGAGTCTGTGGCATCGCCACTTTACAGCACTGGTTCAGATGGAAAATTAGACAGGAAGTTTGGCATTGTTCTCTGGCTGGAGGATCAGCAGCTCTCGGGGGTGCAGGGACCAAGCAGACAATGCTGTTGATAAAGCCAGCGAGGGCACAGCCGTAAGCTCAGCAGGTTTAGAGTAGTTCAGGACAGTAGTATGAAGCATTGTGACCTCCTGTCTGCATGTAGTAGTCAACACATTTACTTTGTTAAATCACGGCTAGTCTTTCCGGTCTCACGTGTTTACAGCAGTTGACTCTGAATCTTTGGAAATGCAATTGTTTAAAAAGTGTGTTCATCAGCTGTAGTGTTGGCACCATGGTCTAAATGTACATTATCCTGGTCTAGGGAAAATCTGGAAATGTTAATTTTAGGGATACAATTTTCGGTGGCCAAAATTTCATTGCAAGCGATCAGCGATCTGATTTCACTCCGACGTGGTCAGATTTCAAAATAGCTAATTATTTTAATGCTGTGAATTTTCCACTCATGCGCCCGTATGCATATATGCATGTACTGCACATGCACAATGGAAAAGCAAAGTTTACTCAAATAACGTGCCAACGTTAGGCCTGTCACGATAAGAAATTTTTGTTGTGCAATATTTTGTTACAGACATTTTTGGGATAAGTGATATTATTGTCATTTTTAGATCATTTTATGCCACTGATTATATAATGATTATATAACAGCATAACAACGCAAATAGCCATAAATACTTTAAAATACTTAGTATTCTTAAGGTTATTTAGATTCTATAATTTGATGTTAAAAAGGTAAATGTCCTATTATATATATAAATTTAAATGCCCTATTAGGTAAATGTCCAATTATAAACTTTGATACTGGTGAGGTTGAACGTAAATGTCATTGTAAAATGGTTTAACATTATTTTTGAATTTGTAAATATATATTGCAATGCAAAAAATAATTGAGGTCATCTCCAAGTATTGCACAATAAGTCGATATATTGATTATTGTGATAGGCCTAAACAGGACATTTCTATGTAGTATACTTGCTCCTGCTGCTTGCAATAGCATTACTGTGCTGTCGTCATGGCAACACTGGTATAACAATGCCTCTCGACTTACTGTCAATAGTTTAAAATTTTTTTTTTTTTATAAATAAAATTTAGTATCTGCTCTGTCTACAGATCACATTGTGCAAATGCAAAGTACGATTAAACAAGGACACATTAAAAAGTCAGTTAAAAAAAAGAAGCAAAATTTAGACCATAATTTCCACAAACATTTCCTGGTTGCACCTTGCCTTCCCACACAAACTTCACTCGTTATTTTATACCAAAAGTAAAATCGCAAACAATTTATATACTAGAACAGTGCACACTTATTACACTTAAAGTCATTCAAACCTGTTTTGTTTTATCAGCGTCAATATTCCAGTGGTTAGTGTGTGGACAGATAGCACCGAGGTGCTCACGGCGACCCGAGTTTGATTCCCGGTTCGAGGTCCTTTGGTGAATCTTCTCCACTCTCCTCTCCCCATTCATTTTTGTCTCCTCTCTACACTATAAAATAAAGGTTAAACCTCCCTAAAATTATTAAAAAAATATATGTTTTGTTTTACAGTGTTCATGTTTTAGTTATTGTTTTGTAAATCTTGCATGGATCATTCATTCATTCATTTTCCTTCCGCCTAGTCCCTTATTTATCAGGGGTCACCACAGCAGAATGAACTGCCAACTATTCTGGCATATGTTTTACGCAGGGAATGCCCTTCCAGCTACAACGCAGTACTTGGAAACACCCATACACTCTCTCACACACACTCATACATTACAGCCAATTTTGTTTACCCAATTTACTTGTACTGCATGTCTTTGGACTGTGGGGGAAACCGGAGCACCCAGAGGAAACCCACGCGAACACGTGAAGAACATGCAAACTCCACACAGAAATGCCAACTGGCCCAGCTGGGACTCAAACCAGCGACCTTCTTGCTGTGAGGTGACAGTGCTAACCACTGAGCCACCATGCCGCCCACCGCATGGATATATATACACATACAATCTGTGTGATTGAGCTGACCGACATTTCAAATTCATCAATCTTTATTAGAAAGCAAGTTGTTGGACTTGTTGATATTATCTTTATTTTTTTTAGCCGGTTTCCGTTAGTCATCATAAAATGCTTAGGGGATTTGTTTTGCTTACTTTAGTATAAGTGAAAGATGCCTGTGGCATAGCAGTAATTCATTCATTCATTCATTTTCTTTTCGGCTTAGTCCCTTTATTAATCTGGGGTCGCCACAGCGGGATGAACCGCCAACTTATCCAGCATATGTTTTACGCAGCGGATGCCCTTCCAGCTGCAACCCATCACTGGGAAATAGCAGTAATTCAATGTAAAGTAATTCTGTAATGATGCATTGACATTAATAATTATTAGTCAACCGAAAATGTTTTCATGCAATCATTTTTGGCAAACCAATTTTCCAACATTAGTATTTTCAAATTGCAAAAATGGGAATGTTTTGGAAATGCTCAATGCGTCAAATTACAGTAGATGCTATACAGTAGTGAATTCTCATCCACGTACGATTTCTTCAGATTTCTTTTTTCTTACAGGCAAGCCGTCTTAACAGGGATTCCTCCTAGATTTGAATGGGGCTTTTATTTTATTACTCTTTGCATAAGCCCTCTGCATTCATACAGATTTTGCAGCTTCTCAGGTTTAATTACAGGCATTAACAGCTTCACTGGCTTAATGGTACGACTTCCCATAAAGGTTACTGTGTTGTCACAGGCAACAGGTATTGCATTCTTCCTCTTCATGAGCATAGTATCAGTCTGCTTACTTATAGCTTGGTAGCATTGCGTGTGTTTTTGTTCGCTTTTCATTTATATTTGATATCATACATTTTTACAGCATGTTTAATAAGGGTTTTTAAAGATGTCTTATATTTACTACATGTTGGATGACGCAACAAATATAAAAAAAATCCAAAAAGGTTTATGCTTTATAATGTGTGTAAATAAAGCATATTTTTTTCTGTTTTATAATGATTTCATTTAGTAATCAAAAAGCTTGTCTAGTTGAAAACATGAAACTTGGGCAACATTTTACAGTTGCAATTACGTTTATGCAATTTTAAAACTTCTTTTTCAATGGTATTTTTGATAAAGTTATACCGGTATATATTTTTTTACATTTTATTTCTCAATTTTTACTTTATTACTTTTTTAGTTCATGTCCTCATAATGAGGCTGCAGATGCCCAACTGAGCCTGGTTTTTCTCAAGTTTTTTTTTCCCTTCACTTTTATCAATTGGTGAAGTTTTGTTCCTCGCCACTGACTTGCTTGGTTTTGAGACTGAGACGCATTCGATGGATTTGCTCTTCAGTGTTTGGACTTTCAGCAGTGAAAATTAAACCAAACTGAAATGAACTAACCTGAAATTCAACTCTGAAAACTCGACTGACACGGTTTCAATTTACTAGAACTTAAATGTTTTTTTTGTTTTTTTTTGTTTTTTGTGATAAAATTTTTACAGTTGGAAATAATCTAGCATACATTGTTATAGACAAGAATAGCAACCAACTGCATTTTCTATTAATACACCCCACCCTAACCACCAAAAACAAAAAAGCAAATTAATCACAGAAAAGAGAAGAGAGGGAAATAATAATGATGATAATAATAATAATAATAATAATAAATAATAATAAAAATATATATATAAAAAAAAGGGAAAGTTACAATACATATAAATAAATTTACCTCTGCATTTAACTTCTTACAAGAACACTTTAACAAAGGTAGATACATTGGACTTTTACACATAGGTTAAATAAAATGAAAAAAATTAAAATAAAATAAAAGATCACAATAGCATATCTTTTATCTTAGTTATTGCACTTATCCATGAGGTAATAGTTTTTGTAGAAGCGCCATGCATCCTTGCCACAGACAGTTCCATATTTGCAATGTCCAAGAACATATACATGCAGTGTTTCTGGTCCAGGGAGTGTGGAGATTGCCGGCGTAAAGCTAACATTTTTTTAGCTGCTGTTAGAGCAGAAAATAATTTTTTTTTTCTGAAATAAAGAAAAGTCAAAGCAGGTAGAACTTCTATGTTAACCTTCTTTGACACAATCTACATTGTAAAAGCGCTATAGAATTAAAGATGAATTAAATTGAATGATTCCATGACGTTCCACTGTCAAATTTGCTGTATTTGTATTTTGTTTTCAGCATTGCGGAAATCATATTAAATGAGGAGTATACCACAGTTATTTTTATTACATTGTGATTATAATATTACCTTTGCTAGTAGCCTGTGATATTGCATTCTGTTTTAATCCCTGAGTGTCTTTTAACACCTCATTGCAATGGCATGCTCAGTCCATGTATAGCTCCAATTCTGTTTGAACCTAAGCACTACCCATGCTTGTGGAAAAACACATGCACACTCACAACAACACACCATCTCTCACACACTAAAAACAGCTCTCAGATATAAATAACTCCTCATGTTGAGGTCTTTGCAACCAGGAGTGAGACCCAGCCGACGTCAGTTTGAGAAGCGTGCACTGGCAGCGTCTTGCAGGATCCTCTCTCACTTCTGCTTCCTATAGTCAGACGCTGATACTGTCCGATATTGAGTAAAACGGATCGCTGCTTCAGCTTGCAGACTTCCTTTTCAGTAGATCCTGAGCGTACAGTAGCTTTTCATTCCTTTTAGATTTTAACCTGTTAGTTTTGATTGTTTTATTAGTTTAATCTGTAGAATAACAGATCAGTATCAATATCTGTGGACCTGAGCAACTGCATAATTGAAGTTTTTGTTGTTTTAAGTGTTGATAAATTTTTTTTGGTAAAGTTTTGAAGACCCTCCCCAGAGTCTATGAACAATGCAGGACTTCTGGGGAGATGTTGCGCACCTGAGGACCACCATAGGAGCTACAGTTTCTTCGGTATGTTTTTGGATTCACTCATGTATACGTTTTTCTTGAGCTCGGCACATGATACAGTTTCTGCGTGGCTCATGGAATATGCTTTGGCTTGCTGTTAGTGTTTGCTCAGCAGTTTTGTTTTGATAATGAGCAATTCCAGCGTTATGGATGTGACATTTGCGGTCAAAACTTAAAACATTTATTCACAGAGAAAGTATACGTTAACATTATATTGAAACATCTGTTTATTTTCCAAAACTACTAACCACAGAGTTATGGACGTGAACAAAAAAGTATGCGAGTTTGCAGTATACAACATACTTTGTGGACATTCTGTGAATTAAACTGCACAACCCCAAAAGTAATAATGCTAATAAAAAGGATAAGAGTTGGCTTACTATAGAATGAAATGGATGTGACGGATGTGAAATTGGCACTTGTGTGACTTTGGTAAATCAAATATAATTGTTTGAAAACATTGACAAACATTTTTGAGTATTTTTACACTGTAAAATACAAGCCTGCACAAAAAACTATTTTGGTGAAAACTTTATTTTTTTCAAAAAGGTCACGAGGTTGACATTTACATAGGCCTGTCACGATATCTATTTTTTGTTGTACGATATATTGCACCAAAATATATTGAGATAAACAATAGTATTGTCATTTTGAGACTGCTAGAATGACAATATAATAGCATCACAATGCAAGTACACTCTTACAAAGAACACATTTTATTCTTAAGAATATTTCATTTAATTATAGTCATTTTAACAATTTAATAATTAGGCATTGGAGTCAGAATGTGAAAACGCATATCCTAAATAAATAATAATAATTGTTAACAAAAAAGTGCAAGGTAAGAAGTAAGAGAGGCTGTGACATCTGCTACCAGATATTTTCAGTTGTCAGACACCCACATGAAAATATACTAAAATAATTTATAGTAAACACTATAGTGTTTTTTTTTTTTAACCATACTGACACTGACACCTCCAGTAGAGATAGAGATGTTGCACAATCAGCTAAAATGCTGCTATAATTGTTTTTTATGTATGGCCGATTCTATATTGCTTCTCCAAAAATGATTGAGGTCATGTCTATGTGTTGTGCGAGAAGTCAATATATTGATTATTGTGACAGGCCTACATATACATGGAATTGCTGTAATGTAATACGGTGTGCAATTTAGTGGCATTCTGATGAAAAAGGACAAAACGTGTCTTCAGGTTTCAAAGACGCCTCACCTGTCATGTCATTGTGGTTTATATTTTAAATCCATCCTGTACCCTTGGCTGCGTTTTGCCCTTTGGGTGATATCTGATGCCATGGCACTCAGGAATGACTGGACAGACGCCTGTGATGGGACAGGGCCACCTTGTATTTTATTTTTTTTAAACACCGGACTCTCTGTGAATGTACTGGAAGAGAACATGCTTATGTCACCTAACTACTGAACTTTGAAGCAACTTAATTCCAGTACAGTTTATAAGGAATTCTAGTGCTGTTGTTATTAATAATATAATAACAATAATAGTAGTAATAATAATAATAATAATAATAATAATAATATAAACAGTGATTTAACTAAAGAAACAGATACTCTATATTTAAATAAATTCAAGAATTTGGTGTGAGAAAAATTAATTGTATGTTGTAAACTTTTTTAAAGCTAATTTTCTGTCACTCTGAGTCTTGAGCTAAAAGCAATTCTAATATGATTTCCAAATATAGTTTTTATATAAACATTTTTGCTTTGAAGACACTTAAATTCAGAGCTTGTTCATTCTGAATATAAATCATCATAAATCAATAAATAATTTTTAAGATTGCAGTACTGTCATGTTGATTCCAACCATAAACAAAAGCATATAGAAACTTCAGTTCTGATTAAAATGTAAATTCAGAAAGTGGGTTTGCACAGCTAATTATAACACTGTAAAAATGCTGGGTTCCACAGTCGATTTGTGTTGGGACAACATAAAGGAATTAAGTTAACTTATTAGTTTTTACAAATGAAAGTGAATTTACTCCATGAAATGTAGTAATTTTACAGTGGCTTTTTCTAACTTGTTTTCATGATAGATTTATTTAACCATTAATAATTAAGACAGGTTAAGAAAATGTTATGGATATAATGATTGCAAACTAATGAGCTGAGGAGCTGTTTTACTTGCAGAACTTTCTGCAAGTAAAACAGTTGAAGTAATGAACCATTACTTAATGGTTATTCATATTAGAAATGTAATCATTTTCTTTTGTGCTTTAACTAGTAGTAAAGATGAAGGAATGATGCCATTCATTTGCACTGCTGCAGTTTGAGGCACCGACAGAATTTAAAAGTTATCAAAAATGCAAAGAGAAGTATATAATCTTTGACAGGAAGCCACTACATAATTTCTAATGATTTGTCTTCTTGGATTTCTCGGGGTCTTAAAGATTTAAGATTTTGTCAATTTATCAAAATGAAAATCTATAAACTAAATTTTATAAACTTAGTTTTATAAAACCACAAATATTTGTATTATGAATTTTTACATTATAAAATTTAAGGTAATTAGTCATCAATATCTTAAATAATAGTATAACAAACAAATTAATAGTAATTTTAATAGGTCTCAAATATGGAGATGGAAAAAGAGAAATCGAGATTCAGCCAACATTTTTTTTTGCTTTGAAAGTGTATGATTTAATGAAATCACATCAATAAATGAATACTGCATACTTGGTATAGACAATACTGAAATCTACTGGTTATGTCACTCTACATTGTGCCCTGTTAGATGGCAAAAAGTAATCAACAAACAGCGGCAAAAAAATAATGTATAATTTTAGAGGTAAAGTAAATTGTAAAGAAGTTTTTTTAATGCATTTATTTAAATGCATCCTTTTGCTCCTGGTGAACATCTTTGAAAATAGTTTTGTGTGTGTGTTTTCTGTTTCACTTACATGTATTTTAAGGCCATTTCACATATGATTTCAGTATATATGATTGTATTGCATTTCACTTTTGGCTTTATTACATTGTGATGGTTATCGTATTATGCAGTTGTCGGCTGGTAATGGCAGAACTTATTTTTACCCTGCTGCTTTGAGTGAGCTCAGAAAAATGTGCCCTGAAATAGTTTGAGTGTAAGAATAGCTGTGAATGTGATCGGCCCATGGTTACATCATCCCAGTCATGCAGCTGCCCAGAGGACACGGTTGTGTCTATTGTTTGTTTTACTTATAATGTGCAGTGATTGTCAACTAGTCATTCTTACTAATCAAGTGTGCAGTGATTGTTGTCTAGTCATTCTTACTAATCAACTAAATGGTTGGTGGTTGATTCATTTAACTTTACATACTTAGTTTAGATAATGTTTAACAGCCATGTTTTTACTGCAAATTGCCTAGAATATTTTGGCACAGAAGTTTTATTTCTTGCAAAAGTCATAAAATAAAAGAAATGGCACAGATCAATGTGTTTGATGTTGCATATCATGCTTTTTATTAAGCATATTATTCATTCATTCATTTTCTTTTCGGCTTAGTCCCTTTATTAATCTGGGGTCGCCACAGCGGAATGAACCGGCAACTTATCCAGCATAT
>CAIGQV010001633.1:22750141-22774223 GCA_903798115.1 Danio jaintianensis | reverse complement strand
CCAATTCACCTATACCGCATGTTTTTGGACCTGTGGGGGAAACCGGAGCACCCGGAGGAAACCCACGCCAACACGGGGAGAACATGCAAACTCCACACAGAAACGCCAACTGACCCAGCCGAGGCTCGAACCAGCGACCTTCTTGCTGTGAGGCGAACGTGCTACCCACTGCGCCACCGTGCAGCCTTAAGCATATTATTACATTATTATTAAAATTTAACATTCCTGTGCAAAGCTAATCCAAAGTTTTAGTCTAGATGTATTTGTCAGGCTTTGTCATACGTTTTGAGTGCATGCAAGGACAAGAAAAAGCCTTGTTTAATTGATTTAACTTAATAATTTTTTTAAGATGGTTCATCCGAAAAGGAAAGTTTGATGTTAATTTACTCTCAGGCCGTCCAAGATGTATTGTAAGTGAACTTCATAGGAAAGAATTCATAATTTTAGATACATTGGGATGATTTAGTAAGAGAGTGAATCGACATAAAATATAATGAACCAATTAAAAACATTGATAAATACAGTAGAGCAACGATTCTGTTCACATAAAATACACAGTGCTTTATGATTTTCAGGAAGTCTAGCAATATTCAGCTACACAAATTTTATAATCAAATGTAAAACAACACTGTATGGTATATAGAATCTCTCTTAAAGTTAGAAACGTAATTTCTTATGCCTGAATACTTTAAACTGATTTGAAATCCTCACACAGACCCTAAAAACACACACATAATTGATAAAAGTTTTGGTAACTTCATGGGTAAATGTTGCAATGGCTCCACAAATCACGAGGGTTTTGAAAATGTGGCTCCTGGTCAATTATAATACCGGTTGGACATTGCAGATCCTGCGATGTGACTATTGTGGATGCGTATAGTGCGATAGCGATGCTGAAATGATAAATTGTGCAGCCCTAATGTGTATATGTGTATGAGATGAAAGGTGGAAGATTTAGGAATAAATTACATTTAGAAGAGCAAATGATAGTAATTCAATGCTGGGCTTGGAGCAAACTTTTTTCTTTGAATATTATAGAATGTTATAACAAATTGTTTCTGATATAACATGATGAAGTATGTGCTGGAAAAGTTTTAAAATGCGCCTGAAAGTGTTTGAAAAGTACTTAAGTTTGACTTTGGAAAAGGTGTAAGAACACTGTTTTCATTAATATGTTTCACTTGGATTTACATCACAATACAGAATAGAAGATCTTGTGCTACTTGTTTTGCAATTAATTTATTAAGAAACATGCAGTTGCATCTGATGAATTAATATCAGTCTACAATTGAGCTGCTTTTAAAATTCTTGCTTTCGCTGTAAATTGAGCTCATGACCGTACTATTGCTCTACAGGAAGTCTGCTACACATGCATGGCTTCCCTCCAGACTAGCTGTTCAGACAATTTCAAAATGTGTTGTTTAGTATTTATATATAGTTTTTTTTAAGTGGTGTCACAGGAAAGGAAGAGGTTACTCTGTTTTCTCACAGATCTATGCAACGTTCTGTCTGGAGACTTTGCTTATGTCGCAGCATCGGTTGGGAATTGTGGGATTTGGATTATTGTCTGGGGAACTTAAACAAATATGCAGTAGAGGGACTCAGGCATAGTCTTGAGAATACCCTTGGTTGCATCTGGAAAAATGTCACATAATCACCATCCTCAATGCACCAGCTCCTTACATGACCACCAAAATGTTCTCACAGACATGTGTGGATCTCTTGGGAAATTCGGGACATCGTTGTCTCGCTTTAGGATCCTTTCTAGGCTGCAAGTAGCCAATGTTTCTGTTTTAACAGTAATCGTTGTGCCCAAGGATCGCAGCCTGGTCCTGATAAATAGCAGAAGTTGATTTGAATTGGGCCCAATTTAAGCTCATTGTCGTTGTTTAAATGTCGGTGGGCAGCATTGGTGTACAACATAGTCTCCAAATGTGACTCAACCCTATTAAACTGAAGTGGTTGGAAAATGTCATGCAGCAGACGTATTATAGACTGGAAGTGGACACGTGCAGCATGCATTTACAGAAGTTTAGTCTGAGCCCTGTCTTAGACAAAATTATACTTTATTGAAGTGTCCCGTGTCCTAGTCCCTCATGATGGAGCATCGGGAAGTAAAGACGTGGAAACCATTATCATTTGGGGGGATATGTCCTCCTTACTTTTTAGTAGATGGTGATTATTTTTTCAAAGACACATGGCTTAATGTGTCCCCAGTACTTTTCTGATCACTCCTGCTTCACACAGGATAGGTGCCACATGATAGCAGCTGTTAGATGATAATAGGGCCCTTAAAGCACATCTTATTTTAGAGACGTGTTATTATGGCCACAGGTTAACAAAAGGCTGCTTTTTTAAGATTCTGAAGAAATTGTGTGAATGATTGGTGAATGGTGTTGGATGTTTTCATTTGATCTCAAATAAGACAGAATTTGAGGATGGTTGAGGAAAAAATTTAATATTTAAAATGTACAATTTGTTGAAGTTAGTCTTTTGCTTTCAGTTAAATGGACATGCTTTTAAAAAAATTCTTTAAAAATGGGTAAAGAAAATAAAGCAAAAGACCATTTACTTGATAATAAATCTAGGAGAATAGTGTCATATGAATAATTCAGAATAACATGCATGTTATATAACATACATTATTTAATAAAAAATATTTGTTGGTGTAAATTAATAGTTTTTTCCCTGCTACTACTACTACAAACATTAGAAAAAAAGAACAACATAATTAAAAAAATAAAATGGTCTATATCTGATAATAATTATTTGAAATCATTGTGGATGTATAATTTTAATTGTTTTAATTAAAACTATTGTTTTTCTGATTAAATTTTTTAGTACTTCTGCTACTAGTATTATTGTTGTTGCTGTTTGTCATTAATATTTATGTAAAACATTTTGCATAACTCAAATTTATATTAATTATTATTGTTATGGGCTTTGTTTAATGATCATGCTACACATTTTAAAAGCTACTTATTTAAAAAGTAAGTTTTTAGAAGTTCATGTCAGAGTTTTAATAGGATATTTTTGGTTAGGGGACTGTTCTGATCCTTAGTAAAACCAATAGTAATACAACTATTATATTTATGGACCCTTTTCACAAAACTGTTGTGACGCGTTTAACGGTCATCATAATCTTAAGTCTTAAGTCGAAGTAAAAAACAAAACGTTTGTACATTTTATATGTATTTGTGTATGCATTATATCATATTTGCATCAAATTACAAAACAACGAATTACCGCTTATGCGAGGTGTTTGTAATGCAGCGTCTATGGGGCTGAGAGTAAATTTGACATTATTCTCTCCTCTGGTTGCCGTCATCAATCTCACACTTTTTATTTTTTATTTTTTTCTGAAAGTCTTAATAACACCATCGTGGCGTTTTTCTTTTATTATTTCAGCAAATGGGATTGTAAAAAAATATTTGTTGTACTCTCCCATTCACTGCGCTCTAAGTTTACCCAACTATGATGAGCTCCGCTACTGAGACACCCGTAAATGTGAAAAGGGTCTATTTGTTCATGCTGTATGTCTTTTATTTAGTTACTCTTCTCTAGTTGGCTAAGGGTATACCATTGTCCACGTGTTTTGATTCATCTGACGCAAAATGAACTCTATCCTGTGACCTGCTTCCTTCGGTTTTCTGCCAAGAAGTTGCGTTGTCAAAAACAATAGTCTTAAGCCCACTTACGGTATAAACTCTAAACTATTGCACAATTCTCAATCATAGCCAGACCAAAGCGGCAGTCACTGGAATGGCACCCACTCGTGTTGCCATGGTTTGTTTGTTTACTCTGGTGTGACATAAATTCATCCATTTTTATCTCTCTCTCTCTTTCTCTCTGTTCAGGGCAATGATGATGAAGCTGTTGTTGACCAGGGGAAAACCAGCTCTAACATTCATACAAACTTTGAAAAAGAGGAACTTGAAAGTAAGTTCACATAATAACTAATAACCCACGCTTTCACACGCCACTCAAAATCATATGCCATGCTTTTATCATCTTATCCTCAAGCAAACCATCTGTTCTTTTAGCACTTGGAGGTGTACAGTCAATGTCTGCAGTTTCTTTACTCATTGCTTTGGTGTGTTATAAAGCACAGTGATTAAAACCATCCGTCCCCCTCAACCTCGTTTCACTTTCTAGCTTTCATTCTAGAGTTCATTGAGGTTTTTGACCTCAGATGTGTCTTAAACTCTCCTCTGAGCACTTCCAGGTGATCTGATCCTGCTATCGGGAGTTAGCATGTGTGTTCTGGAAGCTTGTGTGTGGCTGAAATGTGGCGCTGCTGTGTATTTGGTAACAGCTGCTTTGACAGACGAGGAAGGCCAGAAATGTCTAGAACTCATTCATAAAAGGAATGCAAAGTTTGAGGAGACGGCTGACCTACATCTGGCTCTCACGTTTAAAGCATTCAGAATTTGTGAATCAATTGCCTCACTAGCACCAGTTACATGCAGAGATCATTGAAACGGACCCCAGACTTTAGCCAAAGTAAATGGAGTGTTTAATTTGGGCCAAAGCTGTGAGCAGCGATTGACAGATATGAACTGTTATACACATAATCCAGTCAAATTAGACATGCACAATTACTCAAATCAAACAAGCTTTTATTCGTGATAAAAGATCCTTTCCCTTTGCCTTGCCTTTTTTATTTTGATTTTAAGTTGCCAACCACTGCCAGCATTTTTGAAGAGTTTCACTTAAATTTGTTGGCCCTAACACTAATAATTTCTGCTAAGATTATATGATCATATTATATACCAAATCATCTGCTTTTGATCAAAAATAGCAATTTTATTCTATCTTCATGTGGTTGTTTTATCACTTGAATGCAGTTATAGGCTTCATCAAATAAATAAAGTTTTTGACAAAAAAAACAGGAAAATAATTGTTTTTCAAAGCATTTTCAAGATATATAGTAGGGATGCAACAATACAAACATTTCAATTTTCGTTTTTTACCATTTCTTTACAGTTCGGTATATGATAATTTTAGTAAAAAAGCACTGTCAAATAAAAAGAAAAGAAACTCTACAAGCAAAATACAATACAAAATGAATACAATATATCAAATATAATACTAAAATAAACTCTGCTTTTCAGGTTTTTCATGTACCTAACAGTAGTTTAATCACATAACACTGCATACTGTATATACTGTAATCTTCACTGTATAAATTAAATGAAATTAATCATTACTGAGGGCAGTGCGGTGGCGTAGTGGGTAGCGCTGTTGCCTCACAGCAAGAAGGTCGCTGGTTCGAGCCTCGGCTGGGTCAGTTGGCATTTATGTGTGGAGTTTGCATGTTCTCCCCGTGTTGGGTTTCCTCCGGGTGCTCTGGTTTCCCCCACAAGTCCAAAGACATGCGGTATAGGTGAATTGGGTAAGCTAAAATTGTCCGTAGTGTATGTGTGTGAATGCAGTGTATGGGTGTTTCCCAGTGATGGGTTGCAGCTGGAAGGGCATCCGCTGCGTAAAGCATATGCTGGATAAGTTGGCTATTCATTCCGCTGTGGCAACCCCTGATTAATAAAGGGACTAAGCCGGAAAGAAAATGAATGAATGAATAACCATTACTGAGCTAGCTATTCAGTCAAGAGCAGAGTGATTTCATTATCTTTTGTTGTTTGATTGATATTAAAGGGGTGGTCCAAAGTGTACAGTCATGGCCAAAAGTTTTGAGAATTACATAAATATTGGAAATTGGAAAAGTTGCTGCTTAAGTTTTTATAATAGCAATTTGCATATACTCCAGAATGTTATGAAGAGTGATCAGATGAATTGCGTAGTCCTTCTTTGCCATGAAAATTGACTTAATCCTGAAAAAAACTTTCCACTGCATTTCATTGCTGTCATTAAAGGACCTGCTGAGATCATTTCAGTAATCGTCTTGTTAACTCAGGTGAGAATGTTGACGAGCACAAGGCTGGAGATCATTATGTCATTATGATTGGGTTAGAATGGCAGACTTGACATTTTAAAAGGAGGGTGATGCTTGAAATCATTGTTCTTCCATTGTTAACCATGGTGACCTGCAAAGAAACGCGTACAGCCATCATTGCGTTGCATAAAAATGGCTTCACAGGCAAGGATATTGTGGCTACTAAGATTGCACCTAAATCAACAATTTATAGGATCATCAAGAACTTCAAGGAAAGAGGTTCAATTCTTGTTAAGAAGGCTTCAGGCCATCCAAGAAAATCCAGCAAGCACCAGGATCGTCTCCTAAAGAGGAGTGCCACCAGTGCAGAACTTGCTCAGGAATGGCAGCAGGCAGGTGTGAGCGCATCTGCACGCACAGTGAGGCGCAGACTTTTGGAAGATGGCCTGGTGTCAAGAAAGGCAGCAAAGAAGCCACTTCTCTCCAAAAAAACCATCAAAGACAGATTGATCTTCTGCAAAAAGTATGGCAAATGGACTGCAGAGGACTGGAGCAAAGTCATATTCTCCGATGAAGCCCCTTTCCGATTGTTTGGGGCATCTGGAAAAAGGCTTGTCCGGAGAAGAAAAGGTGAGTGCTACCATCAGTGTTATGCCAACAGTAAAGCATCCTGAGACCATTCATGTGTGGGCTTGCTTCTCATCCAAGGGAGTGAGCTCACTCACAATTTTGCCCAAAAACACAGCCATGAATAAAGAATGGTACCAAAACACCCTCCAACAGCAACTTCTTCCAACAATCCAACAACAGTTTGGTGAAGAACAATGCATTTTCCAGCACGATGGAGCACCGTGCCATAAGGCAAAAGTGATATCTAAGTGGCTCGGGGACCAAAACGTTAACATTTTGGGTCCATGGCCTGGAAACTCCCCAGATCTTAATCCCATTGAGAACTGGTGGTCAATCCTCAAGAGGCGGGTTGACAAACAAAAACCCACTAATTCTGACAAACTCCAAGAAGTGATTATGAAAGAATGGGTTGCTATCAGTCAGGATTTGGCTCAGAAGTTGATTGAGAGCATGCCCAGTCGAATTGCAGAGGTCCTGAAAAAGAAGGGCCAACACTGCAAATACTGACTCTTTGCATAAATGTCATGTAATTGTCGATAAAAGCCTTTGAAACGTATGAAGTGCTTGTAATTTTATTTCAGTCATCACAGAAACAACTGAAACAAAGATCTAAAAGCAGTTTAGCAGCAAACTTTGTGAAAACTAATATTTGTGTCATTCTCAAAACTTTTGGCCACGACTGTATTTTTAAGGCTTGGTTGTGTTTATAAGATGCAAAGCAATGTGTGCTCATGCTTGACTTGTAGAAAAACACGTTATTTTTTCATATACCTTACTTTGATTATATACAGCTACTCTGCTAACATGCAAACGACTGTCATATTTCCTAGTTCCTCTAAAAGGCCCGCCCTCAAGAGGCTCTGATTGGTCACTAACATAAAGTGCTATGATTCGCGGATTAGCTCCACGTCACTCTCCTACAAACGTGCACTTTTGCGCTGTGTAAACAGTCCAGTCAGAGGCTCAGAGCAGCTGTTAGCAGCGTTAGCTGCCTGAATCAGACAGAAATGAAGAGCACACAGCTCACGCCTGCTCTCTAAAATAAAATCTGACAAGTGTGTTTCACATATATTCAGAATAAGCATGTGTAAGTAATATAAAAGCGTTTTAATATCTTTTGCGAGTTTGTTATTTGAGATGTAGAACACTCGGAAAGCAGCCGCATAGAGAGACACGCATAGAGAGACACTGCACGCGCTGCTGAAGATTGTGGCTGTTTACAGCGGTTTGACTGAAAAATATGAGTTTGTAGCTAAATTGTTAGCGGTGCCAAACAGCATTTCCCGTTCCTGATCAACCTGTAGTTGATCAATTTAAACAAATAAAAATACTTACAGGTTGTGGCTCACAGTCCACAGCTTCGTCTGTTGGAGGAGTTTTAACCGAATCCAGCACTGAACTGGGAGTGATTCTGGAAGCTGTCCTTTGTCAAATGCTAAAGCTCTATTGTTTATATAATTCTCTGGAACATAATTAAAATTAAACTGTAAGCACTTCTGTCTTTGTGTTGTGTCCTTTGGAATCCCAAATACAGAAACAGAAGAAGCTCTGTGGAAATAGCAGCGTTTGGATGGCATTTTAGCTTTCTCTGCTATAACATTACAGTGCCTCTTGCCACGCCCCTTCGCTGCGCAGGGTGTGTGTGTGAGGTGAATGCGCGTAACCTGAAGCGTTTGTGATCTCATCAGCCTCGATGTATTTTTTTTTTGTAGTCCCCAAATTCGTTCGCTGTAGGCTTTGCTAAGCTAACTCTGTAAAAGCCACACAGCTACATTACACATCAACTAAAGTTTAAAATATGATATCGTAGTGGACCACCACTTTAAAAACACAGAGTATGAATGAAATGTTTTTACTTTAAGATGTATTCTGGTTCTTTCACATCTCTTCTGTTTTTGCTGTCTTGAGTTTTGGAACTGAACTTTGGCGGTTAATGATGACGTTACACGAGAACACAAGGACGCAAGATCGCTAAAGCAATCATATTGAGAAACAGCCACTGTTTTTCCAAATGTTTACATTCCAAGGTATAACCGATTTAATGCTCATCAAGTCGGACAGGTGGACATAATTCTTGGACACAACTGAGTTTTACCGTTGAGAAACGAGACTTGTGCGTCGTAACTTTCATTCACCGGTTTAGATGAGACACTTCTCAGATCTCCAGTGCCTTTTCACATGAAAGTGTCTCATTCTTTAGTGCTCACTGATGGGACATTTACTTGTGGGGAGTAGGTGCACGGATATGCATTCTAACATGCACAGAGCCAGTTCAGAGAGTAATTTAAAGTTATAGTGGAAATGAAAAATAATAAAAAAAAAAAAAAAATTTAAAATCGAGAAACCGCAATATCACACACACACACACACACATTTTACACACATTTTTACATGGGATTTTATATACACTTTTGGTGATCATCTTATATTTCGCACATAGAAGACTAAAACACAGCTTGCCCTAAAAGAGCTCAGCAATCTGTAAACTCGAAAATTGAGAAGAGTTAGAAGTTAAAGTTTAATGTAGTTTAGTAATGATGATGATATTATGCATGACCAATTCACCTAACATGTATTGATATAAATAAATTGGAGTTTAAATTATTATTAATATATTTAGGTATTAAATGAACCCCCTTAACTGTCAGCTCACATTTTGAATTCACATTTAAAATGACTGATGATGTATGCATTTTATATATATTTTGTCAAGATGGGTTCAGGTTTAGACTTTTACTTTTTGTATGAAATATCTGCTCAAAATAGAATTTTACTCACAATTTAATCACGCCCAAGTGGTTCCAAACATTTGAGTTTATCTCTTATGTTCCATTGTCTTCTGTAGTAGGAAAAACAAGTGGTTACAGATTTCCAACATTCTTCAAAATATCTTCTTTTGTGTTCAACAGAAGAAGGAAACTCATAACTATCTGAAACAAGTAAATGATGACAGAATTTTCCTCTCTGGGTGAACTATCCCTTTAAATTTTACTCCCTATTTTCATTTGTGTTTACAGAAAAATGGCAGCTACTCGGGGTGAATTTAAGTTTGTTTTGCAACAAATGTTTAAGGAAACTTATGGCTTTGCCATATGGGTTTAATATTATTCTGATATAATTGTAATGAGTTAAAGAGGGAAGCCTGTCAAAAGTGCCATGTACTTTCCTCCTGCTTACTTTAATAGCATTAAGATGGATTAGAAGCCAGCTTAAGATCTAATTAATTAAACTAGGGCTGCTTTTGTCACGCACGTTTCCTTCAGCACAAAACTACACTTCTCTCACGCAAAACCCCTACACCATCCACTTTTATTGTTTGTTTTCTTTCACTGTTCTTCAACAGCGTACTAACAATATCTTAGAGGGAAGTTGCAGGAAGTGTCTTGCAAAATATTATAAAAAGCATATTTCTTTGCATTTGAATAGGTTACGCTTTCTGGGAAATGTTTTCGCTGCATTCAGTCGAAGTAAATGTTAACAGTGAATGTTTAAAATGTTTGCTCTGTTTCTCACGGAAAGCTGTCATGTGGCTTCAGAAGTTCAGACTTGGTGTAAAGCATAAAGCAAACTGTACTTTGAGGAGCATAGTGACCTTATACAATGCAAAACCTGCACACATTTGGATTAGTGCCAAATCAGAGTGACTGGAAAGTATTTTTATTATTTTCCAGCATGCCACTAAGTTTTGGTTTCACTTTAAATGAGTTTTAGATTTGACAGTGTAATAAATTGTATTAGAATGCCAAATTAAATAACAAGTGCTGTTTATTGTGAATGCTATATTTATGCAATGGGTCAAAGATAAGCTTACTTTTTTTCTTATCATATTAAATTGTATCTTTATTTATTTATTTATTTATGTTATATATTTGTTTTATTTTTATTTTATTGAAAAAATGTCTTCTATTTAGAACAAACATTGTTTGATGACATTAAAAGACATTAAAATAATTAAGACATTAATATAAATATATTTTAAATACTGCAAGTACAGGTTAGAATAACTGTTTCATTTTCCATAAATATATCTGCTAAGCTGACAACTTGGGACCTTATTTTGCCATTTTTCTTCATAAAAATGAAATTTTTATATGCCTTTAAAGATTTAGTATGCCTTGTCTATATATATAAATAATTTTTTTAATGTAATTTTAATGCAGAAATAAAAGTAGTTAAAAATTAAAGTTTCATGTATTTTTAAATTAACAATTTTTATTGTTTAGCGAGGCGACCTGAAATACATGTTTGTAATACTTTTAAGGCATTTCATTTTATTTCTGTTTTTCATTCATTCATTCATTCATTTTCCTTCGGCTTAGTCCTTTATTTATCAGGGGTTGCGACAGTGGAATGAACCGCCAACTATTTCCCGTACTGGGAAACACCCATACACTCTCATTTCCACAGAAACACTCATACACTTCGGCCAATTTAGGTTGATCCAATTCACGTATACTTTGTCTTCATGTATACCAATGTCTTTGGACTGTGGGGGAAACCGGAGCACCCGGAGGAAACCCACATGAACACGGGGAGAACATGCAAACTCCACACAGAAATGCCAACTGGCCCAGCCGGGACTCAAACCAGCGACCTTCTTGCTGTGAGGCGACAGTGCTAACCACTGAGCCACGTTGCTGCCCTATTTTACGTTATTTTTAATTAAATTATAGAAAACAGCTTATACACCGATGCCAATATTTGTGTTGATTTCTCAACATGACAATTTTCTCTTTGTAGTGAAGTCTTATTTCCTAGAGAATGCAGCATGTTCATTGTCTAGAAAAGAGCAGCATGAGCATTTTGCCTAATGTCTACTTGTGTGAACAATGAGAGAATGCAAGTCAGGTTTAGAGCCACATAAGTAAACGGAGAGAAGCTTTTCTTTTCCTTTTTTGAAATATTGCATAAGTTCTAGACAGGATTCTTTTCTTATCTTGCGGTTCTGCCAGACATGTGTGATGATATAACCATCACAGATGTAGATCAGTGAGTCATGTCATTTTACTGCCAATTTTTGCTCCTCATTCGCTTTGATATCTTTATAATTTTCTGCGTTTTCCTGCCAGCCAAGTGCCTAGGCTAATTATCGTAATTAGTAAGGACCAGGATGGGTTTTCACAGGCATGTAGTTCTGCACAGGCGCTTGTTTTATAGCTGATGTTTAGGGGAGTGTCGAGATAATATGGGGGGGAAGGTTTAGTATTGGTCGACACACCTCCACCCCCTTCACTTATTGCTTGCAGTTGAATGTGTTGCACTGTGCCTTCACCATGGTTATATACATTTCTGTTTTGAGTGCAAACGAAACAGAGTTTAACTTCCTTAATGGTGTGCTTTGGAAACCTTGGAGTTTGATGACTATTGAAGCCAACAGTGACTCAGTTCACTCGAAGCTCTGGAATTGCATTCTTTGAAGGATTGAACTTGTGATTTGCCGGTTTAATGACACAATTGCATTGCTATTATTAGCCTGTAAAGTTTTCAAGAGCTGCAGTGGACTCGAAGCACATAGACAAGTGTGTGAAATGGGCGTATACACAGACCACACATGCGTTCGCACCCTCACACTCTGCATAACAGCCAGCTGAATGAAGCTTTAAATCGCTCTGTATTTTCTTTCATTTTGACATCATTCTCGTGACGCATGCAGCCACGGCTTCCCAGAATTCTACCTTCAACACAAAAACTCAAGCATGGGGAGGTGATTTAACTTTTAAGCTGTACTTAAAGCAGGACAGAGACAGTTATTCTTGTCCTTGTTGAAAGCACATAAGCTTTTCTTGTTTGGTTTGTTAAAGAGTATCAGATTCAGGTGTATGGAGTTTAGGAGGGTTGCTTGCAGGACTTTGGGATATGCATTGTGTACTGGAACATAAGAGCACTTTTACTCAAGGGCTTTTCTTTTAAAATACCATGCTTAACCTGCTTTCATGATGCTAGAGACTTCTGGGTGAATCTATGGGTAACATATTTGATATCCACCTATGTTTTGTTTTTCAGTATCGATGAATGTTGGATATTTAATTTATTACTTGCATTTTTTATAAAAAAAAATTTCACATTTACTCCTTAAAGTTTATGGTAATACTTTAGTTTAAGTACCAATTCTCACTATTAACTAGTTGCTTATTGCCTGCTTGTTATTAGGATATTGGCTGTTTATTAGTACTTGTAAAGTACACATTCTGCATGATCGTATTCTACATCCCTATACTTTACCAACACCTAAACTTAACTACTACTGTAATAACTATTAATAAGCATAAAATAAGGAGTTTATTGAGGCAGAAGTCATAGTTAGTGGTTTATTAATTGTGAGAATTGAATCTTAAAATAAAGCGTCAAGTTTTTTTTAAAGATTATTACTGTGCAGGAGAAAGGTCACTAATCAAATACAAAGGCAAACCAATTAAATGTTTACTGTATAACCAGCTATTTTATAGTCCTGTTATAGTCCATTTTTTTAATGTATTTTTTTTCCCAGTAAAATAAGTAAATAAATAAATGCTGTGATTGTAACTGTAGTTGGACTTTTTGTCAGATCCTTTTCCAGTGAAATAACTTTAAGCAAACTTTGTGTTCTTCATATTTAAATTGTTTACTTGAAGGGATAGTTCATCCAAAAATGAAAATTCACTTGCCATTTACACACCATCAGGAAGGGTTGTCACGATACTGGAATTTGGTATCAATCGATTTAAAAAACGTCCATTTCCCGCTGACATTTGAGCGCTACTGCAATAGCAATGCTACTACCGCTCTTTACTGAGTGTAACCACAGATACAGAGTCACTGGAGTGTTTCAAAGTGAGCACGTGAACACAATGGCAAATCAGCGCTGTTTAAGAACGTGCTCAACAGCGCTCAAATGTCAGCGGGAAATGGACGTTTTTTAAATTTCAGTATCGATTGGTACCGAATTCCAGTATCGTGCAACCCTACCTTCAGGTAAATACAACCATTTGTGAGTTTCTTTACCCCATTGAACACAAAAGAAGATATTTGGAAAAAAATTTGATACTGGTAGCCACTGACTTTCCATAGCAGAAAAAAAGTTGATTGCTGGCAGTTCCAGCTTTTGAAAAAAAAAAATCTTCTTTTCTGTTCATCAGAATAAAAAATAAAAAAATCTAATTCATTCATTTGTTTGTTTTCCTTCGGTTTAGTCTCTGATTCATTAGAGGACACCACAGTGGACCACTGACCACTGAGCCACCGTGCCGCCACAAAATCAAATTAAATTTTATTTGTCGCATACAGTCATGCACAGTATGATATGCAGTGAAATGCTTACACAACCACTCGTGACATTGAAATGACAATAATAACAAAATAATAATAATAATTACAATAAGAATTTAAATTATGGAGAAATAGAATTTATGCAATAGAAAATAAAAGCAATCTAAAATATTTTTAGACTTTCGATATAAAGTACGTGGCTGTAGAAACAAAGTATAAAAATATAAAAGAGCTATCTTTTGACAGAAACAGAATTGTTTCTAACAGTGCCTGGTGCATAAGAGAGAAAGGAGTGTATCCTATCGGGGGTTTGTAAAGCCCATTCACAGTACACTAGAACTACACAATATATGCCCAGGGTGTGTGCAAATGTGCATAAAAGAAACTCAAATACATATAGAAGAAGTGAATGAAGAGTAAATTATGACATTTACTAAATGATGACTATTTTCATTTTTGGGTGAACTATCCCTTTAAATATGTAGAGTCATTTAAAAAAAGTATTATGCATGTCACTTTTGGCCATTGCTGTGAGTTATTTAAACAAATGCTCTTACACACATTAATAAGATCTAAACAATGAGTTTAGAGTAGACCATTTTCCTCATTGTTCATTTGTTTATTGATCTCTATTTTTTGTGTGTGGCTCAGTGAATACTTACTGCTGAGATTTTCAGTTTGCATAATGAATTATTCAGCTTTTGTTTCTGGAAATTGGTTTGTAGTATCTGATCTCTTCTTTTTCTTGTATATTATGGACCCCAGAAGAGCCTCCTATCTCTCACATTACAGGACAAAGTTCTAAAGTCTTTCTCTTTACAGGTCACAGAGCAGTTTATGTTGGCGTACATGTACCTTTAGGAAGACAAAGCAGACGGAGACACCGCCACCGTGGTCATAAGCACCATCGGAAAAGAAAAGACCGAGGGTCTGATCGAGAGGACGGCAGAGAATCGCCAACGTACGGTAAGGAGAACAGGCTATAATGGGGCTGATCTTTCTGTTTTATTTTGCTTGGTGTAAATATTTTTGGTGGTTTTTTTGCACTGGTGGCTGCAGACACTCCTTCACAGAGGGTCCAGTTTATCCTCGGCACTGAGGATGATGATGAGGAGCATATTCCTCATGACCTCTTCACCGAGCTCGACGAGCTGTGCTTCCGCGATGGACTCACTTGCGAGTGGAAAGAGACAGCCAGGTGAAGCCTGAGAGAGTGCATTCATTGAATTATTAATTAGCTGATAAGTATTAACTGATATAAATATAATATTATGAGGATATTAAATGCAAGTGAATGTTGCAATAAATAAATGTACAATACATTTAAGCATAATAAATAAGGTGTAAAATGCACTTTTCAGTAAATTTTTTTGACTGATGCTTATGTTATACATATATTATTGATAAATTATTATAATTTATGTTGTGTGCTTAATTTTTTTGAAAGTGTGGTTTAAATTTATTTTTATTAAATATTATTATTATTATTATTATTAAATCATTATTATTTTTATTATTATTATTGAATTATAATGGTTTTATTATTATTAATTTAATATTTTTAATTAAGTTATTTTTAAATTAAATGAATAAATGTGACTTGTAAACCAGTATGACTAATACTAATGAAGTGTACGTGTGTTTGTGTAAAGATGTAGATATAGTGTGTGTATACAGTGGGTGACACTTTAAAAGGAGCATTACCGCCGCGAGTGGCACCGCCGCCGCACTAAAGGAGTAAGAACGTGTTTTTAGGTACAACCGCAGTTTGCGACTATGCCTCCAGGGGTGCACAAAGGGATGGGATGCGAACGGACAGAAGTATACAGTAGCTGTAAATACCCTGCTACTTGTAAATGAAGATGAAATAATGAAACAAAGCATTAGAAATCCTTTATTAATCATTAAAAACTTGTTAACAAGCTTTATTATCATTGTAAACTTGTTATATAAATACACACACACAAACACACAGACTTACTTGAGAGAAAATTGCATCATACAAAACTGAGACCAGCTGGTTTAAAGTCGTGTATAGAGAACAGGGTTGCCGGTAGTGAATATAGTAACACACACCGATATATGAGTTTTTTCCTCAAGTGCACCATACATGCAGTTTATCTTGAAAACTATAATTCAACCAAAGATTTACCCACCATGCAAGTGTCTAAAATAAAATTAATTCTTCAAATGTAATTTGGTTCAGGTGGCTGAAGTTTGAGGAGGATGTAGAGGATGGAGGAGAGCGCTGGAGTAAGCCTTACGTCGCCACGCTTTCTTTGCACAGCCTGTTTGAGTTGCGCAGCTGCATTCTCAATGGCACAGTCATGCTGGACATGAGAGCAAACAGCATTGAGGAGATAGCAGGTAATGTTTGGCTGCTAGATAAACCCATATTCCTTAGCATGAACTGAATGCATGTCTAAAAAAAAAAATCCCCTTCTGTTCACAGACATGGTATTAGACAACATGGTGGCATCAGAGCAGCTGGACGAGAGTTTAAGAGAGAAGGTACGGGACGCTGTGCTGAAAAGACATCATCACCAGAACGAGATGAAGCTCAGCAATCGCATCCCGCTCGTGCGCTCCTTCGCCGACATAGGCAAGAAACATTCAGACCCGCTCTTGCTTGAGAGGAATGGTGAGAGCTTTTGCTGTGCTTGAACGTTTTTACCTTTCTAATATTTACTGCAATTCTTTCAAATCCAGCACTTACTGATCCTTTCTTCCTATTGAAAAACAAGAAATAAAGGGTGCGTTGGGTCCATACATCCGTGGCCAGAAGTTATTAAAGACTTAAAGGAGTAAATGTGATTTAGATGTTGTTTTCATTGACTGATTTGAGGCCATCAGTGTGTGCTCTGTTGGCTGTATTTCCTGTTTTTACTCACACTTCAGTGTCTTCAATATAGAGCTAAAATAATGGTCTTGTTGTGTTCCTAAGGCCTGTTTCACTACCATTAATATATATCACCCTGACTTTTTATTTCATGGGGTGTGACATGATGCACTACCATTTAAAAGTCAAGGGTTGCTACAATTTAGTTTATTTATTTTAGCTTCATATTTAGTTGATCAAAACAGTGAAACTGTATAAAATATAATAAAAAAAATTTTCAGTATTCTTTGATGAAACAAAGTAAAATAATGATTTACATATTTACATAAAAAAGGGTTCATAAAAACATTGTTGCTTTCTATTTTAATTTTTTTTTTGCTTTTCTGCTCAATTCACTTGTCCCCAGCATTTGAATGGTGGTGTATTGGCATACAGATGGTGATTACTCTGTTGAGCTGAGCTCAAACCCCAGAAATTGCCGTAGGAAGATTTAGTCAGTTTTATTGATTTGTAAGTGCAGCATTTTGGATATGTGCATAAAAAAAATCGCTTGATGGAAACGCCAAGATGTGCATACATTTTGAAAATGCGCATTAAAAAATGTATGCGCATAACTGAGTAGGATAAACTTTTTATTCGATAAGAAAAGATGCGCATAAACTACGATGGAAACACTTTTACCGAACAAATTCCAGTATGCGCATTAAAAAAGGTGATGTGATTTTGTTATAAGAGATCATGTGATGATAAAAATGTGTGTGAATGAACAAACCAGCAGGCTGAGCACACTGTAAAGCATGTTTTGTAAATGCTGTTTTGGCCATTCTAAAACGCCTTAATCCTTTCAGCATTAGTGTTATTATATTATTAATTACCTCCAAAACTATCAAGAGCATCTGCGATCTGCGTCTCACGCCTTCAAACGCCACCACGTGTTCATTGCGTGTCGGCATCGTCTTCTGAGGCGCAAGTCATTTATTAAATAAAGGAAAGATTCACGCAGCTTCTCCTACCGCAGCCAATTCCATTTTTACTGTTGATATTTGGCGCCAGTTAATCAGGAACTGACGATTTTGTTCTCTTTGACTCATTGGATGGAAACGCTGCTTTATTTGCATGTCTTTTATGCGATATTCCAGTTTTGTGCATAAAGTTAATTCGCATTTTTGGATGGAGACATAGCTAATGTAGAACTTTAAACATCTTTGAAATATAGCATTTCCTTGGTTACCATTGTAAACAAAACAGCGATATGATCAACATTACTATACATTATACATAGTTACTATACATTATACATAGTTAGGCCCACGCGGAATCTGTGCACGCAGTAATCCGCAGATTGTTTTAGCTCATCATTTAGTCTATTTATTTATTTATTTATTTATTTATTTATGTATGTACTAAATGTGTGTAAATATATATTTATTTAGTTTTTATATTCATTTCAGTAATACTACTGGCTAATGTGCAAATGTTTATATAATTTGTTTACAATACAGTTTGTAAAGTAATATTTTCTGTCTTTTAGTAAATATATTATATAGAGACTAGCTTTGTTTACCAAACAATTGGATCGAATTGGATTTGCATTGTAAACTGTAAATAAAAGTTAAAAAGCTATTTTTTTGTTTTTATTCAATGTTTGAAAGTTTTTTAGTTACTATACTCCCAAAATCATTCCTCAGATTTTTTGCAAAATTCTGTGCAGAAATGGCAAATAAATATCTGCACATTCTGTCTGGACCTATAGGTAAGAGGAAAAGACAATACATCTATATGAAGATAGTCAATTCCTTTCAGAGATAGATGTATGTAAACCTCCAGCTCATGTTCAGTATTTTGGGTTTTCTTCCAATATTTTGTATATTGCAAACTGAGGTAACTTCTTTTCCTGGAACAGAATTTTTTCTGCTTTGGCATCTATGCTCCTTCTTCAGCATATCTGGTTTCTGGTAATGCCTAGGGTACAGTCTTTGCAGTATTTACACACAAATTATTATTTAATTCGTGGCCCATCGACCGGTGAAGTTTTAATAAAAACTTCTACAGCAGAAAGCGATGTTGAATAAAACACTTACTCAATCACTCACTCACTTTCCTTCGACTTATTCCCTGCTTTATCAGGGGTCGCCACAGTGGAACGAACCACCAATTTCTCTGCCAACTGTTTTTACACAGCAAATGTGGATAAAACATATATTAAGTATTTTTCAGCATGTGTTGCATTGAAAAAAATAGTCTCTGCTTGAATTCGGCTTCTGTGAAACAGGCCTTGTTGAATGAGAGTTCACTGATGGTTTTACAAGCAAAAACACACCAGCATGACTTATTCAAATGTTGTCTGTCAGTGTGTGATGGTCATGTCTTTGGGTGTTGAATTGAGCAATTGATTTGCACTGTCCGTTCTTCCCATCTCACCTCCTCACATCATTCTAACAAACACTCCCAGCTCTCCCTCATTCCATTCTCATTATACATTCATGTGTTGTTTTATTCCATCTGCAGTCTGTTTACCTTTCCTTTTCCTCTCTTCATACTTCTCCTCACCTTCTCTGCACTGGTCCCATAAGGGGAGGGTCTCTCTACCTCCCGTCTGTCCCTCCTCAGACGTACCTCCTCCATCTCCACCCCCCCCAGCTCACGCCGTCCCTCCAGAGAGTCCCGCTACTCCCGATCCTCCATCATCCTCAACCAGCTTCTGTCCAGCGCCAACTCCACCCCCTCCGCCACCCCTCAAAACTCTCCCCCCACTGCCCACCGCGCTTCGCCATCCCTCCGCTCCCCAGGACCCTCTCAGCAAGGCCCCGAGCTGCTGGTGGCGAGGGGAGACCGGGATGACATTCCAGAGGTCGTGGTGTTCCCACCCGAGGAGGACGAGGAGGAACCGCTGGCAGCCTTTTACGCCATTCAGGATGAGAAGGTGGTTCATGACCCGACCAGGCTCTTGCCCCTTCCGCAGTCAGGCAAATATCCAGCCCATCAGCATGACGTGTCACCTGCATGATACATTTGCTCAGCCTCTCACTCTTTATGTTTGGCACGAGTGCAGAAAATGGTTGCTAATTACACCATGTCCTGATTGGTGATGGGGATTTTGAGGTCTCTGTTTTGATAGGTTGAGTGTAATAAATTAAGTGCTATATTAGTTCTACAATGTTAATTCGGGCTGCACAATATAGCGTTTCAGCATCGATATCGCAATGTGTGCAATCACAGTAGTCACTTTGCAAGATCTTTAATGTTGAGTCTGGATTATAGTTGATCAGGAGCCAAGACCAAGAGTTATTTTTTTCTTGTTTGTTTGTCTAATTTTGATAGTCAAAACATCTTAAAATTCTTAAATCAAGCAGCATTTTCTAGACAAGCAAAAATATTGTTTGGTTTTCAGAAATAATAAATCAAAATTAAGAGATGTTGTCCGTAAAACAAGCTTAATTATCTTCCAGTGGGATGGGTAAAATGTCCTTATTTCAAACCAAAGACCATGTTTATTTTATAAAAAAAACAAAACACTTAATTTTGACTTATTCTGAAAACAAAACAATATTATTAGTTGTCTAAAAATTAAATACTCCTTAATTTAAGAATTTTTACACATTTGGACTACAAACAAGACAAAAACTACAAGCAAGAAAAGCATTTTTGTATAGATTAGAGTAGCTGCAATAGAATGAAAGTTCAATAGAATGAAAGTTTATCATCTGCATGTGTTTGTTTTTTTATAAGACCTGTGACAATGTACGCATTTCAAGTGAGCTTAAAACATTTGGGAACAAAAAATGATGACGATTGAAGGTGTAACAAAAATAAATTGCATTTAATTATTTATATGATGAAGACTATACAGTGTTATTTTACATGAATACCTGAATACTGTTAGAATCTAGCTATTCAAGCCATCTGGTGAAATTGTATTGATATTGCAATATCTATTGCAGAACAATTTAGTATTGCATTATCAGATATTTCAAGCATCGTGCAGCCCTAATGTTAATTTTGTTTAAAAATATAAATGCTGTTCTTTTGAGCTTTCTGTTCTTCAAGGGAAATTCTTAAATCACAATAATATACTGCTTTTAATAAAAATGTTTCTTAAACATCAAATGAACATATTAGAATAATTTCTGTAGTATCAAGTGACTCTGAAGACTGAAAAAAGTTGCAGTAAATTCAGTTTTAACGTCAAAAGTATAAAATGTAATTTTAAAATAAATTAAGATGGAATCTAGTTATTTCAGTTGTAATATTGTAAGATATTAGTTTTTACTGTATTTTTGTTATCAAACAAACAGAGCCTCTAAAATATATATTTTTAATTACAAGCTGGTCTGACCAACTATGTATGCTTTTATTTTGGAAAGATAAAAGTATAATATATTAATATTATGTTCAAGTAAACCTTACATATCTCACCAACAGCACAGCTCAGACCAAATCAGTCTTATAATTTATTGCATTTCCTCCAACATTGCCCGTCACGTCCTCTCCTGTCTCTTTTAAACCTTTCTCGCTCACAGTCTTCTCTCTGTCACCCTGCAGAGTATTTCAATGTCTTCTTGTGTCAAACTGTGTCCCCATGTTTTTCTCGAGTTTCACCATGACTAATCAGTCAAATGTTTTAAGGAGTTCTTGACTACCCTTATAAGACATTTCATCTTCACACCATATCTGAATATATCTGAAAAATACACACACAGTATGTAGAACCTCCAGTAACATGCAACACTCATACAGTAGTTCAGACATCAGTGTGTCCTCTTAGATGTTTCAAAGTGATGTATTGGTTTAAGAGGTATTGTAGACTAAATATTTATGAAATCTTTTGCTAGAGTCAATGGCTTTTAAATCGCTACAAGTCACACAAAATGAACAACAACAAAACTTTTGTAAGTTTAATCGCTTTCAAACCATCAGGTTGCTTTTTTCAGTAATGCATTAAGGAAGATTTTGGAAGATCTTTTGGAAAGAAGATAGTGAGTCAAAATGCAACTCAACAGGCACTTTGAGTTTTAATTAAGCCTAAGTTAATACCTGGCTCCTGAACATTATTTACAACATTTTGACCTTTAATCCACAGTCTACAAATGGTGCATACAGTTGAAGTCAAAATTATTAGTCCTCTTGTGAATTTGAACTTGTTTTCTTTTTCAAACATTTCCCAAATGATGTTTAACAGAGTAAGGAATTTTTCACAGTATTTCTTATAATATTTTTTCTTCTGAGAAAGTCTTATTTGTTTTATTTCGCCTAGAATAAAAGCAGTTAAAAAAATTTTTAAAACCATTTTAAGGTCAAAATGATTAGCCCCTTAAGCAGTTATTTTTTGATTGTCTACAGAACAAACCACTAATAATAATTAATAATAATTCTGACTTCAAGTGTATATGTATGAATATGTGTGTACAGTATGTATGTGTATGTACTGTGTGTATTTATGTATGCAAGTATATATAATGTGTATGTTTGTATATATAATATGTTTATGTTTGTATGTACGAGTGTGTGTATGTATGCATGTATGCATGTATGCATGTATGTATGTATGTATGTATGCATGCATGCATGCATGTATGAAACCCTGGGAATATGAAAAGTGTCCATTAATGCATACACTACATAATCCTAATTGCTTTAAATTAAGCACACTATAAGGGGTCGTAGTACTTCACAAGTGCTAATGAATGATGTCATGCCAAGCAGCAGAAAGCTTCTTGTGACACTTTTGGTCACTGGCCTCTAAGTATACGCTAAATTCCAGAAGTGTAAACTGAGCCTGTGGAAATGGGAGCGGATGATGTCATGGAGTTTCTCCATGTTGTACTTTGCCGCGTTCATGCTGGCAGAGCGTGCCACTCATGTGCTTGCAAAACTTCATTCTGAATGCCTGACCAGATCGTAGCGAGGCAGGGATATTAAACAATTGCAGTGACCGATGTGTCTGTTCCATGTGTTTACAGGGAAGACCATAGAAGGAAGGTCTTTTTTGCTCCCTTTATTTTTGAGTTAGCTTTGACGTCAGGCGGCAGGCTCAGATAGCCGGAGAGTTTGTTTCCACGAAATGTCATTCCATGTTAACACAGTTTTACAGTCTCTCTTTATGGATATCGAGAGATGAATTTCAAACACTACTCTGTGTGTAGCTAGCTAAAATCCTCAGTCAGAAGCCAGGAACAATTTGTCAGACCTCAAGTTAATGATTTAGCTCTAATGCTCACCCCAGATGAACTCATCATTTTAAATTAAAGGTTTGATTTCCATCCAGCACATTCTCTGGGATGGAAAATCTACAAATCTTTCAGCATCATATCCATGAGCACTGTTGTGTGATGTTATCCAGAAAGCATGTGACCTACTCTGCATGTCCACACAATGAGTGTGCAGTAAACCTTCCCTGCATATTACAGATTTGAGTCACCATCAAACGTCTAACTGCTGTCCTTCTCTCCCAACAGGTCTTCTTGCGTCGCCCCAGTCAGCCCCGGGGAGCCTGGAGAACAGTAAGCCCAGTGAAAGCCGGATAAACAGCACTGGTGGCAGCAGGGAAAACAGCACAGTGGACTTCAGCAGAGTGAGTTTCTTTCAGCTGGTTGTAGACATTGCAGATGTGTTCAGACAACACAACATCAGCCCAATTTGACATAAATATTAATAACAATAAAAAAGTAATACACTTTTTTTTTGTAATGCACTTTTCTTAAACAAGTTGCTACAGTAAAAATGCACAGAAATAATTCAACATCAATTAAAAACCAGAATTAAAAACCCAATAAAAATAAATGAATAAAAAAAATTACAAAACCCCCCCCCAAAAAACTATTTTTTAGTCTTCCACAAGTTTACATGGTGGCTGATGATCATGAGACATCCACATAATTCTACATTGTTTGTATTTTTAAAAAAAGTGTCATTTTTGTATTCCATTTGTTCATGAAATTTGTTAAATTATGTAAAAATAATGAATGATATTAACATTTACTAACATTTAAAGTGTAAAATATCAAATTAGTAAAAGCGGGAACAAAAATATGAGTACACCCCTCACAGATCTCTCTTTTAAATTAATATTTTCTATAGGATGATTAACAATAATATATTTGTGTAAATACATTAGATTAGTCAGTACCAAAGCCAAAACTGGAACTAATCTAACAAAAAGAATCTAACAGAAAAAGATCACAGTCCTAAAATTAGTACACCCAAATTATTATGTTGGAGAAAAATATTAAATTATTATTATTATTATTATTTTTCTGTTGCCCCCTGCCAGATTTTAAAAAAGGCAACCTAAAATAAAAAAAAAACACATTATTACACATACAGTATCAGTGAAGTTGCATACAGTACACCAAAAAGACAAAACATATAATAAGAAATCTTTTAATAATTAAAAAGATTTGCACATGATTACAAACTTGATGGCTTTTATGCTTTTAGCCATTTCTTTAACTTGTATTTAAATGTTGAATAATTTG